>NMRA01000198.1:317268-370454 GCA_002633005.1 Phoronis australis | reverse complement strand
TTTTGGAATTGGACAGCGCTTTGTTAGCAGAAGACCCAGATCAACCCCTTCTCCTCAAGCAGTAGGAGATGCAGTATTTGTCTGGCTAACCGCCCAAGGCACATTAACCGGCGTTCCTCCCATGAAGTAAAATGTTGTCTTATAGCATATCCTAAAATTGTTTTAAACTTGTTCCTTTCTCATATGAGAAGTGATTTTTATGTTTGCAGACCCGACAGTTCGTTATTCCTTAAAAGGATACTAAACCCAGTCCGTTCTGTCACCTGCTAATTCATCATTGGCGTCAACTCTCAAGCTAAAGGCAGGAATCAACTAAAAACTCATACTCCCTACGTCACAGATTGGACTTTACGATCATTGGTGTGTGGTCTTTTCCCACAATTACCGTGTAATTCGCTAAAAGCGTAAGTCACGCTTGCCCGTTTATCAGATTTTGATAGAAGTTTTCAAATGTTCCTACAAACGTTTGAGGGTTTCTGAGGGTTACAGAACATTATTTTGTTTCAGGGAACTGGATGGTAAAGTCGTTTTTAGAGTCTGTTAAGAGGTCAAAACCGGATGTGGTATCCTTTTAAAGAGACATGGAACGCCAAAGCTCGTCAAAAATATCTTTTTAACAATTACTGACGAAAGTGCCATGTCGCAATGTGAGGAAATTTACAGAAAAATCACAAAAGTCACTATTTTAGAAATACGTGCGAAGGAAAAACTGTGAAGTCACCACAGAATTTCTAATCTCCCTCGCACTTATGATAAATACGCACATGCTCCCAGAGTCATTCTACAAACAGCTGACAGTTAAGATGGATATTAACGTCAGATTATCATGTGTGATTGCATTGTGGATCTTAGGTCGACACCACGGTATGAGGCAAGTCAATGAAGCAAGCAATTGTCCAGAAAGAATGCCACGTGCACTTTAGACTATATTTGAATACTTACGATGCCTTCGACGAAGTGGTGAGCAGTTGACGGATCGAAAAAATGCATTGACATCAACAGAAATTCAAAATCTTTAGGGAAAAACCTTAAAAATACCTGGTGGGCAGGTTGAATTGTGTTTCAGTGGCAGAGAACCACAGACATTGAATATTACAGTTTAGTCTGTTTTTCGCGTTCCATTGACAAGCTAACATGTAGAGGCGCTGGTGTCAAACAGTAATGTTAGCTCTGTCGAACCTCGAAATCACCCCCAAGTTGACTAAGGAAAATTAAGACTGTTCAGCGAAACATGAGCGTTAATATGATTGAGTACGGTCGGTATAGATAGCTTTGAATTCAGCAAAATTTTACGCGTAATCATTTTTAACACAATTTTTCACGAAAGTATGGTATCAAACAATGATACAGTGTATTATTGTAAACCATTTATTAAGCAAGTTATGAGACAATCAATTGACAAATATCATGAACATGGAAACTAGTGAAATTCAATTACACGACGAAGTGACTATAGAATAAAAAAACGAAAGAGTTTACTACCACTTCTTGTTATTTTATAAAAAATGGTGTAACATCTATTATTGAGGAAGGTAAAGTTTATCTGTTTGAGGCAAAGGCCCACCACAGACAATAAGGTGCTTGTTAAGCCAACAATAGAAAAAAAATCTGCTATCATTATCAATGTTCACAACATTATAAAACATTAACCCTTGTTATCTAAAGTGTTGGTCTGCTTTTGTATTATATGCTGTAAAAACTAGGCTATCACTCAGTCACCACGGTAGGTGCACAGAGTAACGACTGAAATCCAAACCGTGGTGTATTTGTTCCGGTGACGAGGGCTACAAAACGCATCAGCGAGACGACGTCATAGGGCATTTCTTATTTAACTTATTTTTTCAAATTTGGAAACAGATACCTACTCGGTTGCGTTTATTCTTCTTATTTGAACTAACATTTTTGACGAGGTCACGTTGTTAATGACAATGTTAACGATATCACCTGCAAGAGGAGGCAGTGTGGCCTGGTTGATAAGTGCCCGCTTTCTTTACTCGAAGTCGTGGGTTCAAGTCCCACCAGGTCACACTGCTAAACCCTTGAGCCTGGTTTCTAGCTCCTCAGCTCGGTTTTAACCATATATCAATAAAGCATAAAAATATTTCCAGGTGATCAGTGCAATGGGCCCACATGCGAGGCCTGCGCACGTCTGATACAACGTGTATCAGACCACCTGCAATTATTTTTTTTATATCACCTGCAATACACATCGACTTGGTTGTTGGTCGTCCAGTGGCGCCAATGATTCTGTCATACTCCGACAGACCAACTGAAACAGCAGAGCTGCAATCTGACCACATTTGAACATTGAAAAAATGGCTAAACTGATTCACATCATGTAAACACGTTGAAGATGTATTAGAGAAATATTGAAACTACATGGAAAATAAATTTTGTCATTTTTGATCAGTTTTCATTTCCTGAAATATTTTAATATATTAAAATATCTATAAAGTAGGACGCTAACGACGCAAATGATTAACGTTTCGATTTAAATCATCATCAGCGGTGGTCATGATCAACGTTTCGATTTAAATCATCATCAGCGGTGTTCATGATCAACGTTTCGATTTAAATCATAATCAGGTATGAGTCATGCTCTATATCACTTCACTATAACAAACAACTTTACATCAAAGTGCATAATACAAGAGACAAGTAGAGAGACATCCAGTGAAATGAATTCAGCTATCAACTACCAGAACTGAAGGTTGAAAGCCCTTATGTTCCTATTCAAGCTGTACTCAGCTTGTTGCTCATTGACGGGCAAGGCTTCACGGATTAACAGGTTGGTTCTATTCATGTCATGATCTAGAATCAATACGTACATATGTATGTAACTTTGCCTTAACGATATCTGCATGGACAGGCCTAAGTTTCTACTTTCTCCAACATAACAACAAATTACAATACAGCATAAAAGATATAAATAATTGTTCTAATAAAATATGTGTTTCTTTTCGAATAGAAACCAATCCACTGAATTGTAGCTAAATCTCAACAAAAACTAAGGAGATGTTGCTCCTTGCGCGTAGTCGAATTTGCCACAAGTTACTGCGTAAGTCCATTCACAGACAAATAATAAGCGACTAGACAAATTCAAGCCTGACAAAAAATCGACTAAACTAACAAATTATTCTAGAAAGATTTTTCCAAATTTGGCCGTCTCGGAGACTTCTGTTGAAGTTTGTCTAGTACATTTTGAAATCTGGTGCATGTATCTTTAAATTGCAACATCGCAACACCCCGACTTACACAGTTGTTCTGCTGCATTAATCAATTGGGAGCTACATGTAATAATAATACATGTAATAATAATAACAATGTAATAATAAAACATGTAAGATTCGATGGGAAGTGTGGTATGCTATGAATTATTTTCATTTGAAAAACAATCTATCCCCCTACACTATAACCTTAGACAAATAAAGTATTGCAACAAATGCTCAAATGGTGTCTAAATTTTTTGATGCTTGCTTTCTGTAGACAAGATTACGTGGAACGTTGAAATGCACACACGATTGCAATGTAATCCCAGTAGTGTTTTTAATATCATAAAGATGGCACAGAATACATTGAAACTATCCAAAGCAAGGCGTTGTCATTTAGCTAATACAACACTGTCATTCAAAATTGAATGAAAAACCTGCAAAGGAATCCCAAAGATAGAGGCAGGCGTAACTGTTTTTGAGGTGAGTAGAGGTGTGTAGAGGTGAGAAGAGGACTTATTATTATTCTGCTGCAAGACAAGTTATGACCGTCGTTTGGCATGTAATGGCCAAGGTTCGTCATCTCCACGTTTGTTTTTTTTTGCGATATAAATGAGACGTAAATTCACACACACCGTTAATCGGCCATATTTCTGAGTCACGATCGTCGTTGTCAGATTTAGTACGAAACGTAGCTATTGTTTGGCGTTTTACGTGGGTGCAAATACTACCAAACTCGGTTCGCTGCGAGTGAATCGATAGCGCCCTATCAGTGATCTACCCTATTCAGTGTGTTGGGTTCGAAGGGTGCTTGACCTAACACAATTGTTTTAGTTAGTAATTGCGTCATCAATCAACACTGATGCCTTAAGTCGGCAACTGCTTCTAATTGGTGACGTTCTTTGAGCAAACTACTTAATTTTTTACTGTCCCTGTAGGCGATCAGCTGTTCAGGCTGTGGTTAGTGTGGTAATGTGCTGGTCACAAAGATGATTGAATTCACCTGTCGACTGTGATAGGTCAAGAAAGTGAGAGGGATTTCCATTGGGGGCACATAATGCTGGGGGCATAAAATGTGTAGTAATTAATTAGTGGTTGCCTGGAATAAAACGGTACAAAGATATGTTGCACAAAAGTACAGTATTTAACATATCTAAAAGGCAGTTGGCTCATTTTACACTGTCTTTAAATGTAACACTGTGGTTTGATTGAATACGGCATTGTTGGCATCTTTGGAATGTTCAGTTATTGTGTTCTTGAGAATAATCGTTGTCAAACCAACAAACTCAGTACACTCCTTAATATCTGTGAACGTGAAGCTATAATATAGACTTTTGTGGACATCTGATACAGGTTTATTCTGTGAAAACATTTAGACAGAAAAATGCTTGCAAAGAAAAACCTGAACTTTTTTCCATAAAAATCACAGAAACACAGCACTTTTTAGTCTTATTGCTCACGTCAAAGCTGCACGAAATTTATCCCAAGCAGCAATAATAAAAAAAAAGTTTTAGGCCATAAAGCTGATGCTGATAGTGTGCATATATACATATTCATATATATCATATAAATAAAAATCTATTTATTTACAAACAAGGCAGAACGAAATTTTGAAATCAGATTTCAGCTCAATTTCATTTTTGCTCTTGAGATAAGGATTGGTAAATATTTGAAGATGTCCTGACGAAAAGACATTGTTAAGGAATTTTCATTATATATACACAGTCTTATGCCAGTTTTGAATTTCCTTCGAAAATAAGTCTTCCATTTGGGATAAAAAAATGCTAATTTTCTACTTTCAAAAGCTTACTACATCACATCAAATGCTCGAAATTTCAGCAAATATTATTTGTTGATGGTGAGAGTTGTACTGTACAAAACTTGCTAAAAGCAAAGTAAAATTTCCGAAAAGATTTATTTTTATTGAGAAATTTGACAAAATATAATTTCACTTATCCTCCACATAACACATTGCCATCGAAACAGACTGATAGATCAAGGGGTAGGGTGGTAACCACTTTTTGAAGAATAAAGGTTTGTCCTGCAAACCTTGAACACAGTATGTTAGGGGCATTTTGTCGGTAACAGGGTGGTGGTGATGGTGGTGGTGAAATAAAAGAAGTACTATTCCATGTCATCCACATCAAATATGACGTGTCATTAGTCTTGATGGAATACTGACAGCAGTAATTTAAAAAGCCAAGATTCTTTACCTGAACAGTCAAAGGGTAATTTTACCACTGCCATTGTGTATATTACCATAGTTTATTAAAATATTCATTGAAATCTGTTTGACATATAGGATAAAATATGGAATTAGATTTGGCAAAATGTGCTCATTTAGTTGCTTAGCAACGAGTCAATAAAAATGTAACAAAACAAAATAGGCTTTACATCAACACTACCCCAAACAACGTATTTTGTAGAGAATGGTCACCTTGACTAATTCAACAATTTAACAGTAACTAAAAAATCTTAGGAACACCCGGGAATCAAAGCATCTTGTTTGTATGAAGACATCAAGCAGTTTGGCCATTATGCTTGTTCAAAGAACACTTTGCACTGGAGCAAGCCAGACTGGTAAGCCACATTGAAATACTGAATGAAATTCACTGGAACTAAAGACAGTTTTAGGTTGGATTGCATAAAAATTCACCGGAAAACATGCGGCATTGTTGTTATGTAATTCATACAGTTACACCAGCCAATCTTAAGCAAACATTTTTGCAGTGCCTAAAACAGCATGTCAGCAATGTTTTGGGCTCATGCTGGGAGAACCCCCTAAACCTGCCAATGCATTCATGCAACTGGGCCTAAATGGTCAAATGATGGTATTTTTACTTTTTGGCAATAATGTTGAACCGTAACTAAGTAGCACAATAAAACATGAAAAAGTCACCTTAACCAGAGTGGTGAAATCCAACTTTTCTCAAGAAACTAATTAAGAACAACGGCATCAAAAACTTTTGCCGTGTTCAGCAAAGATCTGACTTACGCCAGTTTTGCTGTGTGCTGTATCAAATAAATCTTTAATTCTTTAAAATTTTATGTCCATAAATAACAGTGCACAATAAATGATCCCTATGCCACTCCTTCCATCATGGCTCGTTGTTGTGCCTCGTGCATTTTCCGTTCGCACGCTCGTCGATATCTTTCCAACTCTTCATTCTTCTGTACTCTCATTGCATCAATGGCCGGCTCAGCAAACTGTATGTCTTTACTGGGGTCATCGACCATAGAAGGGTCATTCAGGGTCTGTAAGAAATAGTTATCATTCGTTGAATTTGGGAAGAAAATGTATATAATGAGCAAAATTGAATTGATACATAATTCGTTTTACCTCAATACAGACGACTTTTGAGGGTACAATACCACGGCAACTTTTCAGTCATTTTGCACAAAATAATTACAGCAACATCACTATTTGTTCACTTTTCAAAGGCGACCGCCATGCAGAAAGTAGTCAAAATTTTACAAAGAGTTGGTTGACACCAACTGTATAGCACACTGCACAACCAGAAAGAAGAATCCCCCAAAAGCTTCCTGTTCACTGATACAAACACCTATTGAATTCAAACAATTGCACACTTTCTGAAATGTCCTCACTGCGCATGCATGCTGTCCAGGTGTGATGACAAATCTTCAGCAGAGTCTAACTGATTGAAACCTGTGCTGCAAATTTCCTCAAAAGTCTCCCATAACACTTTTTATTAAAATTGTTGTTGAGATGAATATATCATGGTCAAACAAATGACAGCAGTAAGAAATTCATTCAGAAAATTTAAAAACCTGTTTCCATAACCCAAACGAGGTAAAAATCACGATTCTCACCTCTTGAGGGAAATACGCAGTATATGCTTGCTTCCACAATTCTATTGGTGATCTGAAACAGAACATTATCATATGTATAAAATCATTAATGGTGATAGTTGGAAACATAACATTGTTATTGCTTTGTACAGATCATAGTTTCAATAACAACTCCCCATATTGCAATTAAGGTGGTGACCTCCAATCTTGTGCTCATATTTTCCAACCGGGCAATCATGTAAATCAAAAGGACAATCATACTTTTGAGGAGACTCGAGGGAAATCAACAGATGTATACTACTCTTAACTAATTGTAACAACGGCCTTGAGAAAATAAAATGTATTAATGGTAGTGATTCTTTTCATGACAAATTTTGTTTAGCCATATATTATAAGTTTTTACATCTTGCTCACAACATATGTAATTTTCTTGATTTCAATTGTGAAAGCCTTTGGCAAACTTTGTCTTTGCTTGTTTTGTTTATTTTTGTAATGGGATGACCCTTATTCAGCTTACACTTTCTGTGTACAGATCAAGTTTGAGGAATAAAAGCTTACAAAAATTAGCGACGTTGTGTCCGCATCTCACGGACTTCAGCTTGGCTTGTGACATTATTGTTATTTTGGCCAATTGGTGGCGTTTTGACCAGACGGTACCGCATTGACGTCAGAAAAACCATCCCATACATGTGACAAATCGAATCTTAAACCGCCTCTTTTATTTAAAGAGGGACTCTCAATGCGCTCATGGAGAGCTTCCTTTACACCCCTTCTGAACCAGTCTTCCTCAAAGTCTAGGATAGTGACATCATCAGTACTGAAATCATGACCAGTGGTGCATAGGTGGCTGAAAATAGCCGAATCATAACTAGTAACTAGGACGACGGTGTTGTGACATATGCATTTTTGTAGACTATTTCGTTTCACCAATGTAACTGTCTGAGCACTGGGATCCTTAAAATGGACACCATAGACAACAAATGATTTATTAACCTTGGGTTTCTTGTACTTAACATGAACCAGTTGGCTGCGGAGAAAATTAAATGGTCTGTGGATGATAGAAATGTCAAACTGTTTAAATGTCCTCTTGAGGTGGTTTATCATCCACAGCCAACTGGTTCAACTCTCCATGAGCGCATTGAGAGTCCCTCTTTAAATAAAAGAGGCGGTTTAAGATTCGATGTGTCACACATATGGGATGGTGTTTTGACGTCAATGCCGCGCCGTCTGGTCAAAATGCCACCAATTGGCCAGAATAACGATAACGTCACAAGCCAAGCTGAAGTCCGTGAGATCCGAACGCAACGTCGCTAATTTTTGTGACTTTCTATTCCAGCATTAGACTCAAACTTGATCTGGTTTGGATGTCTCAAAATTTTTGTGCTTTCTTTGTACAACTTTCACTTACATTATCACATCTCCATGCATTTCTGGGTTTATAAATATTGTCCTTGTATGTTTTGTATTGCACAATAATTATAAACCACTTTTGAATGAAATTTTACCACTACTCTTTACATTTTTTCTGTCAGCCTTGTGCCCACTGAACAAGTTTTTCAAACCTACAATCATAAGGCGTTACCTTGCGGTTATCTTCCCGATGTCACCGTCTGGCAATGGAGGAGAACCTGAAATGGTAAAGAGTTGCCTGGAGACAAGATAGTACCAGAAATCACCGAGAAGTTTGGCCTTCAGTTTGTAGTTGGCAATATAGATTACTCAACGCAGAGGTATTTAGTACAATTCTGTGAAACTTTTTATATAATTTGTTTTAATTTATATTCAGATCAGTAGTCATGTTCCAATAAATCACTCGCATATTGTACAAGTCAATTCCCAATGGGCACCTCCATGCTCACTAATGAAGAGAGGTCCTTTTTTAAATAGATTATGAGCAGAAAACAATTGATCAACATGGGAGCATTCATAGGATAAGGTTCCCACATGATGCATTTCTACATAGAAACCTCTATTATACTGGCGCCACCTAGTGAATTTTGAGTAAATGATCAGTGAGCTACAACAGTTGGGATCTGAATAGCCACACATATATTTACATTTTATTTCATGAGTTCTTAATTCTGTGGGAACTTGTGAACAAAGAGTGGCAGCACTGTCAGCATTCTTTACTGCACCGTTGCACAACAGGGTGACATGGCTTGTACACATACCCCACAATCAGATTACAAACACACCTAAAGCATGCAAAGTTGAATGCAAAGGGAAGTGCACAAAAAAAAACAAGATAAGCCATTAAACAGATATGTCACTAAATAAAAGACAGACGTACTTACCAATATTTTGCAGTGCATCAAAGCCAGCAGGGACAACAATGGGTTTGTTGTGATCTGCTTGTATGTTTTTCCTAAAATAACAAAATAATAGTATTATGTCTCGGTCTGAAGTCTAATTTCTGTGCTGAAAACATTGATCAATTGCACAGCACACTTTGCAAGTTAGCTCATAAAATTGGAACAAATCAACCAAAGTCTGAGTCTAAGTTTAATATGAGTATGAAAATAAGGGCAGAGGGCCTAATTTTTTTACTCCAATTCAAACTATTTTTAACATTTTCCAGCTTCCTTTAATACATACTAAAGACAAATTTCTATTATTTCGTGCCTAAGTGTGTTATGGATTACTCAAACAAGTGTGTAGTCCTAATTTACACTTGATGACCCCCCACTGGCAGATTTCAGCTACAAACTCGAGTAAAAACTAAACCACACTATACTTGAGCACAGGACAACAGACATTTATAATGAGTTTGTACTAAGGTAAAATGGAAATGTTAAAAATAATTTTGAGTTCAAATTTGATTGCAATTGAAAAAAATAACTGAGACCCAAGCCTTGATCTTGGGCCTTGAGTCACTAAACCCATCACCCGTGTCAGTAATCTTATGCATGAAATTTACCAGCATCAGCTTGTGAATCTAACTCAACTTCAAAGTAAAACTCACCAACATTAAGACATAGGGATCTTTCCCTTAGCTTATTTTAAAGAACACAGAAAACCTTCCCTAACAGATTACCACCTCTATTATTTATGCTACAGGGTGAAAATGACAGCAAAGGCTAAAGTTGCATTTACATGAGAGACAGCTGTCACAGAGCAACTAACACGGAACAGCTGATTGGGTGCAAGTGTGTGTGCGTAAACACGACTGATATGGAGCACGCTGACACAGCGGCGGCCATCTTTGACACCGGTTTAAGGGGTAGAGCGAGTTGTACTCGATCAGTTACTCCAGCTTCAACTACATGTATAAACACAAAGTAGGGGAAGGGGGAAAGAGACCAGGGTGATTCCCTGGCATTCCACGTGGTTTGGAGATTCGCTATTGTTTATGCCAGCATGCGCAGATAGTCGTTGTGTAAGTGACTCATACTGATCCAGTTTGCGTGTAAATGCAACTAAAGTGGAGCAAGTCCCTCTGTGACAACTGACATGGCAACAACTATCACAAGTTCGAAAGCAGCTTAAGGTCTGCTAACAATGACTTTTGTATATGGCTCATTGCAACAGCTAGCTATGAGCATAAAGTGATGCAAAAATTACCTACATCAGGTGATTAAAGCAAAGTGCCCTGTCTTGTGGCCTAAGCACACCTGGTGCAACATAAAAACCATCAGGCCAACAGCCTATTTTTTACTAAAGTGCGTAAGACCAATACAATCTTCATGCAGTAGCAATCTATTTGCATCACTACAGAAATGTCAAAAAGTGACATGATGAGAACTTACACTGGGGCTGTACCAAACACATGGCTGCTGATAACAGCTCTGGTCTTCATCATCAGAGATTCTTGCCTGTTACTGAAGAACTGTGAGGAAGAATATAACAATTATTCATTGTATCAGCACATTAGGTGCTACATCTCATCTACCAACCAGCCACTATGAATGTTCCATACCAATTTGGGATTATGCTTACAACAACACCTGGACCTATGACTGGTTGCTTTTGTTTGGGGATTAGGAAACAGAGATAAGTGTCAGTGATAACCACTTCCTGTTCTAGCAACATTCTTTATGCTGTAAACATCAACTTTTTAAGATAAAGATCAATTTGGAGAAACCTTTTAAATTTCTCCAATGTCATGTTGTCAGCTCGAGTGGTTCTATTCACATTTCGTTTCCACTACAAGGCTGGTCATCAAAGGAGTGACTCTATTCACTAGGTCACATAGTGAGGGCAATTACTTTTTTATGAGATCATATCTAAACAAAAGGCTTCAAAGCATCGAGGCAGTACTTTTCAATTTTCTTAGTGGGACAGGACAACCATAAAATCTGAATAGATGAGCAAAAAAATTAGACTTAGGCGGATTGTTGAATTTTCAAAATTGGTCAAGTAATAACGATTTTGTCAACCAAAACCCAAGCTTTGATCTATGCATTAGTCAGCAGTTCCCAGCATGGCTTATCAAGGAAATCTCCTTCACTAACTTACAATAGAAGCTGGGTCTGAAAGAATGCCGATAAAACCCAGATGTGATGACAGAATCTGATTTACAGAGCATGTTCATCACATGTTCCCCACGGACAAGTTCATGAAGTGTTTTCTGCCACTTAGACACTGTGCGCTATAAAAATTAAATCCGTGATTCAAAACCGAACTTCTTCATTGTTCAAAAATCGGTTAACTAAGCATCTTGAACCCAGTACAAATTCAAAGTCAACATAACAGGGACATTTGGTTGCCTACACTTTGTGACACTGCATACCTCACAGTTACAATGTCACAAATTCTGTTTAAAAATTTTTCAATCACAACTATGGTGGTTCTCCACTTGTTTTGCACAAAAGATAACCAAATTTGCCATTTTTCAGTTTTTCAAAGGCTCAGTAATTTGTTGTACATAGTGGAAACTGTAACAAGTGCAGTTTTGAGAAATATTCAGAGACCAAACCACGCTAGTAATAGACTGAAATGTTCATTACCTTTATTTTTCTCAGTGAAGAAATTTGACAAAACAAATTTTCACTTGTCAGCCATGTTGTGTGCTAAATAGCTAAGAATTACCATAATTAATAACTATTTAGCAACACCATGGCTTAATGTCTTTCAACGCGTCAACATGACATCAAAGTGCATTCTGGGAATATTCTGTCAATTCCAAACAATGTCAGTGACCACTCACAATCAATGTTCCTCCATGAATGTGTGCCATAAAACGGAGAGTCCTACAGATGACCTTGCGTTTTTCTGGCTCAAACTCTTGAAAAAGGTCGTATTTACTCCCAATAATGACCAGTGGTACAAGAAGAGGTTCCAACATGTCTTTATCCTAAAACAGTAACTGATATTGAAAACACCGTAGATCAAACGGGTAACAGGATTTAAGACAGCAAAACGACTGGATGTGATTATTTCTTTGTCTACATCCATGCCACAGAAACGATGCAATTGGCTGATCTGAGGTACATTCAATAGTGCCACCTGTGACACATGTGAGTGACATAAGACTTGAATTGTGCAAAGGACAGATTGAGAGTCTTCAGTGCATATATATCATGTTTCAACTTTCCAACTTAGCCATCCAGTATATCCTCCAATACGGTCGCAAGCATACTCTGGTGACTAGCACTAGAAAGATATTGTGCAACACTAGCACATTCTCACCAAACTCGCAATACACTTTGTGTTGTCCCAGCATTTCTGGTTAAAAGACTATTGAAAACCATGTTCCGATATATAAATGATCTCAATGAATTTGCAGCGTCAGAGGAAAAACTTCTTGGGGTGTAGGGTGTATGGTAGAGGTGGTGGATAAGATTGGACACCAATGTACTAAGCTTTACGACGTGAATATGTCTGACATAAAAATCAGATTTCCACAGGCCAGGGCCTGTTTCATGAAAGCGACTTAAGATGACAGAAATTTGGTCCTTCGCTCCCACTTCATAATTGCTGAAAAAAAGTTTAGTGAAGTAATTATGAGCGCATTACAGGAATGATTTACAAAAATTCCCTTAGTAATTATCAGTAATACTTACATGTACATTCTCAGAGACTTAGTTTGCACTTTTTCTCGAGTGAGATTTAATCATTTCTCAGAAATAGTAGTGTGGAGCAGAAGACAAAATTTCAGTCTAAGTTGCTTTTCATGAAACAGACCCCATGCAAACAGTAACTATTCAAGACAGTTCTCTGAACACATGACCTAGTAGATGTATCCAGTGCTTCATCACTGAACGCACTTTGGTGCGTCTATGGCTTTGTTTTCGTGTGTTTAATAATTTGATTATAATTAGTATCTATAAGAACCCTTACAACAATGTCATCCCCCAATCTCTCCCACATTCTCTGTGTTAGCCTCTCTTTCAGATCTGGATGTGTCTGTTTGGCAGATGAGAGGATGTCGTTGATTCGTTGTTTGGCTGCAGCTAACAGTTTCTCCAAAGTAAACCACATCTCATTGGGCAGTGAGAGATCCAGAACAATGGCCAATGAGCTTGTTCTAAATGGAAAGTAGTCCACATAACAACTACAACTAAACTCAATAATTCCCGTTAAACCCATGCTTTCTGTCAAAAAACAAGTTTTGATTTAGGCCACTTACTGTTATAAAACTGGTCTTATTGTGTTTCTTACTCAGAAGTGATTTCTGGGCTGGGGAAAAACTAAAAATTCATTATTTCTCCAGACCAACTTCATAATAGTTTGTCACAGTGTGACCGGAAATTTTATTTTTATTAGTTGCGAGGGTAAAATCGACTTGTTTTTTCTTGACAGAGAGTACAGGTTTAATGGCACTTTAAAAGGATGCTGACCTCCAATAGACCACATGAATTTTTTATACAAATACTTTGCAACATAACAATAGTAATAATGATAACAATAATAGTGACAATGATCATAACAGAATAATACGCATTACATGTGCAACTTCAAGCAATTGAGAACATATACAATACATTTGAATACAAAGCGTGTTTTGGAGCAGGAGACATTTCTCAAAGGACCAGCAGTGTGATCTTGTGGGATTTGAACCCATGATCTCTAAATCCAGAGGTTGTAGTTACCACTAGACCACACTGTCTCCTAGACTGGAACCAGTGTCATAGGCACCTGAAACAGTGCAGCAGTATTGAAAATCTCATTCACAAGTTAACTAGATAGGAAAATGTCAGTCTGTACTTCTACTAAGGGTTTCTCTGTGGCATTGTGTTCCACAAAAATCTTTTGGCGACATTTATTTTATGAGGGCGAGTCTCTCTGTCGCTGGATATTTCAACTTCTTCCACATCTTCTCAAAGTCTTATCAATCATCTCCAATTATAGAAAAAATATTACAGTAAAACAATAGAGAAGACTCTATTTATTTATTTAAATTTGTGATTACAATACTTACAATATAGTATCAATACTGAATGGCACATCCATCAGTCTTGACAGCCAAGTCCCGCCCCCCAATTCCCATATATGGGCTATGTCTTTAGCCTGCAACAACAGAAAAAATATTTATCATTAGCTGTTGAAACTGCGTATAAAACATGGTAACTGACATTATGTACATGTGCTATCGTAATGTCATTAAAGTACTCATTTACATGAGCAACATTTGTCTTTCCATGTCGTACTGCGTATCAAACTGAATTATTTTACAACAGAATTGTGATGCATTTAGTCCATGGCAACTGGTCAAACAACTTTTTCTGAGCACTTCAGTGGAAATTCACTTACTTCCTTGGTTTGTGTTGTTACAAAGCGACTGTAGAGAAATTATTATTCACAAAAAATTCTTGGGTTAGAATTGGCAGGAGTTTGTCACAAATTTTAGGTTTTAAACTCAGAGGACTCGAAAACACATTAGGAACAAATAACATTTCTATATTTTCTGATCATCTTCAGATGCAGTTCCAAGACAAGCAACATCAGAGTTATATAAAATATCAGCATGCAATAAACAAACCTAATTTTATACTGCATTAGTTAATTTTGTTAGTTGTTTTAAAACAATACCTGAAGACAATGGCTACTTAATGCATTGACATGTTCAGAATGTATATCAGGAGACAGGGGCCTGTTTCATGAAAAGTGACTTAAAGATTTAAGTCAGAAATTTGGTCATATGCTCCACACAAGCATTTCTGAAAATAATTAAATATGACTAGAGTGAAAATGCAAAATCTCTGAGAATATACACATAACTAACTGCTTGTTACCGAGATAATTTTACACCTTTTTCTAGACTGTGATGCACTCACAATTACTTATCTAAACCTTTAATCAGCATCTACAAAGTAAGAGTTCACTGATTTGAGCTCTGAACTCCCATTTGGGAGACCTGGGTTCGAATCCTGGCTTCACTGGCTGACAATCGAGCATTGCACAAATGTGACTCCCAACTCCTCTGAGCTCGGTCTTAGTAGCGAATGTATGCGAGGGAGTTAGTGAGAGCCTGTGTGATTTCTGGGGGTATGTTAATAAAAAACTTACAATGTTGTGACCCTTTGCTCTCCTTCCATATGTGTACTCCAAGGCAGTCGTAGGTCTGGCTACTTCGTCTCTGGTTAAGATAAAAATACAAGACTGTGATAACACTAACATTGTTCTTGCAAGCATAAAAGGCACAAACTGCACCAAATTAAAAATGACTAGAAGCATCAAGTATCTAACTATAGTGAAATATCACCAGTTTAGGACCCAGTATAGACCAAGTGATATTCATTTTCTCTTTTTCATAAAAGACAATTAGTAGAAAAGTAAATTAAATGTTTTCTAATTTTTTGAAGTTCTAGTTCACTATAACTGACACCAGACATTGTTTTGAAATATTCCAGGTACTCACAACAATGTTAGAAGCTGCTGAAAAATGAAAACAGGTGAGCTGGAGCAATCATTTTTGTCTACTATGCATGAGATTCCACACTATATTTGGCCAGAAGTGCAATAAATAATGAGAATCACCGAGGACAAGGGCAAAGATATAACAAATTAGCATACCTATCAAGAAACCTGAGTATGATAGAAGTCTTCCCCTGAAATAATAGAGGACAGATAACTTAAAATAGATATGGGGACATTACCATTGAGATTATTTTTTTCTGAAGTTAGTCCCTGCACAGAATCTTATCCAAAACTCTTATGCCACAGCCAAACACTGCTACCTGAGGTAAACCCCACACAGTATACAACAGAGTAGTTTAAGCAGTCACCTGCTTTGATTTCAGCATCTGTGTGGCAAGAATTGGTGATTTGTAATCAAATCACAATAACAATGAATTTTGTTCTATAACTTGGGTCAAAGCTATTCTGTTCAACAATGCCAAAATTGTGTTATTTGGTCATAAAAATGATGTCCTTTTAATGAGATCATGCAAGTGACTCGCAAAGGATTATCCAGCATTTGTTCTCAAATGAAACTTAAATTAAATTAAATGCATTAAAATATCTCAAATTGCTGAAATAATTCTTTGGAGTATAGATTACTATGTGCTGTATTCTCAAGTGTAGTATCTTTGCAAACAAACGATTCTTTCGGCTGTATGAGAGTAATGAAATAAAAGTTGAAAAATGGAATGTTACCACTGAAGATTAAATTTCAACACTCTCACAACATTAACTACAATAATCTACATTTTCAGCAAATTCTGATTACTGAAAACAACAATCTACTCAAATACACATTGTATAATTTATTAACATTTATTAAGTAATCTTTATCTGACTTACAGAACTTCTGCTGCCAACAAACAAAATTGAGCTTTCATCACTCTGTTGTTGATGCTCTGAAAAAAAGCAGTATTTCACTCAAGTGACATAAAGCTTGGCACACAAAACATATAAACATTCCTACTGACCTTAACAAATCATATGTATTCAATAGCAAATCTTGGATGTTTCAATGGGGGTCCCAGCAACACATTCGAAAGATAAGCACCTGAGGGATACCTAAAACATCATGTTGGTATTATCTGCATTCTCATATATTTTGAAATCCCGGAAATATTTCAGGAAAAAATGTTCAGGATTAATTCCACAAACGGTAATGTTCCCAAGGATTCCTGATTGCCGGAGTACCGACATTTTTGTCGCTCTTATTGGCAGGAATTGACACTAAACTACTCTTAATTGAGTAAACAGACCGTTTAAACACACAAATAAAATTTCCTGGCATTAGTCCATGCAAATTTGGAATTCAGAATAGAGAAGAAATCGTGTCCCAATCCAAAAATTTTTCACATTAAAATTTTAGTGGAAAAAATAATGGGATTACATCTACTAAATTTTGCATTGGAATGCCGCTATTGTTTGTTTATTATTATGGTCCTGTTGAAAGGGGAGAGGGACAGGTAGGATAGACCACCACCTTAAATTTTCAACATGTCACAATTGTTCATGGGTTTGTCAAACTGCTGGATAGGTTGAGTGTGAATAATATACAGCAAAATTGTTTATTTAATAAGCATTTTCAGGTGGGTTTATGGAAAGTACAAGCTTACCAAACACATGCTGAGTGTTTGGCCTGGTTCTAACATCTAGCATGCAGTTGGCCAAATTCTTGGCAGTACTGTGTTGCTTATTTGGAAAGTCGCATGAGTTTACAAGCCTGTTAGACGTCACATGAGCAGTGTACAATTACTATGAACTAACATCGGCGCACTATAAACGGACATTGAAATTATGAATATGTTGTCATTACTCAGCAGACATCAACATGTAATTAAAAGCAAAAGAAAACATCGTAACGAGGGGACGACTAATCTGCAACCTTGTTAGGAGGGCCAGTCTTCATTGTTAAGTAATTTGACATCATTTCTTTGACCAATCATGAGCCAGAATAGACCAGATCCATTTCCTCTCTGAGTAGGCATTATTCTGTACCCTGTATATTACTTTTACCTGTTTCATTGGACTCGTCAACTGCTATGTCCCAAAGGCTTCTCTCAACCCTGGAAACCAGATACAATATATTATTTAAACACAACTCCATCCGCCACACCATTGATGAGAAAAGTGGAAGAAAAGAAAAAGGAAAACCTTCTAGCACGTCTGGTTAGTTGATTTACCAGACAGACTTGTTGCAAATATGACAACACAGGTGCTTTGCGCAAAGAAAAGTTTGCAAATTGACATAAAATGTTCGTTTCTCAATTATCCTTTATAGGAATAATAAATGTGGTCAACTCAAAGAATGCTGTTGGAAAGGTTGAATTATTTTATTCAAATAATTTTGTATATCCTGATAAGGTGACCGTTAAATAAACGTGATAAAAGCACCAAGCACAGGAACAGCAGGTGTAGGAAGCCAGTGACTCAGATGAGAAGAGTAGATACAGAGACATTAAAGAATAGAAACCTCCTATTACTGTAATAGCGTCAGTTTTTTACCCACATTGGTGCAAAGCTGTATATTTAGTATACAGCTCTGCACCAAGGCTACTTCCTCTACTACTTCAAATTTTTACCATCTGTATTCTAGAAAGGCAAGATTGTGCACATGTGCAATTCAGTAATCAAGCTAGAATATGTAGAGGTTTCATTTTTGTGTCCAAGAACAATGGTGCAGCAATAGGACTGGTTAATGCTAATTTATTCAACAAAAAGTTGTAGACCTTGGGTACACTGTTGATCATGGTACATTATTCCTTAGGCAACAGAGTAAACTAAGTAATTTATCAGTGTTGGAAAAATTGGCGTTCTACCGTTATTCTGCTGCTATAATTGTGGTGCGATCTTTTGTGTCGGCTTTCAGCGCCAAGAAATATTGCGTCACCTATTGGCTGGTTTCTATTTTCACCAATTCTTCAATCAACTAATGTTCTTCCACGAGGTTGCTTACACGTCGCAATAAATTATCAGATTATCAGAGCTGGTTTCATTATATGTTTCAAGAATTTTGATGCCAGCAAACAAAAGTTAAGAACAAATTTTGCACAAAAAATTACGAAATGGTGCGTGTCCATGTCACAAGCAACATATTTTTCATTGTTACAAAAGAGAATTGTACACTCGCCATTTTTAACAGGTGGCAGGTGGTATGACGTCATATCCCCTGAGGTGCACAGGGTAAAAATGGCCAGTTACCAATTTTGGGAACTGAATGAGGGACTGTACCAAGAAAAAGTTTGATAACGGCAGTATTTCTTTGAGTTGGAAGGCCAAATACATCGATGACCTCCTAAGATGTCCCTCTATGCGCAAAAGGTATTAATAATAATGTGACTTTGATGTTTTAGTCAGTGTGAGGCATAATTCGCCGAAAGGCTTCCAGCGTATGAAGCTCCCATAGGAGCTACCCCGTCTCTAGTCCGCTAGAGACTGATGTCACTGTCTCAGTACGACAGTAGAGAGTAGAGTGAAACATGACATTCATGACAATAGACATTGCCCAATAAAAAAAACAAGGCTCTTCCACCGTAACTGTGATAAACCGTTTCGCAAGGATCGCCACTTCTTCTTCTATAAAACTTACGTTTTAGACATGTTTATCTGTATATTCCACACCAGAAAGCAGACACAGCGCAAACCAAAATGGGAAGCTGCCTGTGTCAAAGCTTCTCTGGCAACCTGAAAGGAATTCCGGTCCGCACATGAACCAACATACAATTAATGAAACGCAAAATCTTAAATTGAAAATTTTAAAATACCAAAAATTTTTGATTTTTATTAAAAAAAGTATTAAAATGATAGCTTTTGGATAAAAAAACATATTTTTAGAACAAATGTAAAATAGATTAATTTTAAAGTGTATTGTAATTAATATATTATTAATATAACTGTACATAAAGGCGCAATAAATGTATTTAAAAACATAATTTGACATTCATAAAATAAAAAAATTATTTTGAAACATCCACTTTTAAAGTTTATTTGCTATCAAGTAAAAGAAAATAAATACACGCAAGATTTTACAATCATGAAAGACCTGTTACTTTAATATTCGCAATGGCGACCTTGACGGAGTACTTGCTGAATGAAGCTTCTAAGAAGTATGCGGAAGCGGTTGAGTTGTCTGAAATTGAGTCTAAAAATGACCCTGAAGATAACCCTTACAAATCATTGTACAAAGCCAGAGAAATTTTGATGGAAATTAAGTCCAGTGTCGACAGTTTTAACAACATTGGTGAGAGCTCGGCGGAGGAAAATTTGACCTTCACCTTGGTTGTTGCCGCATTGCAAGCGAAACTCGGCACAAATTATGTTGAAACAGAAGAGCTGTCATCGGGTGAAGAACATCTTATGAAGTCCGTTAGTTTGTTAGAACCCCTAGAAAAAACAGAGAAAACATGTTTCGTGATTCAGTTTGCTTACAACCAACTTGGGATTTTGTGGTGTGGCAGAAGCTCGTATCAAAAAGCATTTCACTTTCTAGAAAAATCCGAGAAAGTGTATGTTGATTTTAAACATAACGTTGGTGGTACTCCATCAACATTTGATGACATATTCTTCACAAATGCGTCTAAGTCAGATTCAGAGAAAGAGCGAGACCGCTCAAATGAGTTTGAGAGTCAGTACACGCATACGTTGTATTATCTCGCACAGGTGTATGGGAAAATGGAGCAGCCCAAAAAATCTGCCGAACTTTGTCACAAGACCCTTCAGCGTCAACTTAAGTCTAAAAAGTATGATCCTGTAGACTGGGCATTGAATGCCGCAACTCTTTCTCAGTACTATATAACTCAAAATAATTATTTGGTCGCTCGCCATTGTTTAGCTGCTGCTACAAGAGTATTCGAAGAAGTAGGAGATTTACGGAAGCCACCTGAGGAATCGCCAGATTTGAGAGATAAACGAGAAAAGTTGCTTCGTCACACTGCTGATATTGAGCGGTGTTGGGCTAAGTATGGGCTTGCGCTATTGGAATACTCTCAAGATAGATTGCTAAAGAGAATCGAAGAGAAAGTAGATAATCCCTTTGACAAATCTGATGTGGATCAGAGTGGAGAAATTGACCACTCACTGAGATTCAAGCTGGAACTGACATCGTATGAGAGTATGATTACTTTCGCACCAGTTTCCACATACAAGTTTGGACGTGACATATTTCTGCTAGTGCAGCGCTGGCTGAGTTGTGCCAAAGAATTCTACACACTTGACGATTACTGCAGCGATTACGTAGAGCTTGTACAAGACCATAGTAGGCTATTTAAACTATTAGCCTTCTTTGAGATGAGTTTTGAGAAGCAGTCAAAAATGCACAAGCGAAGGGCGGATATGCTGTCCGATGTGCTGAAGGAGCTTAATCCACAACACTATTTGCTGATCTGCCGGCAGCTGATTTATGAAATAGCTGAAACTTACAGCACCATGCTGGACTGCAAGCTGGCAGTTGTGGAAAACGCAGAACCCGAAGAAGGACAGGAGAGAGCCATTCCTTCAGCTCATGCAGCTCGTAAGATAAACCAGCTGGCACTCCAGAGCATTGGCAAGTATGAGGAATACCTGGAAACCTTAAAGGATGCCAAGAAGGTCTTTCCTGATAAACTGAATGATGACTGTCTGAGACCTGCTCTGGTTGCCAAGTTCTGCATCGGGCGTTTGTACTCTAAAATCATTGAACCTGTTGTTTCGAAGCGGTTGTTGAACATGAAGCAGAGTGTGGAGAACTATCAGTTTCTGGTGAGTTACTGCAAGCGTCACCCAGAGGCATGTGAAGTAATGAGCAGCGAGTTGGAGATTTGTGAGGAGATGGTGGCGCTGCTGCCTGCTAAGATGGACCGTATTCTACAGGCGAGCTTTTAAAACTGACAAATGTTAGAAGATAAAGTTCACATACTGTGTGCTACTTGTTCTATGGCTTGTTACATTCATTGTTGTAATATTGTATGTGGAAAAGTAATTATCATCGTTTTGTCTGATGAGTTACAATTTGCTCCCTTTGAGTGACTCAGTAAGACATTGCAACTGTATAGTTTGCCAGAATAGTCCCCCCCCACTTATTTCAGTGCTGTGCCGCCCATGTATTTGATTGCATATTACTGTCATCTCTGTCTTGGCGTCTGCGGCTGTATCTCCTGAACCCCTGGCAGGTTTGTAATGAGATTTGGCAGATGTGTAGTCTGTTTTCGGATCTACCCCTTGTGGCAATTTTAATGTGATGGGCAGATTCGACTATGACTGTGCCTTCTAATGGCAATTTGTTTTTTTTTACATCTGTATATTTGGAGTTCCTTGGTAGGCTTTCATAAAATAGAAAGACGACTATGCCTTTTGGATAGGTTTGACATATTCTGTGCCATGTAATGGCCATTTTTATGATACTGAAATCACCATTAGAAACTAGAAGCACAAATTTGCGTTGCAGTGGTGGGTGCATTTCAATGCTTGGTGTTGCTCTTGTTCATTGCTAGCCATAAGCGTCTTGTTTACTTTGTATCAGTGCTCCTCTGTTATCATTACTCATTTTACTTTTAATAATTTGATAAGTACAATAACATGTCACCAATTTCAGACGCAGTGTTGTTTTTCGAATTTTGCCAAAAAAAATATTTTTCAAACCTGTCAGGTATGCGAAATGATAATTATTTATGAATTAAACTGTATCATTTGCTTCTGCTGTAACAATATATCATCAAGAACTGAGGAAAGGCTTTCTAATGATATGATTTTTATGCATTTCATTGAAAAATAGAAGATTTCGAAAAGATTTTGTGACTGTAAATTCCATTGGGATAACAACACCAGAACAACAGAATGCCAGCAAATGCCACCTTTTTTCAGCAGAGTGCAACCTCAGCAGTTGGAGATATTGGAGTAGGCATTCCAAGGCTGGAGTTCTATGACCATTGCCACAACAACTACAAGGCGAACACTATGTAGATCTAGGGCACTCTAGCCATTATCCAAAAACTTGGCCTTCAAAGTAGCTGAATCCTATTTTTTCCTTTTTGATCGTTTTTTGGATTGTTTGGAATTGAAACAGAAGATTTAATTGTTTTCACAAGTTTTAATTTTCAACATTCCTGTCTATTTTTAATCC
The DNA here is from genome assembly GCA_002633005.1 of Phoronis australis. Classification (NCBI taxonomy): domain Eukaryota; kingdom Metazoa; phylum Phoronida; family Phoronidae; genus Phoronis; species Phoronis australis. The sequence continues at coordinate 347,501 of NMRA01000198.1, read as the reverse complement.
ACAAAATAAACTGATAAAAGTCGCCCCATGTTATGGTCATGGCCTCGTGGGTAGTATATATATTCATCATAAAGTTTCACTTAAACAATGTTTCCTAGAAATGCCAAAAGAAGGGAGAAACTTAAATTTGTCTTGCATCCAGGCTCAACGATCTAGCATTACAGTCTGGTGAACATACCTGACATCTGGTTCTCCACTGGTCAGTAAAGGGTGAGGTCAACTGGCGTATCAATTCTAAAGCCGAATAAAAAGCATGATTTTGAAAAAAGTTTAACTTGAGTCACAATCCAGATGATAAAAATTGTGACCGCTTTGCCAACTGCGAACAATGCGTACAGCAGAAGCAGTCGATTTCGTTTCGGTTTACAAATTGCAGTATACATTAGCTTTTATTTACTTTCATACCTTACACTGGTTGTGACTATCCAAAAAGAAACAGTGTGCAATTGAAATCACTGAGCAGCAAGTGAATAAATGTTTGTCTGGAAAGGTACAGAAAATGAAAGAAATAAAAGCTTACTTGAACTATTGAAAAACGCGTACAAATCGCCTTGTACATTTAGCTTAGTGTGGTCAAAATCTGTCCAAATGGCCCTTTTTTCCAGTTGTTCACCAGACTGTAATGCTAATGGGGACTGGATGTGAAACGAGCTAAAATGTCGGACTTGACGCTCGATCGCATCTCATTGATGTAATTGGTGAACCAAGCGATTATTAGATAAAATGTTTGCACGTTCGTTGTTCGTTTTCAGGCCCAGTTTCTCCCGCAGAATGTTCCACATTACCGATCCAACAACACCTTGGCAAGTTCGCTGTGAATCATCATGAGCTCAGCGTAGTTCAAAATGAGGTTATTGGCATTTGATTAATAATGTTTAAGATTTTTCCGGGGATCCCAGATAAATAATAATAATTATTTATCGATTGCAATTTCGTTCACCAGGTGAGCATTTGGTTGCGACCGCAAATGTTCCCGATTCGTATGCGCACTGGGGACAATTTCAGAAAATCACTTTCTTGCCCATACTTTAAAGTAGTGGCCTTTCGTTATACGCATCCAAGAAAGCAATGTTTCGGTCTGTCCACTACGAAGAGAAAGTGCAGAATGTGACGAAGGTGTGGGAATAAAAAGGGCATGGTGGACCTTATTTTGGGGACTTACCCTAAATTGGTTTAGTCACCTGCTCGTGCGAAAAAGATAAAACCGTTATTCAGGAAACGTCTGTCTTTATTCTGTGACAATATGAATTCCGTGATTCGAGGTGGTTACTCTTTTTTCCACAGGCAGCGAATAACACGCTCAAAGCGTTAGTCATGCATTTGAATTAAGCAGACCTTGTGAACAGAAACTCAGACACTTTAATGATTGAGGGTTACGGTTATTTAAGTTTCAGCAAATGCCTGAAACTGGGCTCAGTGTTAGATACCTGTTTTTCTACCGTCAACGAAACATGAACATTGCCTAACCAGTTTTACCTTCTAATGCTCTTTATGCTACTAACTGCTCTACGACGTCTCTGCAAATAAACTCGACAACGAAAGTCAAGCGAAACCGGATATTTATTTCAAGCGAATTAGTTACATTGAATGATAACTTAAGAGTGATAGATCAAAACGAGAAACATTCATTAAAGGTTTAAAATCAACATAATCCTTTTTGCNACTATCCAAAAAGAAACAGTGTGCAATTGAAATCACTGAGCAGCAAGTGAATAAATGTTTGTCTGGAAAGGTACAGAAAACGAAAGAAATAAAAGCTTACTTGAACTATTGAAAAACGCGTACAAATCGCCTTGTACATTTAGCTTAGTGTGGTCAAAATCTGTCCAAATGGCCCTTTTTTCCAGTTGTTCACCAGACTGTAATGCTAATGGAGACTGGATGTGAAACGAGCTAAAATGTCGGACTTGACGCTCGATCGCATCTCATTGATGTAATTGGTGAACCAAGCGATTATTAGATAAAATGTTTGCACGTTCGTTGTTCGTTTTCAGGCCCAGTTTCTCCCGCAGAATGTTCCACATTACCGATCCAACCACACCTTGGCAAGTTCTTTATTCGTTTTCATGTCCAGTTTCTCCCTCAAAATGTTCCAAATTACCCGGCCGATCCAACAACACCTTGGCAAGTTCGCTGTGAATCATCATGAGCTCAACGTAGTTCAAGATGAGGTTATTGGCATTTGATTAATAATGTTTAAGATTTTTCCGGGGATCCCAGATAAATAATAATAATTATTTATCGATTGCAATTTCGTTCACCAGCTGAGCATTTGGTTGCGACCGCAAATGTTCCCGATTCGTATGCGCACTGGGGACAATTTCAGAAAATTACTTTCTTGCCCATGCTTTAAAGTAGTGGCCTTTCGTTATACGCATCCAAGAAAGCAATGTTTCGGTCTGTCCACTAGGAAGAGAAAGTGCAGAATGTGACGAAGGCGTGGGAATAAAAAGGGCATGATGGACCTCATTTTGGGGACTTACCCTAAATTGGTTTAGTCACCTGCTCGTGCGCAAGAGATAAAACGGTTATTCAGGAAACGTCTGTCTTTATTCTGTGACAATCTGAATTCCGTGATTCGAGGTGGTTACTCTTTTTTCCACAGGCAGCGAATAACACGCTCAAAGCGTTAGTCATGCATTTGAATTAAGCAGACCTTGTGAACAGAAACTCAGACACTTTAATGATTGAGGGTTACAAACCTTTATTTTGTTACGGTTATTTAAGTTTCAGCAAATGCCTGAAACTGGGCTCAGTGTTAGATATCTGTTTTTCTACCGTCAACGAAACATGAACATTGCCTTACCAATTTTACGTTCTAATGCTCTTTATGCTACTGTCTGCTCTACGACGTCTCTGCAAATAAACTCGACAACGAAAGTCAAGTAAAAACGGATATTTATTTCAACCGAATTAGTTACATTGAATGATAACCTAAGAGTGATAGATCAAAACGAGAAACATTCATTAAAGGTTTAAAATCAACAATCCTTTTTGCTATTTTCATTAGAAATTTAAGTATGATACTTTAAGTTAAATTACGGCAAAAACTATGAAACTGGCACACCCGATTTAAATAAAGGAATTGACACTATATACAAGACACTATATATCCTCTCAGGGGTCGAGTGAACCATCATGTTGATAATTTTGACCATGTCGTCCAAACAGTTGTCAGTGAGTAAAAATCGTTTGGATTGGAAGCTTGTTGTGAGAAGAGTGCAGTAAACCTCATAAAAGAAGCAGCTTTGATGAACAAATATGTCAAATGAAAATAAAGTAATGATTTCATTACTACGACACAGGATCAAAACCAGTGTCAGATCTAGGATACCATAAGGGGGGGGGGGCAACACATTGCCTCGGGGAATTGGGCAAAGCGCGACTGTATCTGCACAGGCGGCCCGAAAGTTCCAGTGGACCTTCTGTGAGAAACTCCATCGGTGGACAAAAAAACAAAACAAAACGGGAACACGATTCCGCTACATTCCCTACCAGTCCTAGTTACTGAACTCAATATTTCCTCACGCTTCGCGCTGCTGCTNGGGGTCTCTGCCCCCCCTAAATCCGCCTATGGAAACTCAATCGAGTATACTGCCAGGAATTTACAAAGTGCAAACTCTCGAGGCCAGCCTCGGCTGGTGGTTGCAAGCTCTAATAATAGAATACATTGGTCATGTGCGGGAGTTGGCATTCTAGGGCTAGAGTTCTACGTGACGAGTTCTTAAAACCACAATTTTAATTATAAATATTTATTCACCAATCACAAGAACATACCATAACATAGACAAATACAAGTGTTATTTTTACCAAGTTAATATGGCATAGAAACAAAACTAAATGAGTAATTAAAAACTCCAAACTGTGTTCTCAAAGTTTCCATTTAAAAAGGGTTCATTAAAATCGACCAAGGAGTTCTTATGGATGTACCTTTCTTAAAATTATATTTTGGGTTAAAACCGGTGTTAATCATAATAATAACGGGACATAAATAAATATAAAACAATTTTTATAATCTGTGATTTTTTGTTTTAGAAAATGTATACTTTTACTGGATCGCATCATAGTCTGTTTTTTATGAGTTAGAATGAAGCTCACCAAATAAAGTTTGAGGTAACCGTAAAAGGATACTGAACCATGTTTTGTTGATTTCAAACAATCCTCGTTCTGTCATCTCCCAATGCCTAGTACAATTGGCGTCAGTCTTTAACTGAAAAAAGCAGGAATCAATTAAAAATCTATTCCCACTTTGTTGTCACGGACTGCATAGTATGGTTCTTGGTGGGTGGTCTTCCATACGTAGTGTTCATGCATGCCCATCGTTGGTCTTGCTTTCCCGGCGTTTAGCATACTTTGAAACTAAGTTTTCAAATTTTCCCTCTGAATTGACTTGCCGAGTTGGACAGCCGCATAGAATTGGATTTGAATGTCGTTTTTAATAGGCCAAAGCCGGGTTTGTTGGTCTTGCGCTAAACATACAAGTCGTTAGACGGTTAAATCTCAGTCACATGAGCCGAAAAGTGCATTTGCTAATTACATACGCCTTACTTATTCGACTGCTAGTTACTTGGGATAATTGTCATAAATTATTTCTAGATTGCGATGCGCTCGCAATTACTAGTCTCAAATTTTTTAGCAATTGTGAATTCTGTTAAGGTAAATTTATGTCTATCCTTCAGTCATTGTCACTGATGAAACAAGGTCACAGGGGCTCAACCCGTAGGCCTACCTTTGGCTCAACATCATGGCCCATCGCCCATCGGGCTCAATGCACAAGGGCGTGCCCCCTTGCGGATCAAAATCATATTCGCTGGTTCACAGTTTCAGTTTTCTTACTGCAGTTACCACTGGAACCAGCGTGATCCACCAGACGCGTAAACAATATGGCGGATAAGGGGTATTTGAAACCCAGGACAGGAGTGACATTTGAAATCGGATGCACGCTGTAATTGTATAAACGATTGACACTTTCTTTGTAGAGCGTGAACATGATTTGTCGTGAAACGCAACTGGTGTTCATTTTGCTTAGGTTGAAATTTACATGAAGTTAACAATCGAATGGAATTTTGGAAATGAGCTTACCTTGGCTTGGCTGCCTTCACTCAGTGGCATCAGTCGGTGATCTTTTGTCTGTGTAGTGCTTTCCTTCCCACTTTCACTGCCTGTGACCAGTTTCGAGTAATGTTGTGAGTATTGAAATTGACTAAGTAGTTGATCATTAATACACCCATTCTCGTACGTTTTGCCATAAAATTGAACGTACCTGCTCCTTGCCTTGGTGAGATAAAGGTGGACGTGTATTGGCTCTTGCGACCCTACCTGGACAATTTCTTCGTCCCTCTCTTGTACGATAACTGAATTAGGCTATTTCCAGTCACCAAAATCTCCAGCACTTCCACTGCATCATTGAGAACTGGGGNATCATTGAGAACTGGGGTTTGGGACTTTTTAAGTTGCGTGATGCCTACTCTTAATCCACATCATCCATTTAATCTTGTTTTTTTGTTTTATTTCTGTTTTGTTCATGTTCAGTTTTGATGTCATCCTGTTGTAGTGTTATTCTCTGAATCATTGATCATTACCTTTGTCCTGCTACTAATAACTTGACCAGCTCTCGTTTATATCAACGTTACACACACACACTGGTGTCATCCACTAATTGATGTTACTATTTCCTGATGGATTGGTTGAAATATTTTGTCACTAACACGCCATCGAACATGAACATTGCTGCTATGTATAATGTGGCGGCTGAGGTGAGTGTTACTGTTACCATGTATACTGTAACAGCGTTCAGTGGTTATGCTGAGGTGAGTGTTACCATGTATACTGTAACAGCGTTCAGTGGTTATGCTGAGGTGAGTGTTACCATGTATACTGTAACAGCGTTCAGTGGTTATGCTGAGATGGGTGTTACCATGTATACTGTAACAGCGTTTAGTGGTTATGCTGAGGTGAGTGTTACCATGTATACTGTAACAGCGTTCAGTGGTTATGCTGAGATGAGTGTTACCATGTATACTGTAACAGCGTTTAGTGGTTATGCTGAGGTGAGTGTTACCATGTATACTGTAACAGCGTTCAGTGGTTATGCTGAGATGAGTGTTACCATGTATACTGTAACAGCGTTCAGTGGTTATGCCAGTTGTCTTTATATGTTAATATGATACTAAGTAATTATTATTTATAGTTAAGTAAAACGTAATGTTTGATTCCTCATTAGGTTTGCTATAAGTGATGGCTTCTGAAGAAAATGAATATGTGGCTCAACTGAGGGAGGTCTTTGACAGCTGTGATTCCTCGGGTGCTGGTTATTTAGACAAGAATGAGCTGATCATTCTGTGTCAAAAACTACAACTAGAAGACCAGACGCAGTCTTTAGTTGATCAACTCATTGGTGATGCAGTACAGGGAAGGGTGAGTAAATCTGCCGTTTGCACGTCTGATGAAAGTAAACATTGGGGCCTTAAAATTGGCCTCACCCTGTTCATTTCTCAGATTAGAAACTATTTTTATGCTTGAGAAGAACTGAAAAGTCAGTGGTGGCTTCAGACCTGGCACATTAAGATGACCGTCAAAAGAAATCCAGGCAATTTATTATAACCAGTTTCAATTCAAACAAAAATAAGAATACAGGATTTTGCTTTCGAAAGCGAATATTTCTATTAAGAAAGTTGATGCTTTAATACCAGAAAAGGATAAATAGCAGAGTAAAAAGGCTGTTTGCTGATCCTATGAATTGATTCAGTTAAGATGATGCTAATAATTGAAATCATGAATAACCCACAGATTAATTGTTTGGGTTTTTAAAATTAGTTCACAAAGCATCAAGTCAGAATGTCACAGGCAGAAGAAAAATAGAGCATTTAGACTGATATAAGGACTACTTTACCTGTCTGCAGATAAAACGGTGAACCCTTACATGTGATTTTCTGTCTCCTAATAGGTTGGCTTTGATGAGTTCAAGGAAAGTTTTGTATCTGCCTTGTCCAGTGCTGTCGATGATTATGATCTCAGTTCATCAGAGGACGAAGAAGTGCAGCCTCAGGGTAAGAGATTTGTTTCTGCATAAAATACACCAAGATGAATACAAAGTAAATTACTTGTGTAACCATGATAAACTGTGAGACATTCACACCCATCTTCATTTTCTGTTCTCTTAGCTCTGCTTTCATTATTATTTGTAGCTTTAGATAGTTTAATCCTGTTGTATATAATCTTGCTTTATCTGGAGACAAAAGGTAAGCTGCATGACCTAACAGAAATCACACAGACACGTCTCTCATTTTTTTCCATTGTTTTTCATTGAAAGTAGCGTTAAATGTAAACTTTCTTGTAAATATACGTATGGTGGTGAACATTATTTAGAACCTGAATTAAATGCGGTTACTATGAAATTTATTCGATTCGATATGACATACTGGTGGAGTGATGAACTGGTAGTAACATTGCTAGTGGCACAGACTGAGTTAAGGGTGAGAACTTACATTCAATAAAAATGTTAATACTGTATTTCAGAACAATAGAAGTGTGTGAACCAACAATTTATTGTTTTTTTAGCTGGTGAAGAAGTCCCTGCAAAGTATGTCAAGGGCAAGAAAAAATATGGTCGCCGCTCTAAACCCGACTTTTTAAATGATACTGATGCGGAGTATCCAACAGATTTCTCAGACACAGATTTCAGTTTTGCCTCTCCAATCCACACTCCGGCTCAGCTGTCGCGCTCCCGTGGACGTCTTAGTTCTATCGACAGTGAGGACAGCGTGGATGGTAATGAAAGACGGCGGAGCCCCCTGGATGCATCTCCAGGAACCGACAGCAAGGCTGAGATGTTTGAGGCTGAGGGTGTGATGAACCAGTCTCTGGCAAATGCTGAGAACGCCCTGGATCCTGTCTCTGAAGAGGAACACCTTCGTTCAGTGTGGAAAGAACTGGGAGTGGGTCGAACGGGGTATCTAGTGGTGGGCGAACTGGCAAAAGTCTGTGAGCACATCGGGATGGATGAAATGAACCGTGATGTAAGTGGAGTTATTCTTTTTTTTTTTTTAATAATGAAGTATTTTTATTTTCTCTAGCATGGGTATTTACAATTTACACGACACAATAAACAATACAGTATACAAGTACATTAGTTGCAACAAATTATCGTCAAGTATCACCATTTGGTATACAGAACATAAATACAGATATGTAAGAAAAAAAAATAAAGCCATTCTCATCCTTAACATACACGCCACACGCACCCGCCCCCCCCAACTTACTCTTAGTAGGATGTTGTCAGGCAAAAGTTATGGTTAACCAGTTTCTCCAGGTTGCATGGTATTCATCTAAATTACCATTATTTAATAAAATCCTTCTTTGAATATAAAATTCTCTTTCTAATATCTTAAGGAACTGACAGAAACTGGGGATTACTTTTTTACACCTGGATAGGTAAATAAAATGTTTTAATTGCAAAAGTATCCAATTTAAAACTTTATTTTCATTACTTATGGGCATCCCAAAAAACATTGTTTTTTTGTCAATAACCATATTTATACCTTTTACCAACAACACCCAAATGCGTAATTCTCCTATCAATGTTTTTACATTATTGCATTCGAAAAAGATGTGATCCACTGTTTCACTTTGTGAATGACAGAAAGTACATACATCAGAGTCCACCAGGTTAATTTTTCTAAGAAAAGAGTTGGTTACAAGTATTCTATGTAATAGTTTAAACTGCAGTGTACATAACTTGAAATCATAGGTAGTTTTAAAAGACATTGAATATAATTTTTTCCAGTCATCACTTCGAAAGTTATAACCTTCCTTTTGAAATTTTTTTTGGGCAATAGGCAAAATGTTGTTGTGGCAGACACTTTCATATATCATTTTACATATTGATGTGCAGTTTAAAAAATTACGGATATTAAAAGGTATTATTGGTCCATATATCTTAATTAACTGCATTTGTAATGGTGTTCTCCTCAGAAACGACCTAACAGACTCAATCAGAGAACAATATTCCAAAAAGTTTGTAGATATGTTCGAGATCTTTTTGAATTCAGTAAATGAGTAAAATCTATTATTTTCATCAAGTAGGTCATTAATAAAAAGAACACCACCACTAGCATACTTGCTAAAGAAGATAGATTTTCTGTCTATTAGTATTTCATCGTTATGCCATAAACTTGTTGAGAGTAAATCGTTCGCATCTTTATGGGGCTGTTTACTAATGAAAAAAGACCAGTTACTTAGAACTTCGTTCCAAAAAGGATTGATTACATCAGTATGGTATTTAATAAAAACATTTCCAAAATTTATAATATTTGACTTTGCAATCCCTGTTTCAAGTTCAAACAATTTCACCCATTTTGATTCAGAATTAAGTAATCTCTTTATCCATGAAATTTTTATAGCCTTGTTAAAAAGAATAATTCTTAACGTATTGAACACATACAATAGGGCAAAGATTTTAATTTCTAAAAATTTCTTAAGAAATATCAAGTTAAGAAAATTCTATTTGATTATAAACACAATTTGAACTCTTTAGCAGTCATAAAAAACATTTAGTCATTTTTTTATATTTGTTTCATTGCATTGCTCATTTGGAAAATCAAAATTGACCTATTGGCGATTGTTTTTTTGTGAAATAGCAACATAATTGCAGTAATCATTTTGTCTCCTCCCTGATGTGGGTATTTGGCCTTTCATGGTGGCCTCATTGTGCTTGTAAAGAGTTGGTGAATTTTAGGAAGGTCACTTATTATTTAGTGTATCTGCCTAGAGAGGTTGGCATTGACTTTTGTGCATCATAGACCAAGAGACAATACACGTGTCATGGTTTATCTATTCATAGTCAAAGCACATGTACCTCAAAGTAACCCTTTTCAACCTCACTGCTTTTTTTCAACCTGGATGGATTAATACCATCAATTTTTGACACCACTCGTGAGCACCCTTTACAGTAAACTGTCCTCTTAGAATTGTAGGACAAGTCAAACTAGTAGGAATACTGACCACAGTTTCTCATTTTGTATGTTCTGCCATTTTTAGGCTGGAAACAGATTCGCTGATCCACTTAAAAAATTAGTGCTTTCATTGTCTAAATTGGCTTGTCTGATGTGTCAAGACTTTTTTTATCTAATATCCTTCAGGAACTCCAGCATCTGTTCGACAAGTTAGACGTTGATCAAGATGGCCGTGTCAGCTTTGAGGAGTTTCTGCATGGCCTATTCCAGCACGGTGCACCAAATCCACCTACTCCCCAGCGCCCCCTATCGGCGCAGAAACAAAAACTGCGGCTCACCATGACGATGGAAGACAGACTTGGCATGCAAACCCCGTCGTTAATCGCGGCCATTGCTGGTTCTGGAATATTCTCTAGTTTGGATCATGAAAACACAGGGTAAGTGGGATTGGCTTAAATCACTTGTTAATTTTTTGTTGATTGAATTTCTGACATTGTCAGATACATTTTGCTTGCATTATGAACTTCTAGTAGAACTTATCCCTGTGTACACATACATGTACTCAGACTGCACTTGCAATGTATTAAGTTTTAATGTATAAGACCTAGTCACACATGGATTCTTATTTAAGCGTGTTATGGTTACTGCTAATTACATTGACCTTGACATGCCTTATTCTTCAGCTATGCTACCACTGAGCAGATTGTTGAGCTATTTGAATCTCTGGGCATAGACAACGGCGTCCAAATCTTGGAATTACTCAATTTTGACCTCACCACCAAGATCAGTTTACAAGAACTGTCACTAGTCTTGGAACAAGAGCTGTATTCTGCCGACGAGGACAATAAACTATTCCAGACAGCCATTGCTTGTTATCAACACGAGCTAAAATATGTCAAGTAAGTGTAATACTGTGTTTCAGTTGTTTTGCACAAAAGTACTGGCTGGAATTGTCAGATTTCTATTTTTTTTTTCAAAGCCTTACTAACATGATTTAAACTTTTACCAGGTGCAGTTACTATGGTGCTAATGTGTAGAGCAAAAACTTCTCAGTACTTTTTCACTTAAGTATTGTGTGCTAAATAGGTGGAAAATTTGGCGTGAATTGACAGAAACTAAGCTAATTTCCGTTCACAGGATTGACCAAAGAATATGTGCCCTACTAAAAATATTTTACTTGATAAATGAATTATGTTTTTCCTGTTATAAAAATTGAACACACCCTGAATATGAAAAATAGAAAAATAAAAACGTTTTACCCATCAGTTAAATATGGGTGACTAGACCTTTTGGTACTTGTTTTTGAATCAAGGTTTAAAGGTTTCATTTTGGATGTTGGAAGAACGGGTAACTGGTTAATATTTAAATGCCAGACTTGATCAATGAATCAATGAATGAATGATTATTTAAGGTTTTGAAGACTGACTTTTAAAAGGTGTTTGCTATGGGAAATGCAGTACCCAATAAAATCTATTACGGTGTATTTTGTGTTTCATCAACCATTCACAGTCGAAGTAATCAACCAGTCTGATGTTACGGATTGCATGTCTTGGCGTAGAGGCTGGAATATTGTTCCAAGGATTTGTCTCTTAGATGGAGGTATGAAACTATGTAATAATGGTGGAAACGCTTCTCTCCAGGTCACTCTCTGAACAGGTGGGGATTGAGAAAGACAAACTGAAGACTGAGGTAGCCGAGGCCAATCAGAGAAATAGTCTGCTTATAAAGGAAGCAGATGAGAGACACTCAAATATAGAGAAGGCTCATGAGAAGCGGACCAAGTGAGTAGAAACATTCAGTAACTGGCTTTCCTCTATCACAGACCACAGACATTTTTCTCTCAAACAACTGCCTGTGAGGAAGGAATTATTTTTGTAACCTAAAACTGTGGTTTGTGGTTGTGCATTAAAAGATTGCAGTACATGTAAGGACAAGCGCAAGTTGTGAGAAAAGAAATGTGTTCGTGAGAAAAGAAATGCTGTTCTTGGGAACACCCATGCAGTTTGTGTCGGATAAAGTATGGCTACCCTGACTTAATACAGTTGTTGGGAGTAGGCCACGAGTGTTTTCTTGTTAGTATCAGTTGACATTGTTATTGCGGCTACTGATGCTGCTGCTGCTACACATGCCCCTGCTTTGTGTCTAGTTTTGTTTGCTCTTTGTTTCTGCCTGTCATTTTCGTATGATGTTTTGAATTCGTCACAATAATGAATGGCTGACGTTTTAGGGCCACAGAACGCAAGTATCAAGATCAGATCAAAACACTTCAGACAGAGATTGACGAGGAGCGTGAGTTGATGACGGCGCAAGCTGCCAAGCAGAAACACAAACTGGAGATGGAGATTGACTCTCTAAAGGAGGAGGAGACAAAACTACGCGAGAAGACTGCGTATCAGCTGAAGGTAGTGTGGGGTCACGTGTCAATATTGGGCAGTCTGACCGTGCCAGCAGAAATGAGAGCTTGTGTTAGTAGATGGAAGTTTAATGGTGACGATAGGGTCACTCACTAAGCCAGGGCTTGGTTTGGAAAAGTGCTACATTGGGTCAATGTGGTATAGAGCCTGAAATGTGCAGGTCATTCTAGACATGCATATGTAGTTCTTTAACATTACAGTGTTTCACTGAAAAGTTTAAGAGCACAAATCAACAGTCACATCAACCACAATTACAGGTTTTAGTTAAATAAGCCGCGCTGCAATCAACTCCCAACCTGTGGTGGCTTTAAGATTAAACGAGACTCCTTGACTGGTGAAAGTGCTGCTAAATATCCATTGCATTGTGACAACAAGAATCCATCTTAGTTGTCACTCATTTTTGTAAGCACATAAGGATTAGTTTGTCTAATGGTATAAATAATTTTAGCATTTATATCATGTTTATTAAATCAAATGCTTTATAGTCGGTTTTTACAACCTTGCACATTAACTGAAATTGGCTGATTTAAGAGCAGCTTCTCAAGATCTGAAATTGTAGCCATGACCTCGTAGCTGTTTGCATGCACTTTACTAGCAAGGTGACTACAGTGAATGCCTGTTTCACTGGATCAAGCAATTCATTGAAAGGGTGTATTTGTCATTGCTGCTTGACATTTATTCACAGGAAATTGAGAGATTGGAAAAAGAGCTCCATGACATGACAGAAAGCTGCGTTACTCTTGAAAAAGAAAACTATCGTCAGAAACGTGAGCTTGATAATGTTGCAGATTTACATCGTAAGGTAGGAATAGTCTTTGTGCTTCTAGGTGTTGTCGACACCTTTATTTTCTTCCTGGTCTCAGTTTTCAAAGCTTTTATTTTCCTTCTGGTTGATCTGTGTTACAATGATACTCAACTTTTTCGAAGGCTTGGGCTCCCCATTTTATTATTCGAATATCTAGATATCTGTGATCTCTTTTTTATTTGTGTTAAATTCAGCTGCTTCAAATTCTGTTTTTTTATGAGGAGTTGGTTTGGGAGGTGTCCTTTTGCTACAAACTAGTAAAAATTTGATAGTTCAATTATGCTTTCGAAAGTTGGAGTTCAAACTTGAAGTTATAGCTTTAATTCCAAGGTCATTAAATGCAAACTCGGAATAGAGAAACGTCCATGTAAACCATCATGTACAAAACAATAGACACATTGAGTTTACTCAAAAATAAAACAGTTGAAATGTCAATATTATTTTGAAGTTTGTCTATGTGCAATTACAACTCTAGAAGTATTAAGGAAAGTGCAAAACCACCCAGGCTCTGTAACAGAATATCTTTCTCCTTACTAGCACACTACCCATCTTCTGACCTCACAAAATACGCCTGAAAGGTGGAATTGAACCACTCCGACGCTAATCGGCTACAGGTTTGAAGCCTGCACTCCAGACCACTGAAGCTCATTCAGGCACTATTGAATGTTCTTTGTTCATTTATATAGGGTCCTGTTCACCTGATGATCTTAATCAGGTGTTCTTTACCTGTTTTGGGTGAAAGTTGTCCTCCTTGAAAACTAAACAGTTTAAATGTCAGCTCTTTTCTATTATCACTGCTGATGCTCACTGTTATAGGTCTAATTATCAAAAGACCGATAAATGTGGTTTTCTGCCTGTGAAGACTACCCAAGTGGTTTTGTTTAGGATTTTAAAAAAACGCCACCTGGTGGTGACTTTGTACACTAACAAAGCTATGAAAAGCATTGTAGCAGTTTACTTGATATTATTATTCAGACACGTTTTTGCTTAAAGCAGTTGATGCACCCAGTTCATAAAGACACTTGGTAACTACATAAGACTGAGTTTTGTTGACATTGTGTTTTTAATTATAGCTACTAAAATCCAATTCAGCCTTTTACTCTCATAAAATCAGTCTCCTGGTATCTCTTATCGAGATAGTATTCTGTTTCTGTTACCACTAAGAACGTCAAAACCATCAGTGATTCGAAATACTTCAAAGTGTATTGGATTTGACCAACACTAAAATTGCCTATGACTTCAGTTGAAGTTCATTTGGCAACAACTCAAGATCAGATGAGTGTGTAATGTTTTTAAACCCTAAGGTGCTTGGGTTAAGAATTCCACATTGACAGCTAAACGCCAACCTGTCGAACATAAACAGAATCTTCTGATTAAAGAATGAGAGGGTTACAATTTTCTAGACTTGAAAAGTTTTATGTTTAATCCCTGAGTAACAGGTTGCATTTAAGCGCACTTATGAGGGTTGCCTGAGGATGGGTACTCTTGTTAATTGAGCTTTTTACGGATAATGAATGCATTGAGAGTTGAGGTTTGTAGGATATTATTTCCTCTCGCCACCTGTTGGCTGGAAATGTAGTTGTGTTATCTGCTGTCAGTGATTTATTTCCAACAATCCATTGCAATTGTGATGTCTCCCTCTGGTGGTAAAAAGGACAATGTTGGTTATGTTTATGCATCATTGCAACACTAGAGGACACCACTAAGTTATGTACTGTAGCAATTACAGAGTCAGCTTAGTCCATGAACCAGTCAGATACTTGCAAGTAAACCAGTTATTTGCATTACCCCAAGTGATAAAATTTTGCACATGAGAACAGTAGTAGTCATTGCTGCTGCCCTCTATGTGATTATCCTTAGTTATATGGTGGATGCATGCCCTACTATTGGAAATGTTTTAAAATTGCTGTTCTTTTCTAGCTCGAGGAGATGGAGTCGAACCGTGACCTCATGAACACTGAACAGCGACGATTCGCCTCACAGAAGCTCAAACAGTTTGAGGATGATAACAAGGTGTGTTGGGTTTATGAGTCTGTTACGGAACATTCACGCCATTTTCACCATTTTCAAGAGTGTACAAATTGTGTACTTTATAGAGAAAAACAAGGCTTTTTGCAAGCATGTGGTTTTGTCGCCATAAAATGGTTATGTGAAAAGACAAAAATTCATCTCACTTATTACTTTTTACACAAAATAAACGGAGAATTGTTTGGCAATACATATTTTATCTTTATTTTATCACCTCACAAAGTCAAAATTGAAGTTCAAAGCTTATGTGCAATTTATTGTAGAATTGTCAACATTTTTATACACTTCTGGGTTAAGGGAAGTGATAAAATGTCTAGGTTTGGACATGGTGGTTATTGTGATCCATTCATACTGTAGTAAAATGTTTGATTTTTTTGAGATATCAGTTGAAATTACGCGAGACTTTCTTGGCTCTTGAATACTTAAACGCCATGAACTGTCGTAATGGATCATTCTAGCTACTCTGGTTGTTAAGTTGACTTGCACTTGGCCACAATGACGGTAAATTTGGCTTGAACTTGGCCATAGTGACGGGGAATTAGGTTTGAACTTGGCCATAATGACGGGAAATTAGGATTAAACTTGGTCATAATGACGGGAAATTAGGCTTGAACTTAGCCATAATGACGGTGAATTAGGTTTGAACTTGGCCATAATGATGGGAAATTAGGCTTGAACTTGGCCATAATGACGGGAAATTAGGCTTGAACTTGGCCATAATGATGGGAAATTAGGCTTCCACTAAGCTGTCATGAAAAGGAAGCCTGCTTGCACTCAGCGGTCATTTCAAGAAATTCTGGTCTTTTAGTCTGATTATTTTAGACGAGTTATGCATCAATGATATTTTGTACATTTCTACGATCAACAACCAGCTAGTTTCTAGTAGTTGCCAACAGGCGTCTGCCTGGTTGTCTTGTGGAATAGGATGTAGAAGTATTCGTGTGGTTCTTATGAATTGTTAGTAGACAAGAGAAAGGGACCCAGGATGGGTCTGCAAGCTCTGCTAGTGCAAAACTTGACTAAGACTCTGAAAAAATGCTTATGTTATGTGTAGTTAACATCTTTTTTATTGCGTTCAAGGTGCTGCGTGACAAAAACGATGAACTGACAATGGAGCTAGAATCGTTGAAACAGGAGAATGCCTCGATTAAGAAGAGGCGAAGACGTGCAACACGTGACAACAATCTGGTGAAACGCAACGGCTCGGTATTGTCAGATTACCAGAAGCCAGATGTGAACAAGAGAAGAAACAGTGGTGTCTCCTCTACAGGTAATGCCGCCTTGTTTTTGTTTTTAGGAAAATGAATCTTAACAACAAGGGAAGCATCTAAGTGTAATGTTTCTGCTCTTTCTGTTTGGTGAAATTTTGCCAGTCAGTGTGGTTGTTTTGATGTTTATTCAATCTATTTTGAAATTTGAAAGAAATTAGTTTGATAAGCATTATATTGTCCAATTGTTGCACTCGGTGATTGCTATTGTAAATATATGAAATCTAAAATAAAGACACCATGCTGGTGTAAATATGCTGCAGGTATAGTGAATAGACATCTTTGTGAGACTGAGGCCTGGTGGTGTCATATATGGAAGGAAAAGAATGCATTAAAGTGTCCATGTGTTACATTAGGTTTATATCATCTGTTGAAATTAAGGTTATTGGTAATCATTGCTGACAGTGACTTCTATTGGTGGTGGGTTCTATGAATGACGTTCAATCTGGGTATGTAAACTTATCTACTGGTTTAGGCACATATTTAAGGCCATGCACATATTTAAGGCCACGGACAAATGTGGCTATGTGTGAAATAGTGGAGTAAAATCAAAGAGCGAATTCTCAAATATTTTGTGAATGAAAATTAGCTTAAAAAATGATGGACTTTGGTGGATTCAATTTAAGGCTGAGAATTAAAAGTACCAAGAATGCTTCAAAATATAAACAACATCCAGTATACATAAAATTAAAAAATATCGCCGGCACTTATAAGTGGAGCTTAGGCATATGCGCCTACGAGTGAAACATTTGAACAAAATTATTTTTATTGAAAAAATGTCTTAATTTGGATATAGGTAGACGGGCCTAATTACGTGCATGTGTGGTGTGTATGAGTGAGTTCTTACTAATTTTAACCGCAGAAAATTCTGATGATGATGATGCCAGTGTAAAGTCCACTCCGGGACCGCAACGGAGAAGGTTGCCTTTGGTGAAGAAAGAATCGGACGATATTGAAGGTAAATGAAGCTGGCTGTGTAATGTCAACAGAGGGAGCTGTTTAAAAGCAAGACTGCATGCCTGTACTATGTAAGGCTGTGGTTGTAACTAAGATGGTTGGAGGCAAGTTAGAATGAATGCAACGCTACAACAACCCATTCTAGTGAGCAGAATTATGCCTGCAGTACAGATTTTGATATAATGGGCACCCTTATCTACCACAAGCTGTGCATGGAAAAAATCTATGTGTCTGTCTTTGGTATGACTATGGAAATATCTTTTTAGGTGTGTCCAGTTACGAGGCCAGGACCAGTGTGCAAAACACTGTAAACTATTTCCTGCCGCTTTTGGCAATAACTTTCTTCACTTGTGTATTTGCTCTTCTGAAGCAACATCATTACATTCTTATCCTTTGTTTGATTTCACATTGGTTGCAATTAATCGCCCATAGTTTTCTGGGCAGCCATAAAGCTGTAGCGACTTAAACTAACCTGCTTTGACTGGCGACTTGATGGATCTGGCTGGAAGCACCTGTTAATTCTGTTCATGTCGAGAAATCATTAACAAGGGTCACGATGAGGTTGAGTGGCTTAAATCAAAAGCCGTTTTTGGGCAGAAAGGTTAAGATTTATCTCCACCTTTAAGGACAAAATTGTCAGTGTGTATGTGCCTGATTATCACTAGTAATGGTAAAAGTAGTTTGAGTGGTCATGGATAAAGAAATTATGGCATTCTCAGTGACATCACAGCAAAAGATAGTGGCTGAATTAAATACAGATACTGTTGTGGGAAACTGGTAGTTTTTCGAATTATTTGACTTTTGAAGTTGAATTGTTTGTGCAAAGTTGGGTTGGGAACTTTTTTTCCACGAGAAAACGTGATGAAATTATCCAAAAGCACTGCTCTGGTTCCATTGGGTGTTTAACAGGAACTCTTTGTTGTCATGCTCGAGAAACAACTGCAAATGCTTAGCACAGGCCTAGAATGATGTCATTTGAAAACCGCTCTGGTCTGGAATAGTCGCTAGATATGAGATAGTTGTTATGATGTAGTCCATTCAACATAGGGAACTTTGTTTTTTTTCAGTGGTGCGACTAAAAGCAGAGCTGGATAAGCTGCGAGCTGACAAGGATCAGCAGATGAAGGAGGTCCGCCAGAACCTGGACCAGGAAAGCCACCAGATGGAGCAGGCGTTCAAACAGGAGATCACTGACATGGTGGAGGCTCACGAGAGGGAGAAGGAGGGACTCCTGAAGGAATTTCAAGATGAGAAGGTCAGTGGGTGTAGTAATAGGCATGTTTGTGTTTATTCTCTTTTTGTCATTGGACAATTTTGTCTGACTCACATCTTTGTGCAACAAATTTTAGTCGTTCTACATTTGCTTGTGATTTTGACAAACTTTTCAATGCCGCACCGAATTAAAATTAAAGAGGCTCAGCTATATAGACATTTTATATCTTGTGTAATAGTTTCCAAAAATGTATTGCTGTAACACCCATGTAAGTTGGATCCAACCGAACTGTGAGCTGTTATCCTGACTATAATCCTTACAGAGGTGTCTGATTTTAAGAACCAGTTTGATAACCACAGTTCAATGAAGAAAACTGGTTCTCAAAATGCAAGACCCTTGTAAGAGACTATTACCGTTGTCTGAGTAAAATAGTATCCGACTTATCTGAAGGGCTAAGTGCACGGACTAGAACAACTGTACTGCTGAACTTTGTCAGAGTGAAGCCAGAGTATGACTTGTGTACTCTTCACTTTGTCAGGTATTGTATGTGCAATCGTGGATCATTTACAGAAGCGCTTAAAAGAAGACTTTGAGAATAAAACTCACGAACTGATTGACCGACTTGAGGATGAGAAGAACACTCTTGAAGAACGATTTGCAGAAGAGAAAGTGAGCCTCACAAAGAGACTACATGCTGAGTTTGAGGATGAGGTCGAAGTGCGGGTGTCGGAGGTCATTGAGAAGATGCGCTCGGAGAAGGAGACATTGGAACGGTCATTCCAGCAGGATCAGGACAGACAAGAGGAGCAGACGAGGGATAGGATGAACAGGGAGTTGAGAGTACAGAGAGAGGTGAGTACAGTGGTACTGTAGTGTATCGACTGGGTACTGTTAGGTGTTAGTGAGAGTTGAGAGTACAGAGAGAAGTGAGTACAGTGGTACTGTAGTGTATCGACTGGGTACTATTAGGTGTTAGTGAGAGTTGAGAGTGCAGAGAGAAGTGAGTACAGTGGTACTGTAGTGTATCGACTGGGTACTATTAGGTGTAAGTGAGAGATAGGGAGTTGAGAGTGCAGAGAGAGGTGAGTACGGTGGTATTAGTGTATTGACTGTATATTGTGAGTTGTTTGCGAGGGTGGTGAATATGGTGATACTGTCATGCATTGATAGAAATAGGTGAATGAGTGCTGTACAGTGGTTCTAGTATAGTATTGACTGGATATTGGAGTATATGAGGGAGAAGATTGACTTAAAACAGAGAGACGGGATCACAGGCTTCACTACAGTCATGTGCTACTGTGGTATATTAATACGTATGATGGTTGGAGAACACTGCCAAATCCCACGGCTTTGTAGCCCAATCCATGTGAATTGTAGGTGGCACTGAAAGGTTGTCCACAAATGATCCTTTCACTATCTACCAACAATCTTTACACTGCTTCTTTACCAAAAATATTACATTTTTATGGGATATTTGGATAAAGAATGAATGCAGGAACTGGTATTGCCAAGATGGAGATGAGTGTATGCTCAAGTTAAATGCACTGTTTTGTGTTTAAGACTTGGAGTGATGTTGCAAGGATTTAGTTGGAGAAATGTTGGCAGGCATAGCTTGCTTCGTACATCTTGTTGTCCAATGGTGCACCTGGTTGTCCTGTGTTACTGTTTTGTATTTAATGTACAGTGTTATCTTAATACATTATTATCAATGTAATAAGTATACAGAGAGATTTTATAATTGCGTGTGGTAATACAAAATGTACATGCTTTGCAATAATTAAGTCTTATTAAGAATTTTTTAAGTCTTTCTTTTGTAAACCAATTTTTGTGATTGGGTGAGAATTATTTTTAAGACAATGAGATATAGTTTAATTATATTTTTATTTTGGTGCTTGTATAGGATAACTCTTAAGCTTTTTATAATTTTCCTACTAGTTTACTTTTTGTCAATTTTTGTTCTAGCCAATTTGTACTGACAAAAAGTTTGTAACATCAATCTCTGACTTGCTATATACAACATTCCTTACAGAAGCTTCAAAAGGATTTTGAACAAAAAGAAAAATCGCTTCAAGAAAGATTTGACCTGGAGAATAGTCGTCTCAAGCAATCTTTGGAGAAACGAATCTCAGATTACGAAAACATGTTCAGTGAGGTAAACCAACCAAGCATTCTGTCTATCAATCTTATTAATTAACGCCCGTCTTTGTACTCTGGGAGTGAAATTCACCATAGTTCTTCATTTTCTTGGCTGTTACAAATATGTATTGTTTGCTGGGTAGTTAAACAGTATTCCCTGTTGAACATGTATGATGTCCCAAAATCTCTAAATACAGTCATGCAGACATGGTATTGTGCCTATTCCAGAGAGAAATGTGTCAGAAACTCTTATCACCTTGTTCTGATATCACTCAAGAGGGAGATATTTAAAGATTGTGTACATTTCCATAGGGTGCAAAGGCTTTGAGAGGAAAATTAAAGGACGACTTCTACGAACTGCTTGATAGCTATAAAAAGGACATTATTGTAGAGGAGAAGGCCAAACTGGTGTCGTCCTATCAGTCGGACAGAGAAGAGTTGAACAAACAGTTTGAGCGACAGAAAGTTGATCTCAGTGAGTCAGTCTATTACATTGTCATTGTTTTGTATACCAGGAAAACTGCATTTTTCATCAAAATATTTTGAGGTATGGAAAATTTTCACTTATATATGATCACTTTCATCAATGTGTTCTCTTTTTGGTCATGTATCTAAAGTGACTTATGAGCCACGTGGTGGTCTGAGTGTTCCTGTTTTGTTGTTATTGTTTTGATTCAGGTGTGCAAACACATGTCACTGTAATAAAAAATTACTTTCTTACCATAGTTGTGCGCATTTAGGCGTACACATGGATTTCTGACGTTATGTATTATATCTAACTTTTAAGCGCAGGCAGGTGTGTGTCTTTTACATGTTTTAAAGTGGACGTTTCTGTGTAGCCTAATGTATGTGCCTACGAGTTTTAATGACAATGATTTGGATATAAGCACACCATTACATACTGACTTGTGGACCTAAATGCCAGGATATGCTTACATGGCAACATGGGAAATGAGCACAAGTATTTTTGTGTGTGTATTGATTAGCAGTGCAACAGTTTTCTTCTAAGGCACTAATTCCTTTAAAGATTAGTAGTTCTTCCGTTTTAATGCCTCAGAAATAGTAAATCATTAAGTAGTAGGTGCTAATTAAATATTCATCAAGTTTGTTATTGTTTGTCAAAGTTAAATGAACTTCTGACTGTCTGTGGAATTGTGCTTTTGTGTTGGCTATATTTAGAAATTGTGTTTTGATCGAATTACATTTTATCGAATAAGTGGAATGCGTAGGGGGATTTAGAGAGGCCTAGGGAACCGGACATGACCAGTAAAGAAAAGAAAACAACAAAAATGCGCATGGATTTATAATTTTTTTTATTGTTAATGCGAACATTTTTCTTTGAAAATTGTTGTTTGAGCATCCTTACAACATCATAAATCTGCCTGTGGGCTTGGCACACACTTTCCAGGGTTAGACGAGAATGCATTTTTGTTCATGAAAAGCACAATTTTACTAGATAAGAAAAGTTCAAATTAAATAAGAAGCTGTTGCAAGTGATTTTGTGGAAAATTTGTAAAAACGAGATGGTTGCACATGTCTTCGCTATCATGTGATTGTTGCATTGCAGCTGTCTTCTATTGAGTCAATGTGGGCAATGCATGGTTAGGCACATTGGTGCTTTTTATCAGCTAAATAAGTTTATTGCATTGGCTGTACAGGTAAAGCATTCACGGCAGAGAAAGAGGATTTGAAAGCACTGCATGAGCGAGAACTGAAGGAACAGAAAGTAAAGCTGGAAAAAAGTAAACAGAGTCATAGTGATGAGTTGGATAGTCTACAGCAGCGACTTCTTGAGGAGAGGCAGAGAATTAAGGCAGAACAGACAGAAAAAGTCAGAAGTGAATTGGAGGTAATGCTTAAGTCAATGAGATTTGAATTTGTGCACAATAGTTTTATTATTATATTGGGACAGGTAAGCATTCTAGGTGTTGTGGTTGTTTCACTTTGTTTTCTCATCTGTCTGAACTGAACTCTAATAATGCAGTGAGGCAAGTTAACTTTTCCAGTTTTTAATGAGTGTTCAGGGTTGAGCTGATATGTAGCATTTTTATGAAACCATTTCTTAAATTTTAAGTTGCATATTTGCAAATCTCCAAAAATGCACTCATGATAACGTAAAAAATCTCATTTACTGTGACAGTGTCATATCAGTTGCTTTCCTAAAAGCTGTTTCAATGGTGGTTCATGCTGTTTCAAGATGACTGCCTCTTGCCGTTTCAGGATGGACTGGTAGATCAGGTTGAGCGAATCCGCGAGGCGTTCAACAGTGAGAAAGAAGAACTGTTGAAACAAGTGCACGCATTGGAAGATGAGAATATGATGCTGAGGGAAACAGACCAAGGTCTGACTGAGAACCACATCGAAATAGATCGGCTGAACCGCGAAGTTGAGATGCTACGCGATGAGAACGACAGGGTAAGGGCACGGAGTCGATGTTGCTGAAAATGCTCACATGGGATTTGAAAATGTTTCATGTGGCGCTGATAAAAATTTAGTGTTATTGAACTCTTTTCAGAAAGCAGAATTGTTTATTAATCTGAGAACAATGATGCCTACTTGTCTTGGTAAAGAGCCTATTATACTGGAACACTCCACTGGTTCAGCCGCTTCAACTACCTAGAACATCTAATTAGTTCTTGCTGACAACATCTAGCTTACAAAACAAGCAGAGAACATGTTGCACAGTCATAGCATTGTCTTCTCCACCCGTAGTCAATGTTACTATACCATTCAGTGAAGCATTGCACTTGGTAAAACCAGTTGCACACGCATGGCGGCCATTTTGAGAAAATAACCTCTGAAACACATGGGAAGAAAGTGACTTTGGGATTGATAGCCACATTTGTAAAAAGTATGAACTCCAGAGTCTTACCATTGCACAGGCGAACCCAACCTAAAAAATGGGAGGCTCGAATTTTTGAGAATGTGTACCTTTTACTAAGATTCGCGGGGTTCGTTCAAAGTTTTGAATATTGCATTTGTTGAATTTTGTTAGTTCCTGCTGTTTTAGTGGACATATGTCTTATTTTATACTTTTTGTTCGGAGTTTTTGTTTCTCTGAGGTGGACCTTTATGCTCACTTCCGCCA
This sequence comes from Phoronis australis, assembly GCA_002633005.1. Taxonomy (NCBI): domain Eukaryota; kingdom Metazoa; phylum Phoronida; family Phoronidae; genus Phoronis; species Phoronis australis. Next base: position 323,639 of record NMRA01000198.1, on the reverse strand, counting down.
AATAGGGGGCTCATTTGAGCCCCCCTTGGGTGCTCGCATGCTTTATACTCAATTTTAAGTTTAATTTCAAGCTCAAAGATGAGATCCCAGACTCTGATGTTATCGTTATTATTAAGCCAGATATGTTTGACATAGTTTAATATACATGCAGCCTGTACTTTGCAGAGATGGAAGCCTGCGTCTATGACTGTCCACAAAATTGTGAAAACTCTACAATAGTCATATACTGCTTATTTCAGTATGTGATTTCCACAAAGAGGCCTTAGTGTTCAAATTAAAAACATCATTTCCTGATAAGAGTTATCTTAATCCAATGCATTGGATGATAATCTCTTGTTATTCACTACAGGCAGAGGATACTATTGATGAGCTGAAGGACCATCTGCAACAGGTTCTTGAAGAGAATAACGATACTGTGGCCGACCTGGAGGAGCAGGTTTATAAATTGAAGCAGGAGCGAATACAATCTGTAATTGACGGCAGAGAGGAGACACTGAACACTGCCGCCAACCAAGAGCGTGCCAAGGAATGGCAGAAGGAGAGGGCTTCATTAAAGGAACAGCTGAAGCAAGCCCGCGACAAGCTGCTGGAGGCTAATGCCAATTTGACACTAGCTCAATCGCAGCATTTCCGGGAGAAACAGTTCCTAATTGACCGACAGGGGGAGCTGATCGATTTGGATAAGTATGAGGCAGTGTTGGCACGCGTACGTCAGCTGGAGTGCAACAATGGCGACCTGGAGAGGGCGTTGGAGAGCCAGACTGCCGAGACAATGAAACTGTTGTTGGACACGGAGGGCAGGAATGAACTTGAGACGAAGAGAACAGAGACGGAGATGGAGGAGCTCCGGAAGAGGGTGCGACTGACCCAGTCACTGCTGAATGAACAGATGGAGAAGAGTAGAGCTCAGGTGAGTTGAAGCTGCTCTTTATTTGCCTGGAGGTAGGATGAGGAGTATTAAGATGAGTAGAGTGCAGATAACTTGATGGTACTGTCTGATTGGTTTGAGGTAAGGTAAGGGAGATCATAGGTTGTCTTGTTAGTGTACATACCGCACAAAGAATCTGATGAAACTCTGTTTCCTTGTCATGACTTTCCGTTTTAAGCAAAAATGACTGGTAATGACCCCTCGTGTCAAAAAAGTTGTGGAATGGTGTTTCAAACTTGCTTACTTTGCTGTTAACTTCCCATGATTCCTGATCATGTTGGGAGGCTACTGTTATGATGAGTTCCATTCGCACCCAGCCATCATGTCACAGAAGTCTACATGATTTTGTCTGATTATCTGTGGTGTGCACTGTTAAAAACTAGCAGTGCAGATGATTGGATACACAATGCATGAGTCGTCCACACCAAACATCTGAAATCATTTTTCGTTTATTAATGTACACATGTAACTCGTGTACTCACAAATTAACACTTGAGCTGAGGAGCTAGAGACTTAAGTCAAGAGTCTAGCATTGAGGTCCAGTGGGATTTGAACCTACGACCTTGAGAACAGGAGGTGGACACCCAACTCACTGGGCCACACTGCCTCCTCACCACTATTGCACAGTTGGTTGTTGCTCATATTCTGGGATGCTCTGCAATTAGGAATAAATCCCTCAGAGTTACCTTGATGTTAAGGGTAGGTCTTGAAGTTTTTGAGGGTCATTCTTGCATTTGTCCATAGTGAAAGTAGCTTTTGTGGCCATACTACGTTAAAGAGTTGTATGCCTTTTTGTTTTCGATTTATACATTTGTTCAAAATTTGATTCTGACTTTTCAGCTTGAAAAGTTGGCGAAGTTTGAGCTGCTGTGTAAAGACCTGTACATTGAAAATGCCGAGTTGATGAAGGCAATGTATGTGACGGAGAAACGCCAGAAGGAGGCAGAGAGAACGCGATGCAAGTATGAGGAGAAATGCCATGCACTACAGGGAGTGCTGGGAAGAGTGAGTCGAGCTGCTCTCGGTTGATTCACGTGCCTGAGGCTGCTTTCCCCAAGCAATGACTTAGTGTGGGAAGAGAAACAATGTTGGTGTACTGTCAATAATATTGTGGCAAAGTACGCAGGTTGTTTTTGTTGTGAAACCAAGAGAAGGTCGAAGGAGTCTTGACCCCTCCTCTGCTCGACTACTGTTATAGTGCTGTAATGGAGGCATGTATAGTACCCGGTGTGTCTGTCTACTATGAAGTACCATTTGTTTTGACTTGCATGCACTCCAGGTGTGCTTAGATTGTGCACCAGAACTGCCTCGTCTCTGTAGTATTAGATTTTACAATCATGAGGAACCATTGGTAGTTGGGGCCAAGGTAATTGTATTATATTTTGTAAATGTATGATATTCATGGTAATGTGAGAAAATTCCAGACGGGTATTTTTGGTTGCTCTCTGTGTCGACACATATTAGCTGGAATTCAAGTATTTGGTCATGGTACTTTCAATGTAATTTGTATAGTATTATGGTACACAGCAGGCCAGTATGGTTGAAACTTTTGTAGAGCTTTGCATAAGGCCATTTAACATTGACAACAATGATACAGCAAACGTAATTTATCATGTTCCTTTACTTATAACATTCCATTTCTCCATTTCCAACCCAATTGCATGTTATATGAGTTGCTTTGGTTGTAGTTGTTCCATTGCATAATTGTTCGCACCACTTATTGAGATTTGAATGCATTTTGTGATGGCAACATTGGCTTAGCTTTAAAGTCCGTCTGAACTCGTTTTCAGGTCACCTTTCAGTTTCTTGATCCCCTGGAGTTTCTCGATCCCCAGAAGTTGACTCTCGGGGAGGTTGCTAATGTCAGGTGATGAACACTGATGTTGCAAACTGTATTTTGTTGACAAAAACTCTGTATTTAGTCTGGTTCAGATCACATGATGGTTATCGCTCTCTTGTCATTTTGTGTTGGCAAGAAAGCATTGTTAGTGTAATTAAGCATTTTTGATTGATCATACAGCGTTGATTAAATATCTTTGTGGTAAATTTTGTAGAAAGTGTATTGTAATATTGGTAGATTTTTATTTTTATAATAAAAGGCTAATTTTGTTGAAGTTTGGTATAGCACAGCACACTTCACTGAGAGTTTCTGTTGTTCATCATATATGGTGTGTATACAAGACTAAAGACATTTACATATGGGTGCAGACAGTCCTCCCTTGTTCAGTTTTGTGCGTTCTTAAATTATGCAGGACCTTATAGACAAGCCTGCAAATCTAGTCAAGTGTCTACAAAACCTAAAATTTGAACTTGGCAAAAGTAGAAAGCCTGTAGAATTTGATTTTTTACTACTGTGCCATTGCTAGTCATTTGACCAAATCTGTTGAGTAAAAATTACTTTAGTAAAACAAAGTTACATTGCTAGCAAAACAAAGCTATCAATAGTATTACCCATTTTCATTTGATATAAATCTTCAAGGTGAAATCTCAAACACACTGTTATAGTTTTGTAAATTAACATTTTGCCATTTTATGCAACTTCTGACTTGTCGAAGATGCAACACTTTAAAAACAATGCATAAAGCATAGTATCTGAAAGTTTTGTATGAATCTGAACAACATTTCTGAGGCAAGATGTTACAAAGCTAGCCAAGTTTGGACACTTTTCTAGGGTCCTGGATTACCTTAAAGAAGTTAGTATTAATTGAATGCACATCAGGATCTACTGTTACTGTAAAAACTTGCTGCTTAAGTTTTGCTATAGTGTTTTACATTTATGCGTATAGGCAGTCGCACATATTCAGTAGATTTTTTAGTTTGGACAGTGTCAGAAAGGAGTTAACAAGTAGTGAATAAGTAATGACCAAGTCAGACAACGATTCAAAATTTCTTGAATAACAATGGATAACTTTGAGATGTTACTCCACCAAATGATACTCTAATGGCGAATTGTTTTCTCTTAACACAATTACCTGACACGGAGATGACATGGACATATCTGAGTAGAAAAAATGCAACCTGTATGCAAACCTTTCAAAGAATACGGCAACATAACAGAATTTATTTCCAACAAGAACTTTATAAGCACAGATAAAATATCGACAAGAGATAGTGTGCTGCTGCTTATTGAGATTACGTCACAAGAGGCTGCCACATGACCAACAATCACCAAATGTTTTCAACAAAAAAATTGGCACGTTATTTCAAAAGTTGTACAGCTGATCATTGCAAACACAATGCAGCCTTTTTGTGAGAGTAAGACATTACAACTGACATGAAGTTGGTCATTTTTAATGTGAAGACTTGAGGATTTTCATGTCAGAGTTAAGTGAACGAATTGTGTGCAAATTAAAACCAGTTACAAAAAGGTGAACCATCTTGAGCAATGATACAACTTGCATTCTTTGAAAAAAACAGAACCATGATTAAGAGGAGTGACTCGTTTTAGATCATATTACAATTAATGAATGTTGGTGTTTTTTTACAACAAAATGACACTTGCACCTAATCACACAACAGAAAAGGTAGTGCACTGACCCCACACCCTATGACAAGCAAATAACTCCCAAAATATTCTGTTTCAATTGTATGTCACTCAAGTAAACCATTCTTTAAATACTGTGTAGATTCATTGAAGATTACTAGTTATATTCATAAAATGGACACTTGCAAAACAAGTACATGTATTGCATTTCTCATTAAAATACATACAACTTTACTAATGACATATTGCATTAAAGATCAAAATTTCACTTCTTTTTCATATTTATTTAAATAAACAAGATGTCTCAGACTTGTGTTACTGAGCTAGAGTAGTTACAATTGGTGGGCATCTTGTACTTTATGTACTTTGTCAGTACATGTGTACAAGCCCCACTGTCGTCAAGAGGCCCGTTTCTCAGGGAATCTGATCTAAGGTGCTATTGCATGGAGTAGCCCAAGTACCGCATGAGTGATGGGTTTACCATAATAAAACACTGGCTAAAATAAACTGATACACCAAGGATTCCAAAGTTGAGTTAGGATCATTTTTACCCAAATAAATACGATATTAGCCAAAATAGATGCATTAGGTTTTGGTTCTCTGGTACTTGTTGATCAATGGTTTTATTAACCCCCATTGAAACATGGTAGGTAATTGTACGGTGAGTTGAAACACAACACTAACAATGGACTAGAGTGATATACCTAGTCCCAGAGCTGGAACTGAATGTGAATTTGTGTAATGAGCCCAGCGAGTGATCAAACTAAATTGGAATGGGAGAATTGGTTATCTTGTGTGAGATCTATCAGTAATTACTGATATAAGACAACTCAACTTGATATACGAAACAGTTATAATGATATTTCTAAAATTAAAATGACAAGAGTAGTACCAGACATCAAACTGAATGAAATGGGGCAACCTCGGTAGTGTCCATTGAATTATTCATTATTTACAAACATGGAAGACAAAAATTAACAAAATTTTCTTATTTTTGAGACAAGAAGTCTTGCACATAATGTGGAATGTCTTTTGAGTGAAACCGTTAATAGTACTCAAATGGACCAGCTTGTAACTCCATCTATTGTCCAGTCAAAAAACCAGTCTATTTTTTGTCTTGCATCCAGCCTCTAACACCATTACAAACTGGTGAACATACCTCGCATCCAGTTCTCCAATTGCCAATCAAGAATGAGGCTAACAGCTGCATTTAAAGCAGCTACACAAAGCAGCACGCAATTGATAAATAGAGGTTGTGATCCTCATGCCCACTGTTCACAATGCAACTAGGGTAGAACACTTTGTTTTGGTGTTCACAACTTTGGTTCCATTTTTGCACTTGAAAAAGGTTATCCAAAACAAAACAGCGTGCAACTGAAAAAATAGACCACCAATTGAATGAAGGTTTATCTAAAAAATTTACAGAAAATGAGACAATTTGAAATGTTGAAGTACGCATATAAATCAGATCAAACCTTGGTGTGGTAAAAAAGCAACTAAACAGCCTTGTTTTCGAACTAACTAGACTGTAATCCTAAGAGGTTTGATGCAAAACAATTCTATATTTCAGCAAAACTCCATCTAAGTCCAGTCAAGGTACCTCTCTATTTCCAGCCTAACTCTATCTAGTATCTGTTCATGGAGCTAGTGTATTTCCTGCCATATAGCTTTCGGTCTTGGTGCATAACATAGTGAGTCCCTCAATTTCATCTTATTGAGTTGAACCATCACTAGCAACGATTGGACAATCGCACCCAATCTCAAAAATGTGCTTCTCATTTGAGTGAAACGCAAGAAGAAATCAATTTTGAAGCAGTAGGAGGCCTTACTACATCAGTTTGTGTTTTTGAAATGAGGCATTGCTGAAGTCAGGCCCAACCGGACATAAAAAGTGCAGCACTGCAAGTTCCACGGATATGGCAGACAACAGATTCATTATCACACATTTGTTTAAGGCTG
>NMRA01000198.1:255494-314942 GCA_002633005.1 Phoronis australis | reverse complement strand
AAAAATGATAGATGATTCACTCATTTTCAAACACAATAACAGGCTTTTCTTGATAATTTGAACAAGGTTTACTACAGTGCGGTTGTATTTCTAACATATTTATCGACTTCAGGCTCCAAAATATTGATAGAGAGATGTATGAACTTTATTTAAACTTAATGGCCATGTTGAGCCAGAGGCTCCTCTCACACATGGTCAAGTAACTTAACTTTTAATTGCATAATTTATTCCACTAGAGAATACTCAATAGAACAAGAACTTCAAATATAAACTTTCGATTTCTCTGTAATATGTTTCCTGCACATTGGGCATGTCTGGAGTGTTGTTGAACATTTATAACATACGCAGACATGATGGCACGGCTTAAACAGGATACATTTGTCATTGTCCCAGCAAACGCAGCAGGTTGTGGGTTTCTGGAAATCTGAAACAAAGCATCATGAAAATGTTCACAAAGGTCTCAGAAAGTATGGTCAATAAAGTACTACTTTAAATCTAATTAAAGGCAACTTGCAAATGCTGATTACAAAAACGTTTTGGAAAATCGCAGTATTCAACATTCACACGCTATTTTATCAATATTTGCAAATCTTTCAAATACTGATTACATGAAAACAGTAACATCTGTGTAATATCATTCATTCACAACATGAATACCTTGAGCAGTGTAGAAGACATTTGAAAAGAAAATGGTGCACAAACTTTTGTTTCTCAACACTACAGTCACTACTTCAGTCACATCATAAGTGCACATTAGAACTAATTGTAAAATGTCGGTGTGAACCTCAGTTTATAACATATACGATTCTTTGAAGCAGAACACGTACGACTCTGTCAGCTTGGCGCACAGATGTATTTTCTTACAGATCAATGTTCATACTCTCAACTCACTCTTTCAATGCAAGGCATGATCCCTGAACTTGACTTTGTCAACTTACATCCACCTTTTAACAACATAAAAGTTGTGTGACTAAAAGTGACCCTGCAAAAGTGCAGATCACTCCAGCATATCGATACACTAAACCAGCACATTAAGACTTAAATTAAGGTGAGTAGACACTTGGTCAAAAAGGAAAAAGGTGGAAAACTGCGCCAACATGCACCTGTGCCTGTACAATACAACTTGGGGAAGGGGGCAAAAGAATCTCAAACACTGAGAGGTGAACACAGAGAATGAAATCAGTAACGACACGAAGAAAATTGTAACTGATGAGAAGACTTACCTTGATCAGACTCATTGTTGCTGGTCGTATTGGTATTGCCAGCATTACGTGCAGCTGAAAGGACGATGAGAAAAGAATGAATATTAACATGGAGATGATACAGCAGTAGAGTGAGAGATTAGGAGTAGAGAACTTCTAGCAAATCAATTCCTGGACATTTATGTTCACATAGTTTGTTGTCAATAGTGAAAATCTCCCACAAAAAGGACAAGGCAACATGATAGGATTCCCTTGGGAAATTTACACGAAAGACTCAGCTTTGAAAAATGTGATACTCGTCGATGAGTGTTATAAAACAGCAGAGTACGATGAAATGTGACGGAGCGACACTAACAAAGGATTATTCCAGTTCACGGATTCTCCATATAGCAAGTCTTTGACTTATTTTACACACAATATAGTGGACAAATGAAACTTTAGTTTGTCAAATTTCACAGCAAAAATACAGAATACATAAATGTTAGGTGTCACAAAACAACATTTTGCAAAGTTTCCATTATTTGCAACAAGGTAATCGGCATTTAAAACATAATAATGACAATTTTGGGAAATACTTTTTGTACAAAATGAGAGGAAAATAACAGTAACTGCACTTCCACTTAGCATGTTTGAGTAATTCTGACAGAAGTTACTGGTCAGAATCTTTGACATTGTCCTGTGTTATTATTATAATTATTATATTATGCTAGAATAACAATGAGAATGATAATAATAATGAAGATGATAATGATGATGATGATGATGGTGATGACAATAATAATAATAGTGATAATGATAATGACAGCAATAATAACTATCACAATAATAAAAAAACAATTAGTACAAAATTCAAACACAGTTGCACCAGCAAGCACGCATTAAAATGCGAAAGCACTAAATTTACAAGTTCTTACCATTTTCAGTTTCTTCGCTTGTGGAAGCAAAGACGGCTGCGGCTGCTGTAAAATGAATTCAAATGACACAATAAGCAAAATTGTTGAAGACGAGTTACGGCAACATCTAGAGGAGGCAGTGTGGCCTGGTTGATAAAGTGCCCGCTTTCTTTACTCGAGGTCGTGGGTTCAAATCCCACCAGGTCACACTGCTAAACCCTTGAGCCAGGTTTCTAGCTCCTCAGCTCGGTTTTAACCATATATTAATAAAGCATAAAAATATTTCCAGGTGATCAGTGCAATGGGCCCACATGCGAGGCCTGCGCACGTCTGTTACAACGTGTATCAGACCGCCTGCAATTATTATTTTTTTTATTACGGCAACATCTCAACAACATAGGACACAATATGGCCAACAAGAGGAATTTTCTTTTCTCGCTTTTCCATGAAAGACACGTAGCCCTAAGTTAATGCTTTATGATCAAGACCACCTGACAGTGTTATGAAAATTGTAGGTATTCACAACATTGTTAGAAGGCCTTGAAACATGAGAAAACTTTAATCTTAGTGATTATTTCTGAACCAAATTGGCGAGGTTTTACCGTATACAACAAATAAGAAATATCCAACAAAACCAAGTTGTATACTTCAGAGTCAAGACAGATCTTGTTATTTCAAAAGCACATTCATATTTTCAAGGAGTGTCCTCAACAAGACAAAATTTACAGTTAAATTGATGGAAATTACTAAATTTTATTCTCATTCACATACCAAAGCCCTGGAAAAGTTTAAGAAATGAGATATTCAATATTTACGAGGTGTTGCTAATGAAAGAAAGGTCCACTTTGTATGAATACAGAGCAAACACCTGCGTAATATTAACACGTCACGTGACAACCTCACGGCACGCAGGTATAAGGCACTCTTTCTTTTACACCACCTGGTGAATTTCGAGCTCCTCATTGCAAAGCTGTTGTTCTACACATACCTCCAATAAGAGCCCCAGCTCCAGCAGCCAGCAAATAGCCCCAAAATCCTCCTGATGAAGTGTCAGACTTATTGTCTGAAGAAGAATTACTGGATTTCCCTCGGCGACTCATACTACACAACCTGCAAATAGCAATGGTACAGTAACTTAAATTACAAGAGCAATAGCCTTGACATGCGCATACATGATACTTTATTACGGTAAACATTCTCCAATTTTGGTAGTTCCAAAAATTTAGGACACCAAAAATTAAGCTGAAATTGTACTTACTTGATTCCATAGATTGGTACATGGATGATTTTGGTGTTCGTAATATTTCTCAAAACATCTGACACTACGCTGTGCATCAAAAATAGATTCGGCAACTCATAAAATTGTCAAAAACAGTCCCCAACGCAACATTTCTTTGCGGCCACATAGCGTTAACATCAGTATGAATGATTGTTCGTTGTTTATCTTATATCATAAATTTATTACAGACAATATTGCCTATTTCAAATTTTAGAACATTATATACTGTCCAAATTAAAGGATTTTTACTGTACATAATGTATTTAAGTTTTATCAGGAAGAATGTCTTTTTACAAAAGTACACAATTTTTGTTCACTTGGCCTATTACAATTAATAACACAGTATACATGACTATACAGATTTTTCCCCTATACAATTCCACTAACTCTCTTTTTGCGGATGTAAAAATGCATCACAGCGAATCAGTTGAGTGATTCGCTGTCCTGTCATAAATTTTCAGTTACAGAGTAGGCTGTTGTCAGAGAAAGAGAAGGTGTTGTCATCTGTATGGTTGACCTGTGTAGATTTTTTCACGAAAAAGAAGATGTCATTGATGAACAAATTGAAGAGAAGGGGACCCAGGATGAATCCTTGAGGTACTCCCGTGTATACCTTGGCCCCATTCACTAGAGTGTTGGCCTAGTCTTACTCGTTTTCTGTTGGAAAGATAATTCCTAAGAAGGGCTATGGTATTGTCATCAAATTTGTAAGCTTCAAGTTTGGAGATTAGAAGGGAGTGAGGGAGGCAGTCGAAAGCTTTAGAAAGATCTATGAGGACTGCTGCAGTGTATTTTTGTTCATCTAGTAGAGAATTATGACATATAGATGGCGCTTGCTATTCGCCCTAGCCGCCATGTTCCTTTTGTCTCTAAGTCCATTGTTTAATTAGCGGTAAGATTCTCTCATATATTGTAGCCTTAGCACATCTGTAGCATTGTTTACCTATTATAATCACACGTCACTTATCAGCGACCTAGTATTTACCCCCTGTCTCTGTTCTTTCAGGTTACGATCATTCGTAGTTTGCTGTCATCAATGAACAGTAAAGAAATACTTGCGAGTTATTTTCTATAGATTGCCAGTCTTCAAGTAGGCAAAATAAGGTGGTATTGTAACTAAAGCCAACACGGAAGGCACCAAGGTAGTCATTAAAAGACTATTAGATTCAACATGGCTGGATATCTGATTGAAAATCTCACATTCATAGAGTTTTCAAATTATTGGCAGGTCTATAGTTTGAGATGGAGAGGGGGGCATTTTTCTTGTGAATGGGAGTAACGCAAGCTTGTTTGAGACGGTCAGGTAGTTGTGAGCAAGAAAACCAGGCATTTATGAGATCAGCGTGAGATCCACAGAGGATAAATTTGGCACATTTAAGAAGTTTGGCAGGGATTGTTATAAAACCCCCACACCTCTCGACTCACAACCCCCTTGACCCACAACCCACTCAACCCATGACCTGTGCCAATAGGGGTATTATTGAGTTTTTTACATATTTCATAATCTTATTACGCAGCTGAGCCGATTTTCCCATAAGACATACCTACACGCGAGACTGCTATGACTCAAGACTGGTGATTAAAAACAGAAAGGGGTGGTGTGAGAACGTGTCCTGAAATATTGTGAATGCGCTATCGTTGTCACGGAAATAGTTCCACAAGCGACTACCAATGGCCCAGTTCCACTAAACTTAGGAAGAGAGAGTACATTAATGTGAATGTAAATAATTCTTTCTCTTGTATTCTCATATATTCCATATAATGTTGAAATACTTTATAACTTACTATAACAGTTTGTTTTTCAAACATAATTTACTGATAAAATTACAGTTTTGTCGCACTCCTTCCAAAAAAGGTTGAATCTGCCATTGAGACGAGACGATTACACTCTGCCCGGGGAACGACATTTGTAACCTTGGTAGGCAGAGCTTTATCCATTACTTCGAAAATAGGATATCCAAAATGGGGTTCCCAATATTTCAGGGCGTCCATGATTCCAACGACACGTAACCCCCACCCCCACGACCTTTCACCAGCAATCCCCTACACACAGTGCGGTTTTTACAAAAAATGTGTAGACTAAGGCTTTTACATCTAAATTTAGGAAAACAGTGAAATAGCTTCCCAAACAAATATTAGATATTTGGTTATGCACTATGTATTGTTTTTGGTGATCTCGAATCATGTTGACATTATAAAGTTTATCATATCATCATAAATAGCTATGTAAAATGAGTCATCGGAGCTGCAGTTGACAACCAAATATGTGCTAATGCTTGAAAGGTGTTGGATACACAATGCTTTCAATCTAGTTTGAACATGGCAACATTGTATATACATCGTATAGTTGTGTATTTCTTCCTGATTTGAAAAAAGAGCCAGCACTGTGAGCTCACTTCTCTCTTCAGCTATGTGCCTGAGCTTCCTAGTAATCATTACAATGTGTGTGTCCAAACTTGAAAGGTTCTGATTGACAGTGGGCGTCCAATGATTCATTGGGCATCTTTGCCAGGGCATCCAGATTAGTGCTAGGGGGTCCATTTGGACGGCCCAGGACATAGGCTGCATAAAGGCCCATTGGTAGGTCTTTCATTTTACGGTATTTGGTCGCATTGCTTTCTTTTCCTGTTTTTGGCTTTCAAACTTGTCGAATTGACTCTCTTAATAGCAAAAACAGGGAAAAGCCAGCCAAGCTCATGGCTCAACAAATTGGTCCTGCAAGTCAGCACTTGTTCTACGTTCAGATCGAGTTGAGCTTGTGTAGACTGGGTCAACGGGGTTGTAGGTCGTGGGTCGAGGCGATTGTAGGTCGTGGGGGTCCAGGGGGTTTTAGTACAATCCGTTTTGCAGGTACATTACTGATACCATTTCTGGGAGCTTAGTGAGATTTCGCAGATACTCTCTGAAAATGCTAGTTACACGGAGGCTGGGGCGGTTCCCGTAGGTGGGAGCGTTCACACCTTAGGCTACGTTTATGTAGGCAATTACATCGCCCTGAATGTCACTGGCAGCTGAGGGGCTACGACGTGTTGCCTACGTCGTTGATAAAGAATTAGTCATGGACGACTCTAGTGATCGAGTATACTTTTGTTTTGTCGGAATTTTGTGGTGTCGGTTGTATGAACCTTTTTCATAGGAAGGGTTTGATTGTAAGCCAGAAACTTTTGTAGTAGGCCTATGTGTAGGCTGGTAATGTTGTCACAGGTGCTATGGCATCCAGGGCTATGTAAGGGTTAAGGCAAATTGACAATGTCCGCAGGTGCCTAGTTCGCAGGCTGACTCGATAGTTTCATTTTTGTAACTAAATTTACTTGTTCATACAACAGATTATCATACACCAACCTTTACATAGAGTAGCCAAAGAATGTTTCGCAATAGATAGGCCTAAGTGATGGCTGATCAATGTAATGGACACAAATTGTATAGTAGTACCGAATACGAGAAGCCGCTCACATTCTTTCCAGTCTTCTTGGAAGTCTTGACTGACCTACTTGTTTAGTTCACACAAACGCTAAAAGGGAATTTCCTCGTCAGTTATCCGGGCCTCACCCGCTGACGTCACGGATAGCTAGAGGGTCTGTGCAGGAGACTACCCGGCGCCGCCGGTGCAGAGCAGGCAGATCCCGCGGCTGAGCCGTGCGACCAGTACAGAGGTCTCCGACGACTGAGCGCACCAAATAGCAGGTCTCCGACCCATTCTTGCTTGTGATTTTAGAAATGACGTCCAGTAAAAAAAGTCTGGGAGTCGAATTGTAACCGTGGCCCTATCAACATGGACACTGATTCAGAGTCAGTTGCTGGGCCACGCGTATCATCCAATCACCATGCACCATAGGCCTACGCACTGGCGCAATAAATGCGCAGCAGTGAACTGTGCCGGAGATGTCCGCTGAGGCTCATATCTTAATCGGAATATCAGTTCCGATTTGGTCCGAATAAGGCGCGGGCGTCCCGTGTCATGATCGTAAATTGAAACGTTTGAAATGAATACAAATCATTTATTTAGCCTAAACTACATTTTCATGAAATCGACACAACGTTTTAGAGTTTAAAAATTAAAGATATTCTCATTATCAAGTTGCTATTGTCTTCTAGGCTGCTCAATGAAATGGCGGGTGGCGGCGAATTATTGTTCTGATTGCATTATGATATGGTCAGACCAAATTAATGTGTGTCTCAGGTTTGCACTCAGGTGCAATAAATGCGCGGCAGTGAATTGGGCCACTGAGGCCCATATCGGAATCCGGCCTAAATCGGAATAGCGAATTATTTGAAAATTAAGTTCCTAATATAGGATTTTTCACTAAGTTGAATATTGCCTTATATGGACAGACCAAATTAATGAGTCCTAGGTTTCCACATACGTGCACCTTTTTAAACGACCTTTCGTCGCCGATTCCAATTCGGGACACACTCGCCAGCGGCCCTTATCAGAATTGCACAGCGCTCACACCTTCCGCTTCAAAATGACATTAATGCAAAGTTCCTGACATCAGTTTTTTATGGAGTAAACTACACTTAAGAAAAAACACTAGAAAGTTGTCTGATGCCTCTTCGACAGTTAAGGCGCTCTCAGTTATCCGCCCGGACTCCGGGTCGGAGACAGGGGCCCGTATTAGCACGTGTGTTAATCAATCGAATAAATAGTTTTAAATGTAGCAATTTTAATCAATTTGAATATCGTATGATATGAAAAGACCAAATTAATGTCTTTTCGTGACTCTCCACGTATTTTCCACCACATTAAACAGACTATCTTCGTCTATTCCAACACCGGACACATACTCGCCAACTGCGACCGGAATCGCACAGCGTTCAGATCTTCGGCTTCAAAAAGCCATGGATGAAAAGCCTTAACATCATTTTTGTACAGTATAAACTACAATTCAGAATAAACACCAGAAAATTGATTGCCCGATAACAAATGGGACGACGCGTCTTGTTTTTTCGACTGCCGCTAAAAGTCACCTGCTCGGGGATTCCCATACGGACCCATATCAGAATACGTGCTACATAACAATACTGGACACCACACTAAACATTATGAATACCATGTTGCCAAAATCATTGAACAGCACTTAATCATTGCGTTCGTTTCATTGTGACAAATTAAGAATATATCGAAAAAAATATCTGGGTGAGTTTTGAACTATGTCGAGTATGCATTACGAAAAATTGTCAACTAGCTTCAAGGTAACTTACGATTTGTTGAGGCATCTACTGGTGATTCTAGTAGGCCTGCCGTGTGCACCAGCACTGCTGATTCTAGTAGGCCTACTGCGAGTACCAGCACTGGTGATTCTAGTAGGCCTACTGTGAGTACCTGCAAGTTATATCAAATTTACTCACCTGATAAAAACTTTATGTCTTAATGTATTCGGAATATAATTAAAATGATATTAAACCCTGTTTTGGAAATTTCAACTAATCGTGTTCTGTCCCCTATCGTGTAAATGACCTAAAGGGTTGTTCACGCTTGCCTGTTGAAGATATTTAGTAATTAAGGGGTTCTTAAAATCTTCTTTTTAACTTTTGAAGGTTGATGTGCACCAGAGCATTATTTTATTTCAGAGTGCAGTATGGAAAAGTGTTTAAATATCCGGGTTTAGGAGCCTTAAAATAACATGCTTTATTGTCTTGTAAAATAAAAAAATTCAATTATTTGCTCACTATTGGCAAGACAAAGAAAATAGCTGCGGTTCGTAGACATTCTTGTAATTAAATTTCCAAATATAGGCCTACATTATAAGTAAAACGAAAATTCTGAAATTCATCTGTCATGTCTTTGACTTGAAGATTCACATGTTCTAGCCAATATCATGAAAGATAAACAAACTTTTTGCTGTTAAAAGGTATCAAGTAAATTCAAAATGAAAGCTTAGAGATCTTTAGGTTCTATGAAAAAGTATGTATGTATTTACTTTCACTTATAACACAGCGTGATCGGTTTTGTGACATTGCTGTGAGGCGGTAAACGAAAAATAGCCAATTTGTGCTATTCCGACAGCCTGAGGTCGGTCGACATTAAAAACTGATGTTTGCTATTACTGGACAAAGCATTCAATGATCTCTTTATACTTGTAGATATTTGTGACGTCACGGTGTGTCAGCCAAATAATCAGCAAGATTCTGACAAACTTTCAACGAAATTTCTGCCATAAATTCGTTGACGTAACGATTGAAAAAATGGTCTCTTACCCCTGCGCACATGTGAGTCCTTTGAAGTAAGCGGTCTGGCTACAAAAGTGCTAGCGAATACGCCAGTAGTTTTGGTAGTTTTGGGGTAACTCAAACCTCCATCAAAGCGCCAGCAAACGTGACGCCTGTGACCGTACACATAACTGGCGTTTTTGCTGCAAGCGAAAATGCTAGCGAAAGCGCTAGCGTTTTAGCCAGCATGTGAACCGGGTAATACGACACACTTCAGCGAAGAAGTAAATGATGAATTGTAAATGCACAAAGGCATCTTACAGGGATATGGGCGAGAATGCATAGGAAAACGATTCCAAAGGGATTCAAGCAGGTTGTGTTCCGTGGAGCCAATTTCTTGCAATAAAAGCGAAATCTCGCAACACCAACGCAAGCGATAGGCTAAGTGTGTCGAGACTAAGCTCGGAATCTCACTAGCGTATCGACTTAGAAAAATGGCCGCCACTAGGCGCATTTTCTAAAAAATTCCGAAAGAGCGCTGATCATGGGCGTACGCACTCGCTTCATCCCATATTTCATCGCAAATGAGTAAAATACTTGTTAAATTTGCTGAGAAAAAATCTTGTTTTTTTGCTTTAGGAAGGCCTATAAACGGGTCCTTTGGGTTTACTATTAATGCAGCTTGTCATTACAGTATGAACTCGTTACAGCGGACCCATTGCCATCCTTGTAATAAGAGTAGGCCTACTTTGGTTTCCGCTTGTTCATATCGAAGCAATCAAAATTACATGTATGTCTCAATGTGACAAGAAACATCAGTTTCAAAGTTTTTTCAATTCTGTTGAACCAATTTTTGTTGCCCCTTGCGTAGTTTTGTGCCATGTAACTCCAGAATTATGCACTTGCGCGCTGTGGCACGGGATGCCTCAGTGTTTCACGTGGCACATTTGAATGATACGTAAAATACAAGCAAGTTTTGTGATATCCCTTTTCACAAAACAGCTTATGCAAGAAAAACGACATTTCAGTGAGGTGCAAGCGGTTGCCCTAACGTTTTTCTTTGCACTTTCCCTATAACCGTCTATTCTTTTCCGAAAAAGATCCCTGAGAATATTTTTGTCTGGTCCCTCTTTCCGTAATTTGCTCATATTTCCGTAAAGCCGCGTAGAACTCAGACATAAGGGAATCTCAGTAATCGGCGCGCAATAACTGTCGCATCCTGTGCGGTAAGCTGGCCCTGTGCTAGCGCTACATTGGTCGTTGCGTTCGATTTCCATGGCTTGAACATTTTTGTAGCGCGTGGCCAGAACCGCACTCGAGTTGAGTGCGGCTACAAGTTGCGCCCTAAGGGAGCACAATCCAGCTCCTAAACAGGTTGCTGGAATTAGCTGAAACGGCCATTGATGAACAAAACACATGTCATATCATGAAATATAATGCTGTTTTAAGTTGTGGTAATTCAAAAGATTAAAAAAAATAAATTTTGTAGGTTGCGGTATTCTAATTGAAGTTTTTTTTAAAAAGACGACTATAGCTCTTAAGAACAATAAAAAGCAAGGAACAGCGTGAATCAACATTTTATGACACACACTAAACAAGCCTAAGCTACAACCAGAATGTTGGTGAAAATTCGCAATTTCGAAATAAATGCAAATTATCGTATGAAGTGAAGATCCATTACTGTTATAAGTGGAATATGATGGCTCTGACTACAAAAGCTTGTTTGCCTTGAGGTCTAATTCCGTAATATTTGTGTTACAAATCGGACACTGTGTCAGCTGATTCGAGCAATTCGTGCAAGCACAAATATGGCGGCATGGAAGAAATAAGACGCCCTTGTCTTTCTCATGGCACACAACGCACAGCCTGCCTTGGTTGTCGCTTGAGGGTGCTGGTGGTTGTCCTGTAAAATGGGCATACACGAATCACATTGATTCTTGAGGCTTTCTCGCGAAGATATCCGATATCTTCTAACATCTGCAGTATGAGAACACAGATCTATTCACGGAAAGTGATTCCGCGATACAATGGCCTTGGTAATGAGTAGACTTGTCACGTTTTCATAGCTGCATTCCCCACTGTTTAACTGTCCTCTACATGGACGGCGCAGCACTGAAAAAAGTGGGGGGGGGGGGCTATAGCCCCCCCTAGCCCCCTTGTGGTGCACCGCCCATAGACCATGGGCGGCGGTGCACTGAAAAAAGTGGGGTGCTAAAGCGCCCCCAGCCACCCAACAGTCAGCCCCCTATGGTGCGCCGCCCATGCTCCAGGATTATATTTCCGTTACCAACATGTGTAAGGTCACGGTTCGGGCCTTTGTTATCAACAGGTCTAAGGCAACTGTTCGGGCCTTTGGAGCTCTCCTCGAATATGAAGAAAATGTAGTGGGTCAGGTTGGACCGCAATTTTTGTGGACTAGGGATGTAATTAACACGAATGGTATTCAATAGTTTCTTAAAGTTGTTTTGAGTAAATCTGACCTCTGCAGGATACGGAAGTCCCAGCATTTTCAAAGCAGTTTTGTTCAGTGGGGAATTTTTGGCATGAATACAGGTACTCTTCAGACATGTGGAAATTGGCAAAAGTCTGGTTGGTAATGTCATATTTTAATATAAATTTATGGAATTTAGAGTGCAAGAACGTATGTATTCTTTTCTCAAGTTGTCCTTTGCACCGGGGCAGTAGTAAATTTGGGATTTTAGGTACCAAAAGGCCAAATATGCATTTATGGTCATTTTTGGCACCACAATTATTTTCCGGTGGACGTAGCAAGGTACAAAAGACGTGGATTTCTTCATCTTTGAGAACCACCATCGAGTGTGCTTTCTGTAATTTATGTCTTTTTTAGGTGTCTTAGGGCAGGGTGCAAACAAAGGCTTTATTGACCTAGATCAGTGATTTAGCGTCAAAATCAACTACTCGAATTGTGGTCTTTGTCCACAAGAACATCGAGACTTCCAGACTTTATTGGTTTTTGGCAAACCCCGGCTCATTCGACAAGGATTGACCATCGGATGAGCGTGGCAATGTTTGCAAATCCGAAAGCTAGAGAGTGGCGAAATGCCTCTATAAATGAAGTGTCAATGAACAGTTCGTGTGTGTGTGTGTGTGTGTGTGTGTGTGTGTGTGTGTGTGTGTGTGTGTGTGTATATATATATATATATATATATATATGCATACTGCATATGCATGCATATGCATTCATATAAACATGCATATGCACACTGCATATATATGCATATGCATATGTATGCATACAGCAGAGATCCAAAGGTCTACACCCAATAACAAAGTAATTCCATTTAATACAGCGCACATACACAAAATGTCAAGGATCAATGATTTCCGTTATATGAAGATACTTATATAACGAGATAAGCATAATGCAAATCAAAAATAAGTCAATTTCTAGACTTACTTTGTGTATGTGATAATGTAACGTCCCCAGACTTTAGCAGATCGTCTGAAGACGAAGTGGTGGCGTATAGGCATTGGCGGAGATTGTTGTCACTTGGGTTGTGACATAATTTCTTTGGTTGGTGATGTGATACATTATTCCAAACAGCTGATAGATTATGTCTCAGTCCTTCGTGTCTGTTGAGGCTGGGGACTCAATTCTCTCGTGAATCGTCTTTCTTACACCACGTGAAAACCAATCATCTTCAGTATCAATTAAGGATCAACACATTTTCCATAGAAAAATCATATTCTGATGCCCAAATGTGACTAAACACTGCTGAGTCATAGTTATCTCCATAGTTAGGGCGACAGTGTTGATAAATCCTACTTTAAGCGCCTGCTTCCTTTTCTCCAACATTGCACTCTGGACATTCTTCGTTCCCACACTTTATCCCAAATACACCATTGGAACATTTTACATTAAATAATTTGCTCCTAAGAGATTTAATTGGTTTGGATCCTGTGGTAACCCCGTGTTGGTGGAGATGTTTTTTTTCACACGGTCCGAAATTCCAGGGATATATGAGGTAGTCAAGAGAACCTTGGGGGTCCGTCTTGTCCTGGCTCTGATCCCAATGTTTTTATTCCTTAGCCTTATGGAACGCCCAATCTGTGTACCTACAACGTTTTAAAACCACTTTGTTGCTACCGAATTCCTTTCTTTCTTAGTAAATAATGTATTACATCACGAACCACAGAAATTAAGTCACAACCACGTGACAACAATCTCCGCCAATGCCGACACCCCGACACTTAGCTTTTAGACAATCATAGAAGTCTTCGAGATGGGGACGCTCGTACGTTATCATTTATATAAAGTAAGTCCAGAAATTGGTTTATTTTTGATTTGCATTATGCCACAGCTTGAAGAGTAACATACATTCAATTGAGATAAGTATAAGTTAGCTCAGAAAATGCACGGTGAAATAATATACTATATTATTTCACCGCTCTCCAGCCGCCTTTCGGCGGGCCTCCTATATTAACATAGGGGCCTCGCTTTTGAGGCCTGAAATTCAATTTCTTGCCTATGTCATTTTAATAAGAATAAGTCATTTTAAATAATAAGCTGTTATAGGTTCTTACCGTCTTGTCGTTGCCCAACCCTCTCGTGCTGTCTGTGTATTGCGTGAGCCACGCCGGCTCCGACCCCAGCGCCTATAAGGCCGCCGGCGCCTGCCACCCCGGCAGTTGTCGCTGCATCCAGAAAAATACCTAAAAATCGGTTTGATCACTTATTAAGTAGAATATTTCCTTGGTCAACTCTAACATAATGCATTCAAAACTTACACGCCTGTTAATTCTATCGCATTTTAATTGTCGATATCCTGAGTAATCTGACAGTGGCTGGAAATCATTTTTATGATACAGAAAGGTTCTTTCTAAACACATTTGAGGGGATTGAGTTACGTAGCTTATAATTTTCGCTTTTGTAAGTGAGCAAGAAGTAAACAGTTCAGTCTACAATTGTGCATTAAACCCAGGCATTCTGACAAAAAATAACTGAACAGTTAATTTCTATGCCCCTGTACCATGATATAGTTGCTCTCATCACTTTCCGTGCTCTGACGAGATTAATTATTGCCTCAGACCCAAATCATTATGTAGCTTGTCACAGCGGGTTAGTTACAGCTACCGAAGCAGTACTGACATCAGCCGAAATTAGAATTTTATGTGTTTTATTATACGCATTGTTTTATTTCATGTGTCGTATTGTACTGATTTCTATTCCAACGAAGGATAAGGACATGACGACGTTGCTTTGAAGGAGCAAAACAGCTTGCTGTTTTTTTGATACTTGAACAAGACAAAAAAGTGACTTCATGAAAACAGCGCGTTCGCAGACAAACACTTGTTTACAGTTGGCGGAGGTGGTGGCCCATGGCCACACGCACGTTTGTGGAGGCTAAAGCTGTTGAAGTGATCTCCGTCCCGGCGGTAGAGGTGGTTGGGGTTAACCCAGAAACCGCCCCTTTGAGTCCAGAAACAAATG
Organism: Phoronis australis; assembly: GCA_002633005.1. Taxonomy (NCBI): domain Eukaryota; kingdom Metazoa; phylum Phoronida; family Phoronidae; genus Phoronis; species Phoronis australis. The sequence goes on along the minus strand of NMRA01000198.1, from coordinate 299,966 downwards.
TGAGACTCTTTGGCAAGGAGGGAGTTGAAGGAGTGGAGCCTGGAACCGTGAAACGCTTGACCCACAACGACGCGCCGGACGTTGCAAGCGACTAATAGAAAACGGGAGAAGGTGACGAGGTGTGAGGCCAGAAAGGAGGGGTCGATATGGAGGTGGAGTGGAAGTCGTTCCCGCCGATTTGGAGAAAAACGAGGTCGGAAGGGGAATGAGGGAGGTAGTAAATTTTATAGCTCTGATCAAAGCCAATAACGTCATGAAGCCTCTACCAACCATGAATATTCTCCGTTTTCAGTCCTAAAACTGATTTGAGTTGGTAACAGAAATTGAATCCAGTCACGGTAAGGAATATTACGAGATCGATTTTATGAGAGTGAAAGGCCTTATTCGATCTTTGCTTGTTTGTTAGCCAGCAAAACTGAGCGAATTGCAGCTTTAAGAAAACATGATGATTGCGATTTTCCTCACGGAAATAACCCAGTTGTCTTCAGACCTATACTCACCTGTGGCGACTGCCCCACCGCACGCTGCAGCCGCACCAGGTAAAACCAACGGAGCCGCCAGTACTGCACAGACGCCGCCTGCAACCGCCGTTGCACTTACGACAGCAACTTTTAATCCTGTCATCCAAGGACGTGTGGTGGCGCTGCTTTCTTTGGGGAGTTCGTTTACGTCATTGACTGAATCCTGACCATGGATGGAGGTCGAACTGGCAGAATTGTCAGCATGTGTAAAATCGTTGTCGACAGAACTCTCTTCATCAGAGTTGTGGCTTTCGGATGTAATGATGGGTGTTGTATCACTTTCGTTTGCACAATGCGCTGACACCTCTTCCAAAGTGTTCTTCAGCGCAACATTAGTTTCGTCGACGTCCATTTCCTAAGAACCTAGTGCAATAAAAGGTTAATATCAAAATGTCCGCAGAGTCTTTGCCCTAGAAAGTCAGGCAAAAATGTGAACAATTTTTGCACAAAAGTAGTTTGTATTGGATAGAGTAATGAACCACCAAAATAAGTTCCGTTAAATGATAATCGTTCTTGGAAAACTAGACCCTCGTGTACTTGGGGTGTACAATTGAAATGTTCCGATATTAGCGAATGCATGGGACCGTGTAAGTAGGTCCGTAAAAATAATAAAATCGTGTTTTGTAAACAAGTTTATTTATTGGAAACAGTGCCGGGAAGACGAAAGGACGTCCTATAAGATAGGTAAAATTAGCTGGTACGGTTTATTGCAGTTTTACCTATTTTAGATCACTGAAATGTGACGGAAACAGTCGGATTTTACTTTTTTGAACCAATAAGTAAAATGGCAAATAAACGACAGACCAACACACAAAGAAAATGACTCAGTAGCAAAATAATATTTTCGTGACATGTCATGATTCCAGAATATTTCATTTTGCCCAACTCTTTCGCGCAGTGAAGCGAAACTAACCGACAACGTTGGGACAACCTCTCCGTTTTTATCTTTCGTTTTGACACAGCTAACAACTTCCCACACGTTGTTTCTTTAAAATGTCTTAGACCAGCGCCCGGTTTTCTGAAAGGCTAACTAAGCTGCATTTTAGGAACCAGGACAAATCCAGAGCGCCGTCGGCGCACAAGAATAGACAATGAGAGGCCAGCGTATTGTCACTCACAGGGGCCCACGCCAGCACCTTTACACATGGCGTTTAGTGTGTCGTTTGAATAGTAGACTTCGTCCATATGCAATATAGTTTAAAAATCACTAAGTTTGACTTGAAAGTCAACGTGGTAACACTTCCAAGATTGGCAGTCACGTGACTATTCAGGAACGAGCTGTTATTCCATAGTTCGGATTCAGAGATGCTGGCGAACAAGGATAGGTTAACATGCAAGAGTGTAATAAGATGCGTATTAGCCGAATGTCCCACAAAAATTAAAAAGAAAAACACTGTCTGTGTTGCGGCGGGCATTTCCACCTTGCGTTCTTGGCATAGACGCAGCTGTCCCGCTTTTTATTCGGATGTCCCTCTTTTTCAATCCAGGTGTCCCGTTTTCTTCTTAAAATGTTGGCAACTATGTGAGGTGTTGTCGTGAAATGCTGATTGTCATGGGAATTACACACCTCATAGCAATCTGTAGCTATTTTCGCTCTCTCCTGTACATAAATTTCATACACTCAATGCATGCGATTACCGTAATCTGTAAAACAAGAAATCCACATTGTAGATAACAAGAGGCGGAAAAGATTCCATGACACGCACCTTTAAATTTCAACTACGACCCCCTAAACTCCAGCCCGGGACCGGCAGCATACACCAAATCCTGTGTAAATAATATACAAATCCTGTACCTACATGCTCCCACAAGTTCAACATAAATGGTGTCACTGTATCCGGGGGGGAAACTTCAGTCCGGGGGGCTCAGAGCAAAATAAGTTTGAGACATGCCATACTACCTTGGGTAAACAAATGCGCTGAATTTGCAGTTACTCATTGAAATCTAACATGTTTGATTTTAAGCAGATTTTAGTGTTATTGGAAGATTTGTAACATCTTTCCGCTTTTCTCTCCCCCCCCTGCCCGGCGACTGGCAAAAATATCGAGAAGGGAGACCGACCTGTTTGAACTGTTTTTGATATATCAATATGTGAGAAGGAGATCGAGAAATGTAGGTTATCCTACATGCATAGGAATACTACTGCCATATCCTACATGCATAGGAATACTACTGCCATATCCTACATGCATAGGAATACTACTGCCATATCCTACATGCATAGGAATACTACTGCCATATCCTACATGCATAGGAATACTACTGCCATATCCTGTCCGTCTCGTTGGGACATTCTCAGATAAAACGAATTCGAGATATCGATAAAATTGGCAATAGTATTCTTATGTATGTGGGGTAACCTATATATACGTCACGATATCTTGACTTGTTGTTGTAAGACGTCGTATACATGCTAAGCATACCCAATCCGGTTAAGCGACAAGTTTTTCTACAATTACCGTAATCGTTCGGGTTAACGACCAGGGCGGTTAAATTGGCGAATCCAAAAAATCGGGGGAGGGCGGTTAACCGAGCAGTGGGCGGTTAAATCGAAAATCCACCTAAAGTAGGGGATGGGCGGTTAACTGAGCATGGGCGTTAACCCGAACGATTACGGTAAGTCATGTCATGATGTTGAACAACTAGAAATGTTTTATTTCAAAATAAATTGACAAGAATACAAGTTAAAACATTGAACTTTTCAGTAACATTGAAAGCTCGGCGGAAACAATCCATCCGTGACTTTGAAACTTTAAAACATTTGTCCAGTGACTGTTGTGTAGATTTAAGTTAGCGTCTATAAGTCTCTCAGTTTTCTAGGTCTATTTTTCGTTGCTCAGCTTCTGGAATGCAAAGAGTGATAGAAATATTTCCTCCGTCGATCACAGCAAGTCCGGAAAATAACGATGGAAACGGTGTTTTGTGAGGTTGCTGATTCGCGGAACCTGAGCTACGGACTCGTTGCGACAGAAGGTAGAGTCGAGAAACGCTGCGAGCAGACGATCGTGCCAGTAATAATATATACTCGATGATTAGGTCGCAATTTCCTGTAGATATCTTAGATCTTAGTGTAAGTGTACTGCATGCATTCATAATTAAATGTTTTCGTTTGATTTGAATTAGATTTTCCCGACACTTTGGGGGACGCTATGAAGGCCTATTTCTGGTGACTCCGAATAAAGATAGCAGCCTAATCTCCTTGCGTTGGAATTTTCAACGGCAAATCTTTGGTGAAAGTTTATAGATTTTAGAGCAATAATACTGGTTTTTCAAGAACGAGGGGTCGAATGCCCAAATGAACAAGACCAATCAAATTCTCCGTTGTACACGCAAATTTACTCTACCAAAAGAACTAGCTGTACACCAACCATGGAATGCGGCTCAACCAACGTCTACAGATTAGCTTGACTTTCCCGTATTCGAAAGCGTATTCCATTGCCGTATTCACACACATATGGGATAAACGAGAAGTGTCTGACATTCAAAATACAGTATACAACGTTGAACATGATGACAACATTTCACAAAACCCGCCGACTGACATACTGGACGTATTTTGTGTTGGAATGCAATATACTGAGCCACATATTTGCGAATCAAAAGTGTAGATTGTTTTCAATCTTAGTAACGCACTTTGGTATTAACAGTAATTCCTTCAAACAAACGAAGTTTAATCCATGGAGTACCTGTCGACCATAGATATAGACAGTACAGCACATAAATTTCACGGTATGTTGATCGATGATCTTCGAACATAAAGTCGTCCATTCATACTTCCATGGACAAAATTGAAGGCGAGTGAAAGCACGTAAAACGCACAATACACTAGTATCAAATGACCACCTGTACTAACAATACACGCAATGTTATGTATATGTTTATCTCATAATGTGCATACGGCCACTGAATACTCCGTGAACTACGCTGTTGGATAGATCTGCTGAACCATTGAAAGATCGATGACCCATATTTATATCTCATCTAAAAAGTCCACGATAAAATCTCACAAACTTGAACGAAAATAATTGCTAGAACAGAAATCAGTTCATAGTTTTTCGAGTAAGATCCAGCCCCTTCGTGCTAAAAGCGTGATGAAACGCACTGGGAGAGGCGGAAATGGGGAATTTTGACCAAAACGTGCAGTGAATTCGAGACCGTTCATAGGGGTCTCACTCAGGCGGTAACCAGTGTTTACAACATTTATTCGCGTATTCAATGTTCCCGGTGCTAAAAGTTTTGAGAATGCGGACAGAGCCGATATATTTCTGAACCGTAATCAGGACCGAGGAAGCGGATGAATTCGTGTCAGCACCTATCCAATATTGCCACCAGTATTAGTTTTACCTCTGATAGCCACAACATTCACTTTCTTTAAATGGCCCCGTTTCTAATGAAGCCCTGCCTACGCGGTGAGATATTTTTTGCTGTAATGACAATCGGCGTCCCTATGCCTACACTGGCAAGCCTGAGCCCCTGATTTGTGCGCTATTTCGGCAGTGACCTCCGAGTCGAGAGGGGAATGCTGCCCTAGGCCGTGGTCTTCACAACCTGACATTGCTTTCGGTTTCAGTATATTGGCCTCGGCACAACAGATATGCACTTAGCCCCTGTGTCCATGGGGCCCCCGGACAAATGCCTAATGGATCCATGTGTTATCTTCCTGCAGGATAGAAGCAATGTCAGAGCCTGACTGGCAGTACGCCAGGTATTACTTGAGACTAAATTCAAATAATTGAGTTGTCGAAATCAAACGTAGTTCGGGACCGAAGGCTTGTGTATGAATTTTAAACTAATCCCTATGCATAGAGTTGTTATTGGAAAAAGGATCGAGTTGAATATCCCAGGAGAACCAACAACCTTGCTAGTACGCTCGTATTTAAAATAATTTAATTTATATTTAGCTGTGCTAAACACATAACCTGGGTTATGTTTGGTTTGAACCATCCCGAAAAGCACATTTTTTGAGTATACTCTCCGGACTAATCATATCCTAAAAAAAACGCCTGTAAAATTCCCTTGTTTGGCTGAGACAACTACGAAGCATTGTGAAAGTGATCTACGCACTAGAAAACATAACGTCAATATCCTCAGATGAAAACTGTACATGGCATGTACTTTTGACAATACAATTTACCAGTAGCTAAGAAATCCCTGTGAATCCTCACCTAATAGCACATTTTATAGGTGCGTCAGATACAGGCGCATGTATCAGTAATAAGTTGGATTGTAAGGAAAACATTCCAGCATACTTACTGCCTATCCCTGAAATTTGTGTCACAAGACGGTTTTGGGACGGTGCGTTGAACGAGGCCTGGCGAGAATGGTATTCTCACACTGGTGTACTGAATTGGTAGGACAATGCTAGTTTCCTCGAGAAGAAAGTGTCATTGTTCTCTTAGTTGGAATCTACCCTCTGATACAGCGCCACCTATACTGAAAAGTGTCCCTGTGGAAACATGATGAAAGACGCACGGAAATCCGTGTGTGGGCTTTGGTTTTACTTCCCATGTAAACAAATGGTTCAGGCGTGAATGGAAAGGTACCGGGTAGGCCTACATATTGCTCTCTGTTATGTTACAGTGGAATATAATCATTTCAATGGAGTGTATTTGACCTCATCCTGAATCCAACTGCTCAACTTCAAACTTTTTATGTCCGCGTTAGTTGCACGATGTCGGAAATTGTGAGCTTTCTACGTCGTTATATCATCCATTTTGAAGTTGATAAACATGCTCATCCCATTCCCATATATTTGAGTGGAGATTGCCTTGGATCGTTGTTGTGTTTGAGTGGAGATTACCCTGGATCGTTGTCGTATTTTGACAATCCAAACACACCAATATTCTGTAAAACTCTAATGTAATTTATCATTATTTATTATCAATGTTATAGAGTGTACCGTTTCCAGTAGGCCGTGAGACGAAGATTTACCCAACCGGGTCTACACGCTATGAAATTAGACTCTGGGACGGGCAAAAACAAGAAGTATTACCCAGTTTAGTCTAGCTATAAACAGAATTGTAGTTGTTTTACTGAGGCTTCTATATGACTCAATCACTTACGTTTATGAAATTAATTTCAAACAGTTTCTTAACCCAATTGGAGATGATATCAAGAGCTTCGAAAGAATTAACGTCATTGCTCGAGACCAGGCTCTACAAGTTAACTGGTCACGCCCTGTCACGTGATGCGTCGAGCATGGTCTAAATGAATAATGAACGATAAATTCTTTGAAAAGCCGGAAATCATTTCTCGTCCGAGTCATTACAAATTTCATAAAGACAAGTAGTCTAAATCAAAAATGCGCTTCTCGGACGAAGCGCTGGTTTATAATCGCTTTAAAGTGACTTGGACCATGTTAGCAATTTAAATTTGTACAGTGTTTCTATGACATCTAAATTTATGTCAGCATATCAAGCAGTTATGTTTAGGGATTCTATGTAAAAATTGGGAATCTCCATGTAGGTTAATGTATTTTAGTATTCGATTCAAATATTCGTCACGTCATTGGTTATATACCAACATGCAACACCCATTCTCCTTATTTGGAAATGTGAGATCTTAATCCCGGGTCTCAAGGCAAACGAAAATATGTCAATTGCTTATTGCATAATGCTACTCTGGGTGCAGGGCCCTGAAATTCCCAATACAACTTAAAATATATATTATTCTTGTTGTTTTATTTGTCCCCAATAATGAGATTTATGGCACTCTGACATAAATCCTATTATTTGGGCAAATACTATTATACACCCCTTCATCCTTCATATCCAACTCCTAGTTAGTTCCTACCAAGTCCGATGGTAGCGCTGTTTGTTCTTTCTCTCCAGCTTCCTGTTGGCCCAGCCTCAAGCAACAGTACATTCATTCGTAAGTTTTCCTAATTACATAATTTATACCTCCCCACCCTCCCTACCCTGGGTACCACAAAATCTCAAGTCAACCTTTCCCACGCTCCCTCCCTTTTGTCGAACAAAATCTGCTGTTGGTTATTGTTGTTTTTACAGTCACTGCTGGTACCTTCTTCAAGCCCGGAGCGGCGTGTTCCTTCAGGCAAGAACCGACATCATTGGCTAAAGACCCGACCTGTACTCGAGCATCATTTACTGCAGCTTGCTTCTCTCCACCCAGCTCTCGGCACATACTGAGCCACAACACCACGTTCCTTACAATATCGCTTTTTATCACTCCGGCTGGTCTGCTCACTCAGCTTGTCCGGAACGGCTGTTTGGTGTACCCACTTGATACTTTATATGATATTTGCCCATTTGGCAGTTTGTACCCACTTGGTACTTGTTATTGAATTTGCCGTTTTGCTCGACCCAGTTGGTAGGCAATCGCTTAATACCCATTTGGTATTATATACCCATTTGGTACTATGCTAACCTGTGCTACTTAATATCCGATACTCAATTACACTTTGGGTATCGGAAATGTGTGTGTTATCTCTTGTAATTAAGGAACCCACCTGGTTCCTTGTGTGAAATATTTATTTCTAGAGCTGTGACCTTGAAATTCCCAATACAACTTAAAATATATATTATTCTTGTTGTTTTATTTGTCCCCAATAATTAGCTCCGCGGGCCTTGCCGTAACTGAAATTCGTGTGGAACAAGAGATTTAAAAATATACTGCGCCGTGCTCCTTACACTGAAATATTTTCCCATCGTCACATTGAGTTCATAGACTACAGTTCACTGGAATTCAGCGGAATTTATATTTTTAGACCACGGAGGTATCAATTGTAAATGTTTGTCTCCTTTCAAAATATGTTTTGTCTAATTATCAAAAAATAAAGTCAGCTTAGCAAATGATCATTTTCCCAGCGAAGTGATACATTGCAAACTTCATCGGTTGTCGTGTCGGAGGACCAAAAATCAAGCACAGGTGTGCGTTATAGCAATTCAGGAGAGGAGCGCGCTTTTTGAGATAAAAAATTTTTTTGTCGAAAAATCACCGCTTGTGGATGATTTTATTCAACTTTACATTCTTAACAGCCAGTAAAGCCGGGGCTGATTTGCTGTCAAGTTGCAAAGTGCGCTATCGCTGGCTGTCTGTAGTAACACGGCAATTTGCACCAGTTTTACGATATGTTGATTAATAAAAGACATTTGCCGATATAGAAAGGTTTTTGCTCTAATTTATTACCAGAACGGGTATTGCTGCTGAAAATTTACGTACCCTCGCGATAATTCAGGGCACCTCATTAATGTTGGATGCGGGAGATGAGACGTATTCAAAATTAAAACTTATGAGTGCATTAAATGCCACTAGTCATATGTAAAGAGCAGACAAAATTTGGACAATAGACAATCAAATCTGTAAAGAAAGAACTAAAATGAGAATCAAATTACAACCAAACAAAATAACAACGCTTTCATGCTCTTGGTGATATCAATACGTTTTCAAGGGCAGGAGTCGTTCCTTAACTGAAGCACGCAGAACTCAGGTCACGGAAATAGATGGCATAGTCAATGATTTTTCTGATCTCAGCCGAATTACAAACAGCCTATTAATTTGATAACACAAAAGAGGTAAACATTACATTATGTTACATAATATATTGGTATATATTTTTAAGTTTTTGAACTAGATTAATCCTTTGAGTAAGGACTTTCAGGCTGCTGACACATTTTAGAGATGAACTGTTACGATCAAGAACGAAATATCGCTCTCCAATCAGATGAGGCAGCATTCCAACCGACTACGCAAATGTGAAACAATGTCAACCAATTTTGATGTAAAAGAATGACTATCACTGCAGCAGTGAAACGGGTGAGCGTCCTACTGGCGTGCAGCATTGTTGGTAAATACCACACAATCAACCGTCAGCGTTGTGGTATTTCGGTAGGCATTATTGTCAAACGCACAACGAATTTTTGAAAGAACTCCTTGAAAACGTGTATTTCCATCGAAGTGATTTTGCGCCCTAAAGAGTCTTCGGAGTTTCTTCGGGAAAAGTGAAAGGCTCTTTCGATAACTTGTACTGCCGACCACGGCGCCCTAGATTTCGTTTAGCCGTGAGTAGTAACAGGTCGAATGTTCCTATTTGTTCACAGTTTGGTTACATTTAGAAAAGTTGCAGCGACGCCTCAGTTGACGATTAGAAACCTAGAATACTTTTACAGTTCTTTTAAAGATAAAAAATAATGACATCTGGGGCCCGTTCAAACAAAGCTGACTTAGCTAAAACAATTCTTAAATTTTACTAAATATTAAAATAAAAGTTCAATTTGTCTCAAAATCATTTCAAGAAAGAGATTTTAAGCTTGATTTAAGTGTGTGACGTAAGTTTTGTCTTAATTTTGATGAATTTACCTGATGTGGAAGTTTCAAAGGTGGGAAGTTAAGAGAAATCTTAGACTTAAGTAAAAAATGAACTTAAGTCAGTTTCTTGGAACGGGCCCCTGGTCCACATTCACCACCTTTTGTTCCCCGCGCCAGACGTGCAAAAACCGTACAGTCCCCACGGAAGCCTTCATTGATAAGTCATGTGAAAGAATCACATGCCGGCCCAAAGTATCGCAACCATAGACAACAGAATGGTCGCAACGGCACACAGCCTCCATGGATGGTAGTTCTTGGCGGGAAGTCTTACCGAAATACGCTGTAACTAAACAGGCTCTGATCTTGCATATTTTAAAACCTACGTTGAATGATATATCTAAGGTGCTGGCCTACCCACATAGCCAGAGCAATACCTAATGGTCTATAAGCAACACAAGGAAATACGATAGAAACGCGCAACAAGTGTCGTAAAATGATAAGTGAATTGGACTTTTCGCCTCTCGACCGCAAAACATTGAAACAAAGAAGGCAAGGCCTATAATAGCGGTATCAACTAGGTACCTGAATAGAACACTGTGTAAGGATTCTCGGGGTGATGTAGATGAATTTAAAGAAAATTCCTTTATATGGGCCTACACAACCTGGCTAAGAATAATGAATAAGCAAGAAAACATATTCCTTGTCGCACAGTGAACAAGTAAGCAACCAAGAGAATATTGATGAAAATTCGCTAATTACCGTAGACTATAAACGCAAGAATGCAAGCCAAGAGCCGTTATTGATTACATAAACACGTATGCCTTATGAACCAATTCCGTGACATCTCTTTTACAAATCGGACACTGTTTCAGCTGTTCCGAACAATTCGTGCAAGCACAAAGATGGCGGCATGGAAGAAATAAGATGCACTTGTCTTCATCCAGGCACACAACGCACCGCCTGCCTGAAGCTGGTGGTCGTTCTGTAAAATAGACATACATGAAACGCATCAATTTTTGAAGCTTTCTTAAGACGACACCAAACACTTTCTCACATATGCGTAGTAAGAATGCACATCTACCTATGGAAAGTGATAGGGCGATAAAATCGCACTTCCCACGCCTTTCACCCTGTATAGCTGACTAAAGCTTAGGCCTGTCACTCTAACAACATGGGATTCTATTTTTGTTGCCAACACGAACACCGAAGCAATCAGCAACTCAAGAAACTCTTCAAAATGTATAGAGGTTAGGCAAACTTGAAAACTCGAAAATGGCGCAATATGTGCATTGTCTGTGACTTTGAGTTTATCACTGACACGTAAAAAGCGACGAAATTCCCATAAAAATGAAGAATAAATTATTTTTGATTCGCTGTCATACAGTATTATGATTGTAATTTCATTAAATAAATTGCATTTACAAAATGTCAAGGATCAAGGTAAGTAAAATAAAACAAGAGCAATGAAAATGATTTCTGTAAATATTTGAATGCCCTCATGACCACTGTTTGCTCATTTAAACCAATCACAAAGTTATGATACATGTAACGAGCTAACCACAAGTAAGCAAGAACAAATAATACAATGCGTAGATCCTTACGGTCTTGCTGTTTTTCAGTCTTCTCGTGATGTTTGTGAATTGCATGAGCCACCCCAGCTCCGACTCCAACGCCAATAAGGCTCCCGGCGCCAGCGACCCCGGCAGTTGCCGCTGCGCTTAAACCTGCAGCCGAGCCAGCAACTGCAGCTGACTGTAGAAGAAGACCTATAAAATTTTAGATTGAATAAAATATTAATTTGGACATTTCCTCCATACTTACGACCAAAACAAGAAAATCGTGACTTGATCAATCTTTTAATAAACTTCAAAATTTCTTTTCCAGATGGCTATGTTATCTATTTACTTGATGACCTCCTGAATGACCTGTTAGTGGATGGAATTCATTGTGTATCATAATATAGTGAGAACCGAAACACATTTTGGGTGATTGGGTAACGTAGTTCAAAATTTTGAGTTAGTATAGAAGTATATAACCCCATTAGGGTGCAAGAAACCCGCAGCTTCTGTCAAAAGACAGCTGTTAATTCAAGCTCCTAAAGCTAAGGCTTACCTCAGTGTAATCGTTCTAAACTTGTTCTGTATTCCGATTAGAAACGATTTTCAGACTTGAGAAGAACTTGTAGTTTGTTAGCTTCAGACTAGGCTCATTGTTGCTTTTCACGGAGGCTTGATCTCAGTTAGCCGCCGATGCAATACTAACATAACCGATTTCAGTACCAACGAAGAATAAGGGCGGGATGACGTTCCTTTAAAGGAGCCAAAACGCCTGTAGGCGAGTTGTTTTTACACCATAGCAAGGTTTTGCAGTGGCTACTATGGACGATTTTCAGTTAGACAAGTTTGCCGACTGTTTTTAGTGATAACAATTGCCGCTGGGGCGCTGTGTCCTTAATGCGTCTCTTCTTACAATGAGATTGATTAGGTTATTTTGCCCGCATATTTTCACATGGACAGACGTGCCGTGGGCTTACTGGGATATGATATGTAAGTTACAACTTTACAACTTGTATTTATCTATATTGTAACTGAGCTGCTAAATATGAATATGCTGTAATTTTGACACTTGTTAGCTGCCTTTTATTTGCCAGCAGTCGTCATGTCGTGTTTTGCAATGCAAGCCTCATTAATTGGGTGCGGCCACTTCCGCCATTTTTGGTGACCTTGAGAACTGCATTTTCTCAAGTCACGTGCAATAGTTTATACTGTGAATTTGATATGCTATGTATTACTGTGGGCTTACATTGTTCAGTGTTGATCTTTTTAGGTGCCGAATGAGTCCGCAGTTGTGTATGAGGGAGCGAGAGAAACAGGGAGAGAGATTAATTTGACTGTTTACATCAAGATGATGTGTTCACAGGCTACCTTTGGGCCATGGAACAATAGAACAGCTCATAACAATCACTGGACTGTTCATTTTTTACTATCTCCGTAACAGAGGTTTTAAGTGAATACACCATAATTGCCGCTGCGCTCACGGGGGGAAACGTCAGCCCACTGGTATATACCAACCTGTAGCGACGCCTCCGCTGACTGCAGCCGCGCCAGATGCAACGCCCGCGATAGGTAGAACCAACGGAGCGGCCACAACTGCGCAGACGCCACCTGCAACTGCCGTTGCACCAATGAGAGCAATTTTTAATCCTGTCTTCCAAGAACGTTTGGTGGCGCTGCTTTCTTTGGGGTTTTCGTTTACGTCGTTGACTGAATCCTGACCATGGGTGGAACTCGGATTAGTCGAATCTTCTGCATTGGGAAAAATGTTGTTGGCTGAACTCTCTCCATTGGGGTTGTCGGATTGTGTGACACTTTGGTTCGCACAATACATTGATACCTCTTCAGAATTATCCTTCAAAACAATATTGGTTTCGCCACCGTCCATTTCTAAGAATAAAAGAAAATCAAAACTACTGAGGCGGAGTCACAACCCACGAACTCATGCAACAGTGCAAATACGACAATCAAGGATTTTTTTACATATAGTTAGTTTATACACTTGGATAGAGGGACGAACAACCACAATAGTTCCCGTTAAAAATCCGATCGTTTCTTGAAAAGCTGGACACCCGCAAATTTGGAGTGTGCAACTGAAATTTCCTGATATTAACGATGGCGTGGTGACAGCGTAGGCCTAAGTATTTCCATAAAAAGGTGATAGACCGAATAATTTAAGTTCTTCAAAACATCGCCTGAAAAGCAAAAAACAATTCATAGGGAGGAACCCGCAAACATTTCAAAACTTATAAACTGTTTCAAATCTATGGAAAATGACGGAAAATCAAAATAAGTTTTTAAAAAAGCAATAAGTAAAATAACAATTAATAGTCCCAGAAAGATCAACGCACGGAAAAATGGCAGAGCAGGAAAATACATTTTGGTGACGTGTCACGTACGTCCCAAAAATATTTCATTTTGCTCAACTCTCTCCAGACAAATATATATGCCCTCTTACCATTCAGACAATTGTCTGTGAAAATGTCTACATAGAACAGGCAACAAATAGGCATACACACGGATAATCCGACAAATTCCTCCTCAGTCAGTCCATATGTTTTACAATGCACTTAAACTTGTCTGTGGCATGCTTTGAAGCTTTGCTATTCGAATAGTTCCAAATGCGAACTTTTATGAGAAATTAGCAACCAGATATCCGGTTGCTCAACAGGGCCGCTTGGAAATATACAAAAACACTCGAATCTCGATGATACCCACTATGCTGCCATATCCGTCAAGCATTTTTGTGGCCCGTTTTTGCATCATTGGATTCCCGACTTGGGAGCTAGAGCTCATCAGTCCCGACTTAGCAAGTGGATCGTTAAGTTTCACAGGCTATCAATTCAAACAGGAATACAGTGACGAAGAAATACTAGAGAGGCGCCGTGAACAAGCTCAGACAACGGAACGTATGGAGTTATTTGGTAAGCCGGCATTCGTCCGGCACTGTCGACGTCTGCAGACCACAGACACGGAGATGTTTCACGGCCTCATGCTTGCTATTTACAACGTACATTTCATTCTTCACTACCATGAGCCACTTCCTAAGCATTTGGGACTCTCCAGGAAGTACAAAAAAAAAAACGATATACCCTCTTTCCTCGCAGCTGCTTAGTTCGGACAAGCGGGAACGATGCACCGTAATATAGCGGCAATCTGCATATGAACCACTGACGTCGCTAGCGTCGTTTCTCACCTTCCTCACAGGTTAACGCGACACCTCTTGGCAAGGTAAGGTCGACCGTATTCGAGGCAATGTGGATATAGACCGATTAAGACGGCAAAAAAGACTAATTAAATCGGGTGGCATTCTCCTTTAACCGCTTTTAAACTCTGCAACTTTTATAGAGTGGGATTGACCTCCGCCAGTAGAACGTCAATCTGCTACCGCGGGGTTTCAGGTTAGATCTCTGAAACTAGTTTTTCTCACCGATAAGTTCCCTTTAGGACCAGCGCCAGATTTTCGACCAATGCTGCTAAATAAGCTAGAGCTTAGAGCCCCGCATAAATCAGAGCCGCCGTCTCCGAGTAGGCATAGATAGTGGCACACTGTGTCCCAAAATAGCTAGGCCATAGAAATGGTAATGTCCTTTTCACAGACGAGCATGGTTGCAAGCAGTAATGAAATGCCAGTTATTTGCAAGCCAAGAAATCACTTTTCAATCGAGAAAGGCATGATCTGAGACCACTTTTATGATGGTAAGGGTTTAAATCAAAAGTGCATTTTTGACAGTTAAGTGTGAACGGAGCTATTTAATTCAAACCTTACTCCGAAAGGTAAGTAGGCCAGCCCATCCTTATAACACACTGCTACATAATTCGACCGAGTTAACCTTGTTCTGGTCACGAGCCATATCTAAGGTCTCTTCCCCATAAGGTATTTGCTATCAGTACTGTGTACTTTCGGTATCCATGTCGCTCAGGCGAATATTGAGGCAAAATTTTTGCATGGTTGAACTTCAAAACCTGCATCAGTTTCTCAAGAAATGGAGGTTAAAACGCTATCTTTTCAATCACAATCTTCTTCACAACCTTATCAATACAAACGATGCTTACTGTAGTATAGTTGAATGTGCGGCTACAGTAATAGATCGTCCGCATTGAGCCCCGCATGAGCCCAGCAATCGCACCAAATCCATACTCAATCATAAACTCTGGAGATGGGCTATGCATATTCACATGTACCACTAATTATAATAACTTGGAAAATGATCGACAGTACTTACTGCCTAAGAGCGTCTACCAGAAATTTATCGCGCAAGGCGGGTTTAGTGTGACCTAGTAGCAATCGAACTGAAACTAAAATGGTATTCTCATACTGGTCTACTGGGTCGTTATCTTTGTTGTCTGAATTTGTTGTACTTCAGCTGCGCACGCAAAAGGGAAGCTACGCTCATTTCCAGTGCTACGAAGGTGGCGCTGCGGTGATATAGGGTAGGCCAAACTTGAATCCCCTGGTATCGTTATCTGACTCATTTGAAAGTTAGTAAAAGGTTTAAATCTCAATCAATAGAGACTTTCAGTTATCAGTCTTGATCCCGAGAAAATCCAATGGACAGGCTCTGGCGTAAACAAAAATTACTAGTCTGGCGGCATTTACGACCCACAAAACTTTATAGGGAACAGGGTCAAACCATTGTACTCCAACTAGAACTTTTGTTATTATTATTTGTTGCGTTCATGTTCCTCTTTCGTGCGAACTCAAAGAAAAGTGTCTGTGGTCGCGTATAGTGTATTTTATTTATTTATTAATGCAATAGTTACAATGAGGGTAGCCCCATCAATTCCATGGGGGCCCTCATTTTGTGCATATGAGTTTCTGGTTCTAGTTATATATTCAAAGAGCAATTTCGAGTAAAAACTCGAAAATTCGAGTTCAAACTCGAACTTTACCTTCATGCTGGAATCATCAAGTGAAACATAGAGCTCTAGCCCTAGAATGCCAACTCCAGCACGTGATCGACCCATGTATTCGATTATTAGAGCTTGCGACTCCGAGACTTGCCGCGAGAGTTTGCACCGAGAATTTCCGGCTGCCTGCTCGTCTGAGTTTTGATCGAGCCTAATTTTATTGTTTCATTTCATTTTGTTATTATTGTTCTATAAAGCGAGACTCTTGAGGTTCTGTTCTGTACAACCTGTGATTTCTTGACAAAGTTAGTCAACAAACCCGACAATTACTCTTGCCATTCTTTATAAGTACCGACCTGTGCCCCTGGGTGGAGGCCGGGAGTGGTTTGGGCTCTGATATCTTTTCAGCTCCAGTCGTAGAACCGCTTTTGACAACCTATCATACTGCACATGCCTGGAGTTTTTTAGCTCAAAATCGGTAAGAGACAATGTTGTATCAATTTCCCATCCGGGATGATCTTAGGAATACTTTGGAAGTTGGAAAAAGGTTGGAATTTTTACAAAATTATACATTTTCGCCTGTAAGCAGATGATTTTAAGGTTATCTTCAAAAAGTCGCTCAGTGTTTTTTGTGATCCACAAACTATACTCGTGAAAACATTAGTGGTTTGTTTCATGATTGCATCATTTGCAATCGTTATTCTGGCTAGGGGATCGTAAAAAGGTGAACATAATCAATACTGTGTCACATTTTGTTGCCTGATCAGACATCAATTAGGAATTGTAAATGCTTAACTACGCTTTCCTTTGAGTTATTTTTAATTACATCAATTTTTGGCTATAATAAGTTAAAAACGGATAATCGCCGCACAAATGAAAAATGGTTATATTGATTCGACGTTTCGTCTATTTATTAGACATCATCAGGTTATAAACAATAAGACATCAAGTGTATGTATACCAGTCGGGTTACACCCATGAAGTGAAATGAGTCGGGCAACAAGACAGGAAATAGTAAATAGGTCATCACCAATAGCTGTAGTGTTACTGAGGTCTGCATGTTATTCAGAGAACCAGCAGCATGCTGGTTCTGAATGGCCAATGACTCTTTATTGTAAAGTTATTCCTTTAAAGAACTCCAAATATAGAGGTAAACGTGACTTACTTTTTAAGAAAAACACAAATTTCCATTGGGAGGCATAGCGGAGGTCGATTTTTTTCAACTGTTGTCAAATTAACAGGACTACAAATGCCAAAGTGTGAGCAAGGGGTTAGATAGATACAGCCACAGATACCAAATTTCATGAAAATAGCCAACGAACTATAAAGATGTAGAAGCAAACGTAAAAAACAATTGATATTAGGGTGCACAGTTATAGTCGTACAGTTCTAAGTAGCGAACAAATTTTCAAGCCCTTCGTTCTGGGGTTGAACCTGTGCGTATGTATGAGTCACGTGTCACTTGCATATCTTGCTGCCAACGTAACATACACTTCAGCGATTCAAGAGTGGAAAATTACCCGCACGCACCACTCCAGTAGGGGAAAGCTGTCCCTTCGGTGGCCACATATCCTCGATAACACGGCAATTACATTTCGAGAACACTGGGAGAATTAGTTCTAAGTCGGGGGCATTTCATCAAAATTAAGATAATTTGACACCTTTCCGTGAGTTATGGAACTTCATCAAAATCCAGGAGCTTCCCATCTAAATCAAATTGGGAGGCAAAACCACTATGTTTCTTTGGGACAATAATTTGTTACTTGTGGTAATATAATTCACATTGCCAAACCGCAGTCTCTGAGGCCGTCGATGCACTCATTTTTATAATCGATCTTTATCTCTAATTATTCGAACACTTGACTTACGTCCCTAGTAGAGCCAGTTTTGTCTATATTACCGGTAATTGGAACAAGGGAGAATAGTTCACACATTATTGTGCGAACTTAGAGAGATATCGCCGTAGTTCTGACTACTGATTTATTAGAGAGATTGATGCAAAGTTTCCTCTTGTGAAGTTGTGCCCGTCTCACACTTAAGTCCCATTGTGTTCAAGCAAATTTCTTACGCAGGTAGGAAAACTCCCTTGGGGTATGACCAACAGTTCTGTTTTCTTCTTTCAGTGCCACGCAGTGCCGGCCGACAGCTTTTGTGCAACACTTTTAAGTTTTCAAAAGTGGTAGTACGGTGCAGTTTGTGGCTATTGGAACCGTGTTCGGTATAAAACATCAAATCTAATGAACATAAAAACCGTGAACGCTAAATCGGTAAGTACGTCTGAAAAACACTAGCTTCGTGACACAACTCCAAGAAAAATGACGCGTAACCCACTGAAAACTGAACGTCAAAATCCATAAAACAAGAGTAGTTGTAGAACATTTTGTTATCCATCACCAACAAAGCTGATATTGTATGTGCAAAGACAACGTAATGGAGCAGTGTACATTATTTGATTCGACAGTTTTCATTTAAATAAGCATTATGTATGGTTTGCCTTTAGAAAATGCTGTCTTACACTTATGAGATGAGCAACAGATTTTTTTTTAAGTTCCTCTGCGATTTCCGATGTGCAATAAAACCGGTGTTTGATGTCGCCGCACTAATGCATTGAATTTGGGTTGGTATATGGTAGCTTGTTCCTTGTTATGTAGCTTTCAGTTGATGTGGTTTGTATCAAAACCCGTTTTGCCAGCTGATAGTTATAACTGTACCAACAAACGTGATCCGTTGATGTGGTAGTGTACTAAAGTTATTGTAACTTATTGATAAGTGTTGTTATTTAGTTTTTGTTCTTTCAATGTTACACCAGGTAATTGTACTATATGTATCTGTTTCATCCACCTACACAAAGAACAGTGAACTTCATAGATGCTCGGTCGGATAGGTTGTCGCAAGCTGCCTACAATTCACTATGCGGGCTTGACAGGTACATAAAGGAAAACGGTGATAAGACGCCACTGGGAAACCAAGTCCACTTACCTGCTTCTTTGACAAAGCATAGCGTGTATGGAGACATGACGGCTGAACTGGAACTTCAAAACCTTTCAACAACTTCTTTGTCGTATTTCTACCAGTTGATTGGCCAGATTGACTCAGCAGTCCTGCCGAACCTTATGTTCTGTTTCAAAATGCCCTGGTCCTCAATCACATTTGGGAGAATACATGCGGACTGGCAACATTTATTGTTTGAACTTATTTTTCATAAATTTTTAAAAAAATCTTTGAAAGACAGTTCAAATCCATAAAATTAGAACGTACTTTAATCTAATTACTTTGCCCGTGTCATTAAACCCGAGAAAAACCCGTTTCACGCAACACCCCCCCAAAGTTGAATTCTGAATATCGTTACTTCACAGAAGGTGTCAAGTTCAATGTTGGCTTTCCTGAAGCATTGCTGTTACATACACTTCTTAAGATAAAAGCAAAACAACAAGGATGCCCAAAGCTTAATTAATTTAATGGATAAGTGGATCAGTTACTTTTAAAACAAAAGGGAATATGTGGAGCCCATGTACAGAACACCGATGTTGTCAGCTCTCCCCAGAGCTAGGCACTCATATTGTTACATACAACTGTGTCTATGATTTACTATTGTGGACAAAGTTAAGATAACATTAACTCAACAAGTTATAGTTTGTACTTACAGGATAACCAGTTTGCAAAATGTGACATCTGCTTCAAACTAAAAGAACGTTTAGGTCACACTACGGAGAAGATGGAAAGAAACACATTGAAAAAAAAATGCGCTCAGCACATCTAACTAAACAAAGGTATATGCCTCAGCTGCATTTTACACGATAAACTTCAGATATACCTGGTTGGTACTGATCCTGGAATTATTAATTGGCAACATTGTAGGTGTTTGTCCTTTTTGAATCTTACTGCGTGGATATTTGCTTAGTGGACCCTTTAAAGCTAGCATTTATTTTTTTACTTGAAGTTTGGTGGTAAGACTGAAAATACATGCAGTGCTCTAATTTCTAAATGTCCTCATGTTTGAGAGATAACTGAGGTTTTTGAATTCCAACCAGGTGGAAATGAAACTATGAATATCTTAAGCGAAGTGTTGTCCATTGAATAATGAACACTTTTTATAATTATTTTTCAGCAATAGGTGAAAAAAATACTGCAAGCACTGCTCCAAGGCAAGGACTAACCCAAACAGATATGCGTGTATAATCCTGGATGGGATGGACCAGCAGAAAACCAATCTCCCTGCTTTTAATATCTATAACAAAACGCTTCAATTGTTACATAAATTGAGAACCCATCTTACTGGTGTCATCAGTCATGGTCACCAAACCATCGTTTTTTGACGTCGGTCAGTGGGGACATGGGCCAGATGTGACAGCGAGTGTCCTGCTGCGAATGTTATCACCATTGAGCTATTTGCCCCCAGTTTTGTATTTACACATGGATAATTGCTGCAGGGAGAACAAAAATATTGTAGTTTTTGGGCTATGTGGAGTGTTTGTCGAAATGGGTATTTTTTCTAATTTTTTTTCTTAAATTTTTAATGGTGGGCCATACACGCGAGGATGTTGATGAAGTTTTCCCCCTTTTTCTACTTGCATGACTCGTCTTTATATTTATTCAATTTCAAAATTGATGGAAGCTTTCACAAAATGCACCACTCCAAGTCCTGTGTCTTATTTATTTTCAAAAATGTATAACATAAAGGACTGGATCAAACCGCACTTAAATGCTATGCATAACCATTCACAACCACATCAGTTCAAATTTACCCTTGATAACGACAAGTGAAAAATTGGTCCACTGACAGCACCTGGACAATAGCGGACTTCAACATTGAAACTAGTAGGTATACGGTTTTATCAAAGCTGTTGGGGTTTTGCGTCAAATATTTTGGCTTTAGTACATTACTCTGCTACCAAACATTCATAATGTCTTGTTTTTGCTGAAGAAATGTCTTAATTTGTCGTACTCCTTTTACTGTTAGTTGAACTTATCTCGATTTATTAACACTTGTGGCTGAGTCCAAAGTGTTACTTCAAGAAACGCACACACGTTTTTATAATAAGTGAGTTCTGTGGAAGTCTGTGCCAGCCTTGCCGAATTTGATTTTCATTGTTGCGCAACAGATTGTTCTTTTACTTGCTCACTCACTAACTGAAATGTAATATTGTGCAAATTTAATTTTCTTCATGCATTAATCTCAATGCTGTTTTTGCGCAAGGCCATACTTCCTAAAATCAACTCCTCACCAAATTATGAAAAGCTTGAGCTACACAGGCTGAAAAGTGCCATCATGTCGGCTTAAAGTTTATGACTAAGGAAGAAGATAAACAATGGTGGAGAACAATGCTATTTGAACATGATCTACTCTAAACAAATTGCAGTTGTATTCATCAACAACTTGCAAATGTGAAAACAAACAAATTTGCAAATAGGTGACCTTTGCACTTAGGACGTACCTTGGGCTCACATAGCCTGGGTCATGCATGGTTATTCCCGAACACCACATCACCATACTTTCAAGATACGGTTGAGTGATTTACGGTGGATTATTTTCGACGCAGAACTCGTTCTAAAATCATTTGGCAATTATCAACTTACTTCATATTCACACCGTCGTTATATTTTGTGTTTCTAATTTGACCAATCTATCACAGAGAAAATGAATTAGAGTGCAAGTTCCCCTTTAACGTCACATTTTTATGACAAATTGTTTCTTTTTCTGATTACACTGTACACACAATTCTCCAGCAAGTCACTAGCGCTTGTTAAAAATTTGAATATTCACGATTTTAATGAGACAAGGCATCCTTAAAACTTTGATCAGTAAGCTTAAAAACGTGCCTAGTTTAAACCATAATTGACGCGATTGATTTCTAATTGTAAAAAATGTTCATTGTTTAGCGCCTGATCAGTTATAACTGTTTCTGACCCGTCGATATTCATCTTACAGCTAATTATTAAAAAAATCCCTCTTGGCCTCAAGACAACAGCCTGGTGAGAGAGATCGCAACAGCACAAGGTCACATGATGAGGATGTATTGTAATGGTGTCACTAGGCTTAGTTTAGTTTTTCTTTGCTTACTGGGGCTTTTTGCATGTGCTTTTTATCACTAGGCTTAGCTTAGTTATTCTTTGTTCACCGCTGCTTTTTCGGACGTTTTCCGCTGAGATCGAGTAAAAATGTGCTTTTTTTGTAGGCTTAATTTAGTTTTTCTTTGCTGCTGCTTTTTGCACGTTTTTCGCAGAGATCGAGTAAGAATGTGCTTTTTATCCGGAGCTTATATTATTTTAATTTCCTTTAACCGGGTGTTTTTTGCCAAGATCGAGTGTCTGTGAAAAGCTGCTTTTGTCAGTAGGCTTTGTTTAGTTTACCTTGTCATCTGCGGCTTTTTGCACATTTTTCGCCAAGATCAAGAAAATATTGCTTTTTGTCAGTAATTTACTTTAGTTTTAATTTCCTTTGTTAACTGCGGCTTTTTGCGTGTTTTCCACCAAGATCAAGAAAAATGTAGCTTACTTACGTTGTTCCTTTGTTAATTGTTTTATGAATATAGTACAAATGTACGTTTTGTGGAATTTTGTAAATGTTACAGAAAACTCGGTGAATATCTCTTATGAAACACTGATTATATTTGTACAAGGGAAGATGCACGAAATAAAAGGATGTAGAGAGTAAAGAACTGAAACTTAGTATGCACAAGTCACCTTTAAACTTGTCTAACATAACCGATCTTAAAGCATCATTACTTCACTGACCTTCCTTCCTTTGATGTCACTCGGAATGTGTAAATTATTGATAGCACTTTTCGTTGCTTGAGTGTATACCTAACGTGCAAGTGTTTATTCATGTGAACATTGTAAAGTCTTCCTGTTAACAAAGACGTGTACTGTATTTATTTACAAACGGACTTATATATTGCATGTATTGCATTTTCCGTGATATTTATATAGTTATTACATACAGGCAGTTAATACATGCATGTATATATATTTTATTTATTTTAGTTTGGTACTCACTGAGATATGTACATATTTTTCACTGACACTGACTGTGGATCACTTTATTATGCACCCGCATGCGTATATGTGGTCCCATATTGTTGTCACTTTGTCCGGACGTCAGAGTGTTTGGTATATATATATATATTAAAAACCACGGATTGAATTTTGATAAAATCTGGCAAGTGGCTTTCCAGTGTTGTTTGAGGAAGAGCCATTCCAGATGATTGACACAGGCATACCTGCGCCGAATCCTTCGTTTCTGTTGCGGACTCGTCCACTGCAGCATCTACAAGGAGCTTTTAAATATTGGGAGGAAGAGAGTTTCTGGATTGTAGGCGGTGAATGGATAGACAGATTTTAATGAAACTTAACAGAGTAGAATTATGTATGATGGGCCGTTGAGGGGAAAGTGTCGCCGGAAAAATACGAGCGTAATTGTGTACATTACGCCGTTATTTACACCGTTAATTACGCCGTAAAATTACGAGCGTAATTTAATTATTTACGGCGTAAAATTACGCTCGTAATTTAGTTAAACTCTTAGCCAATGACGTTGGGTTTTACAAAGATCGCGCGCGCTCATGGAAATACTTATTTATTGGCGGGTTTCATGTCTACGATACGAACTATGAATCATGGCGGATCAAATCGTTGCTGCAATGTCAGCGATTGTGCAAGAACGAGCTGCCCAGCAACAGTCGTGTATGTTCAGTAGGTCATCACTGATTGGTTTAAATTTGGAACGTTCTTAAGGTATTTTACGAGCGTAATTTACGGCGACATTTACCCCATTTAATTTACGGGCGTAATTTTACCGCAACACTTTTGCAATTTAATTTACGCTCGTAATTACGAGCGTAATTTTACGGCGACACTTTCCCTCAACGGCCCACCATAATTATGACCATGTGCCGGCACCGTTTAATTTTTGAGCAGGTTGGACATGTGCAGCACTTTGGGCCATTTTATTCTCAACAAGGATTGACGCGTTTCTGGATGATATCTAGAGAATTGATTCACGGATTTCAAAACAAAAATTGACTCAAGAGGCGGATGATGACAATGCACCTGCACATTGTTTGCATTGCACTGTGGGCGTATATCAAAGCCCCAGCGTTATTGTATGTTCTTATGACTCATTAAGCTCAATAAAATACCGGTATATAAAATTATTCACGAGTTAAATTCTTTGCTTTCTGAGCCACCAGTTATGGTAGAGTTGTGCATAGAGTTGTACATTCCTTGAAGGTGACTTACCGTTTGACCCTGAAGTATTGTTGGCAACCTATATTAAGGGTTCCGAAGAGCGGGGGCCTCAATATTAATAACGCGCCCCATCACGCTGGGCCCTCTATATATATGGGAGCCCCGCTCTTCGGGCCCCCTTGCACGGGTGCCATCTATATTAATATAAACTACCCCACTTCAGTGGGGCTTCTACATTAATATAGAAGGCCCCGTTTTGAAGCCCCAAATTCAATTTCTTGCCTATGTCATTTTAATAAGAATAAGTCATCTTAAATAATATGCTGTGTGTAACTCATCGTGATCTGTTGCCATCTCTATAGAAACCCATCTGCCAAATTCCCAAAGATCCTAAAAAAACGTTAAGGGGATACAGCCGTAGATGCAAAACAGTAAAATTGTTCCTAAGTGGCACCAGAATTAAAAAAAACACCTGAAAATCATCACCAGCCAGGGTTTTCTCATCCGGAACACCTGAGGCGTCAATTTTCAAAACCGTCTTTGGAGTGGTTTGGCAGTTTAATACACAAGGCAAAAAATTAAAATTGTAAAAATAATAAGCAAGAATTATTAATCTTTACACACGTCATATTTTGGTCGCATGAGGTTATATATAGTTGCATTTAAGATGCTCTCTGTCCCGACCAAGGTTTGAACCCGGGTCTTTCTGCTAACCTGTTATCTAACACCTGATGTGATCAACATATGGCTTGCGTGAAGACCAGACCAACAGTTCTTAATTACATGATATCTTTGAGCTGCCCAGTAAAAGAACAGTGTTCAGTCATCAAGTTAAGGTTATGGAAATCCTATACAAACGTCCAAATTTGTTAAAGCTGAAAACATATCTCGCAAATGGCTGATAGGATTCTAATAAAACTTTCCGATCTTGTACTTAATGTACTGTTCCCCATCAGGCTTTTAGGGATTGTCTTTTGACTGATCTACTTTGGCATAATTTCATGAAATAATCAAACATTGAATAAAACAAAAAAGGTTACCGGTACTTAGAAAACAGAATTAGCTTTTCTCATTTATATCAAAAGAAAATTGGCCACGTTATCGACTTCGTTGTTTTGCTATGAATATATCCCTTTTTCTGGAATCTTATTAAAAATATGGTCAAGTGGCCCAATTAATGGCAGAATGATATATAATGTCAAAATACATAGACTTTCTACTTTCATGAATTATGAATGTAATGTTTTAGAAAGTTAAATTCCATAGTTTGTAGATATTTGTCATTTAGGTGACATGAACTTATGACCTGACATTAAATTTTGGGTTATTCATGTTGTTTTATTATTTGACTACTGATACTTGCCCTCTGATTGTCTGGAACACAGTTTGATGAATTTTGGTATTCTGTAATATTGACCCACCTCCCCGTGGAATAACACTTTTCATTAATGCCACCCGGATGTTATATGTTACAACTAGCAATGTGACCAATCCGATACCGTAAAAAACATAAACTCTGACAACAAAGCAAGCAGGCGATGTCGGTACATCAAAGCATGACAGAAGCATCAGTAGCCATTTAACTAAAGAAATATAGACTGATATATCGCGCATATCAGGTTACAGTAGACCTAAGAGGTCGATATGTTGCCTTTGAGCCCAGACAACATTGCTCTTCCTTGGTCCATATTACACTTGAGATT
Source organism: Phoronis australis (assembly GCA_002633005.1). NCBI lineage: Eukaryota > Metazoa > Phoronida > Phoronidae > Phoronis > Phoronis australis. The sequence goes on along the minus strand of NMRA01000198.1, from coordinate 273,884 downwards.
GGTAAAATGATTACGACACAGCTCACACCATTCATTCTGATCTGCGGCAAATGCCAAGAATTCATTGGTCAGTAGCCTGCAAGGTGATCCGTTGGCAAGCAGCTTCAGGTGCTGTGACAACAATGAAGTGGCGTCCTCCAGCGTTGGAAATATCAAGGAGTGTACTAGTACAGGAGAGTTCACTCCGCCATTTTACCATTCGCCGCAATGGTTACCGGTCGAAACACTAGCGCTCCAAGCGGTGAATAATCAATACTTAGGAGCACACTCATAAATTCATACTTTAATGACATTCAACGTGCAATAAAATTACTATATGATTGAAAATAGTTAGAATACATAAACTAACATCCACTTACAATCGAATGAGAAAGAAAATGTGTATTTTAATCAATATTAAAGTGTATTTGTTTTTATTCTCTTGAAGCTCCGGCTCTTCAAAATTCATCATGGTTTTGTTTCATGCTTGAGTTCTTAACAAGGCAATTATCGTTCCTTATAACAGTTTATACCTCCACGGACTACATAATTGGAATGATTGCTCCTGGGGGCTCAGAGGGGAATTCCCCCCCAGGTGCCAGCTAAGGGGATACCAGGCAAAAACCAGGTGGGCGCCAAATGGGTGTTGACCTCCTCCCAGGGGGGTTACATGGGAGGAGTGCTAAACAGGTAAAAACCAATGGGTATGTATGCCACATGGGTGTTGAGCTCCTTCCATTGTCACACATTTTGGTTGCTCCCCTGACCATTGACAAACATGTTGCTCCCAGCTCACTGCTGGTTTCATCTCCACCCAACAATTTCGCATTTGTTCTCTATTCAATGCACCAGGCTACTAGCAATGCAGACAATTGTTTTGTGCAGAGGGTGTTACACAAGTGAAAAGAAGAAAGCAAGGCAATTCATCACTACCACAACAATTTTAGAACATTCCATTATTTCTTAGACATATGCCAGTATAGGGTTAACTCAATCCTACTCTGCCACTCGCCAACAGTTGCAAGTCAGTTGCTAATCTGTAGAATAGCTCACAACTTACAAAACGTAGTAACATTGATTATATCATCAATCATAACTAGTCAAAGTTCAAAATGTCATGACAAAAAAATTAAGAGTTACTGAACAGCAATCAAAATATTCACCACCCACATTTTTGGTGGATTCGGGACATCAAATATTGTTCGGACACTGCAGTCAATACCAACTTGTTCTTCATTCATGAACATGGACTCCTCGACGTGATGAGAACATAACTTGCAGTTCTTGGACAAATAGGCTGCATCTCTATTCATAACTGAGGTCAGCTCCCAGAGCTTGCACCTGTGAGAAATCCGTGAGAGACTCAGGAACAAACCTCATGCTCACTAGGTTCACAAAAGACTAGTAGCCTACACTAAAGTACACTACACTACAGAATTCCTGTCGTATTGTGATTGTCATAGAGACAAAAGCGTTTTGGTGTCAACTGAAAAAAAACTCGGACTCAAATGTTGATCCACGGATATTTTAACATGGCCGCGGCCCCCGCATCATTGACATGTAGAATTAAGTTTTCAATGACGCACTACATTAAAATTATGTTGATTTTTTCACCTTTTCACCGAGACCCACAGATTCTCTAACTTGACTCATGACGGACTTGTGGCCCTGTGGCTGTGATTGTGCCATGGCCATGTCACCAGTCATATTACCCATGGCCATGGGCATGGGTATGTTTTCCTAAAATTATCCCTGCGGCGCCGTACGGGTGACATTTTGATTTAGAATTCATGGACTGCAAGTATCCAAAAAGCTGACGATCACATCGGACGTTCATCATAGTCCTTCCGCCGGCAGCCCGGCTGTACAGTAGGCCTAGCCTACACTGCGGACAACAGTGCAAGTGGCAACAATGCGATCGACTTGTCTAACAACCGTGAACAGAACACACAAAATGAAAGACAATGTATCATATTACTGAATAACAGATAGTCCTTACCTTTCTGAATCCTTAAGAAACCTAAAAAATGACAAGTCTGGGGTTTTCGTGGATAACTTCATGCAATTTATCGCAACTGCAAAATGCGTCCATGCCTATTGTTTTGGCGCTTCCCGGTTGACAGTTGCTTAGTCACCACTTGGCGGCGCTAGTAGTAGCGGTAACAGCGAACTCACTAGTGAACTCTCCTATACTACTACACTCCTTGGTAATATGTTGACCTACACACAGTGCTCAGTATCACGAATGGTCATCACAGATTTTGTGTAAGCGATAAAGATGTTCACTATAATCTGCTGTCAATGAGACCAGTTGTGTGCCCCTGATTTAGTAGCTTGAACATGCTCTGTCAGTCAAGGGCGACCCTTTCTCTGATCCGTGACTTTCTGGAACACAGGAAGTTCAAAATAAATAGAAAATTTTAAATTCCTTTTAGGCAAACACGACAATACTGCATACAAAAGTCTTCCATAAAGATATCCATTACAGACAAAATTTTCGTGCTTACGTGCATAATACCTGTGACTAATACATACACAACAAGCTTTGAGAAGTGACCAGGGATTGAGCTTTGTTGTCAGTAGATGAATGTTGAAAATCAAGTAAACGAAAAATCAATTTTACTAACCGTTTATATTGCATTCGTAACGGCTTTGCCCCGTGCATTATGTAATTATAAACTTGCTTTTAGTTCAGTTGTACCAAACCTGAAAACCTCTGGGTGACATTGGACTTACGTACACTTAGCCAGCCAATTATCTATATGAATCATAAAGCTATGTGTGTTAAGCTCCAACACACCTCGAAATTTCACACCGCCCTGGTACTTCTGCTCGTCACCTCGTCTATATCAACATGTAGAGCTGAAGACCGGCGGGGGTGCATGCAAAATCTGGGTGTCAATCGAGACTCACGTTGCCCGTTGCAGCCGTTTAAGTGAAAAAGAATCTAATAAACGTCATGCTCTTACATAATTACCAGCCTTTTCCAACAAAGAAGTCTGTCGTCGTTCGTGACACGCGCACGTGCATTTCCGAAATCTCTTGCGACATCCTTCTGGAAGTGGTGCCAGCTTCGCAGCAGAAAAGTTTGTTCCGAAATTCGATTCGCTGATATTAAAATACTAAAAACTTATAACGAAAGGAAAGCAGTTGTGATAATTTGTTGTGACATATTCGCAACCTCGTGGATGAAGAACAGTTGATTTTTAAGAATCGGCGAAAAAAAAGAAACTGACTAAGAATAAGTGACGCAGTACTTTATGGCACTGAAAGCCGACGCATAAGATCGCTCCACAACTTTAGGAGAAGAATAACGTTAGAACGCCAATTTTTCTAACACCCGTAAATAATAGGCTATAGTTTACTCAAGGAAGAGTGTAATTTCTAACGACCTTAGTTTAGTGTCAGATTTTATTTGGCCAGTTTTTTACCCGCACATCGGCGCCAAGTTGTATATTTAGTACACATCTTTACACTAAGGCTAACGCACACTGTACCTCCTTTCACTGAGGAGACACGAGTCATCAACCCTCAACACACATGCGCTAGGAGTACACTGCAACATGTCACGTGGTTATGGACGGTATCTTCACAGAACTACCGTCGACTCTGAAGACGTTTTTTGGAAATAACGAGAAACAAAAGATTTTTAATGTCATTTCAAACTTGTCGGTAAATTACACTGCGTTGAAAAATTTCGAGTAGTCAATGAATTTACTCCCCAATAGGCGGATTTAGGGGTCCACCTGGATCCACCTGTCTTGTGTTTAACTTACATACGTCTTGGTCGAGTTCCGTTGGCGCAAGTATCTCGCGAAACTAGTGTGATACCTTGCTTCGTATGTAATACAAGACGATGTCTCCTGCAGTTTTGCGTGATCTTGCTTTTTCCGTTTTTCTTGAGTCTGTGGAACATGCGAATGATGATCTTTTCTCACAGTGTCACCTGTATGGAAATGTGGCCCTAATGGTTTACGGCACACGGAATTACGTGTGTTGATATCAGTGCGCATGACGTATTGATTTGGACGTTTGTCGAGGTACGTAAATCATTTCGTTGTTTTGTATTATAATACATTGTAAACTGGATTGTGTTAAAAACACGAAGCTGTGTGGAATGCATCGATTTGGTATGCATATGTTCTTGTGATTGCAATGGAAAAGTGTACTGTAACTGATGCATTTCTCAGCACCAACCAATCGGAGTGGTTTTATGTTATTTTCAAAGCAATCGAATTGTCCAAATGTTTATTCGTTCTGTTAACCAATGAGAAGCCATATTAACATGAGGAATTTAGTCACATGGTACGCTGGGGGCTACTTGGTTTATCAGTCTTTGGCCAGCTCACCTCCAGCACCATCAAATCACGTTCAAGGCACACCTGCTAATCGTCATCGCGCTGATGTAGTGGAGCTCAAAACTCGTCAACCGCAAGAGACAACAGTGCTGTCGTCGACACGATCAACAAGACCTCCCCACCCCCAGTAGGTCCCTAGTTCGTCGTCTTACCTTCAACGTTCATTTTCGTGCTTAACACCTCCCTGGTTTCAGTAACGTTGTTGCTGACGCGTTTTTCTCGTTTCAACTTACAGGTTGCCTTTTCCTAGGATTAGTGGCTCAGCTCTCATCCAACGCCCATCCCACCACAGTTCTTGGAGGCGTGACCAGACTGCTCAGAGCTTCACTGGCCCCTTCCACTCTACATAGTAAGCTAGACCAGCTGCTTAAAACTTACTTTATAGATTAACTTTATTCCTATTTTGTTTAAATTTTCAAGTGGTTTTGTGTAAAAAACATTATTTTAATAAGAATAACTCTTAAAAGGTCACGACCTTCGACCCCGGGCCTCTGACACAGACAGTAGTTACAAAGCCGAGGCGAGTCGAGAAAGGTAGATCGATTCATTGCAATGTTTATTGTTCAGAATGTGGTATAAATAGATTATTACATGACTTTTGTTCTCAGTCGTTATCCCCCTTATCTAGAGCCCCCGTGGATTTTTTTAGAATTATCGAGCTATAAAGCAATAATGTATGTATTGTTTTTGTGATTTTATTACAAATCGTAAATTCCCGCCGTTGTCTGTGAGACATTCACTGAAATTAAAGCCGGGGATTTAACTACTTAAATACGCTTAAAAGCTGTGTCAAATATCCTGTACGTTTAGCTGCGACACAAAGGGTGCGTTTCAGGATTGGGGCTTTTCTCAGAAAAAGATATTTCTCGCCGATAATGTCACTTTGTCAAAGTGAATAAAATGTGTAAAATGACTTAGTGTCCCCCTTAGCTCCATTTCCGGCCTTTGTGGATTTGAATGGCGGATTCGAGTATTCGCTGAGTATGGCCCCGTATGTCGACCTTCAAATAGATATTTGTGGGACATATACAAGTCACGTGTCCGTAATTACGTATTTATGTGACACTGAACAGTTAGGCTGCAGCGGCGGCCAATCTGCAATGCGAAAAAGGTAAATTCTAAATGTAGGCCAGGCTCAGCGGCGGTTTTGAGGTAGGCATTGCATGTAGACTCAGTGAAACTGGCTTGTTTGTATTTGTGATCATGATGATAAAGAGAAAAGACGATTTGCCTGGCTGTAAGATGCACTCTTCTTTACCATGGTGGCCCCTTGTTGTATTTGTGAAGCGACTGAAAAATTGACATTTCATGAAGCCCTGAAATAAGCCAGAACTGCAAAATATGATTGGTTGTCGGTACTTTTGGACCACATTTTTGGATTCTGAGGGAAATTTGCTTTCAGAATCTATAGATTGTCGGCTTGTGTCGCGCGTCGGCAGGGAAGTGGTGGTTTTGGGGTGAAAAGTGTGCCATTTTTTGTTTTTTGCCCCTTTTTTCTAAATAGTCTTACTTTTGAGTACGAGTGAAAGGCCCAACAATACAAGACAGAATACAGTTTCTGTGATCACCTGTAGGATGTGAAATGACTAAAAACTTTTCATTCTTTGCATGCAGTTTTCGCCAGAGTGAAGAAAAGCTAGGTGACGTCGAATGTGTGTTGTGCTAGGCAAAACCCAGTGAGAACTGTTATGTGCCCCCTTAATGGCATGGAGTTAACACAGAAACCTCGTGGAACACATTTCGGCATGACTTTTGTGTATCATAATGTTATCTTTGGTATGAGCTGTTATAAGTCAGCGCCTGGACGCGGTAGAAGTGAGACTTATTACTCTTACTTGCCATTGATGTTGGTCACATCACGTGGCCTAAAGTCTGGACACATCTCAGTCCCGCGGGGTTTGCTACCTTTGATAGCTGTGACGTATACAGGGTAGAGAAATACAGTGCTTATGCTTTTCACATGATTGCATGTATTGTGTTATTAAATATATGTTATATAACGTATGTGATGATGACTTTGGGTTATAAGATCGGCTTGCATATCAGGTATCGACATATAATAACCCACAGCTATCATCATGTGCGTTGTGTAACATATTTATCATACATATAGCATGAACTAATTTTATGACGTGCAGTTACACGAATCTTCTGCTACTTGAATTAATAAATCAATATCATAATACAAAACTTGTTACAACTATTAACTTATTTGCTTATATTGACTAAGCACAACACGGTTAGGACCCGGAGGTTATGATTTCCGTGTTTGGCGTAGTAATATGTTAACCATGGCAACGACTTATTCACGACTAGTAGTTGGTCAAAGGATATCGTTGTATCGTTTAGGTTGCGAGTGTTTGCGCACTGTTTTCACCTTAATTTTCACCAAGTTTGTTAGAATAAAGTTTTAGTTGGTATTTGGCGGATATTTTTATGATTTGTGCTATATATTTGCTTCATTTAGCATCTGTAATCGGCTTTCAATTATTCGATGACATCAACACCAGTACAGAATTCGAGCTGTGTGTGTGATGCTATAAAAGAAGAGGAGTTTAAACTACTACCGTAATTCTTATGGATTTAGTCCGCCAAATGCCGTATTTCTTACGACAGTGCCACCGTGTATTCCTCTAGAGATGATAACGGTTATCTTCTAAAGAGAAAATTCGGAAAAGTAGTTCTGACGTATTTCACGGCCGCATAATCACCTGGTATTAATAAATGGCGTATGTACTTTGAGACTGCAAATCTCTATGAAGGACATGATCAACGTTGCCTTTTTTTAAACAAAATTTAATATCGAAACCAGCACATTTGGTATGAACAGTGGGACACCGAGTCCAACGGATTCTGCTGGGCCATACGATAAATGTCAACGAGTCAAACAGAAATGCTAAAAAACTCAGTTGCTTTCCATCTCATTTTAGTAGTTGTTACCATGTGTTAGTTGAATCATTAGATGTAAATTTCGTAATACAATTTCAAACACTCTCAAAAGGTTTTGATTAGACTATTGTAATTTCGATTTCAATTTATCTGTCTCTCCATCTATTATTTATGTTTTTGTAGCTTGTTGATTATACATGTACTGTTTGCATGTATCTTTATCTTTGATACAAATGTGGGAACATGACAAGTTGACGATTTTTTACATGTAGCTATATGCGACTTGTGTGTTATATCTTGGAAATGGCTACTCTTATTCATGAAATTTTCAGATAACAGTTGCAGTTTATGCATCATTCTCCATAATCCTGTTGTTTTTATATGTTCTACTTTATTAAGGGGGGCATATAAAATAGAAACATGTAAAAATATATAGTTGGCTAAAACGAAAACGAAATGATATTGTGCAACCGGTTTTGAGTTCTCATTTTAACCATCTATATCAAATAAAACTTGATCATGTCATTGATACCGTTGTTTTGCTATCAACGTTGCATACTCTTACTAAAAATAATATTGTTAGGTGGCCCAATTAATAACAGTATGGTAGCAGTGGCTGACGAAAAGTTGCCGATTATTCTCACGTAAGTCCAGTATAGAGTCATAATTTTCCCACATCATATACTGAGGTTTGCCAATGTCACACGCCCTCGCGGTAAGCATGGGCGTCCTCGCTAACAGCGTCTTGTTCCCATTAACCCAATTCTTTACGTACGAGCTGTAGTATTTCCTCATCAGCACAATTCACTTCTTACAAACTAAGTTCACTGAACAGCTTTGAAACGATAGTAATATCAGTCCATAAACATTATTTTTCCACTTTCCACAACATGACAGTGTTCATACACATTGTCAAAACGCCCGATCTTTCACTAATAAAGTAAAAAAACAATCAAATACTACTTTTGGATATCTCCAATTCGTGCTCATTTTATATCAGGAAAATAAATTAAGAGTTATTTGCCAATGAGAGCACTCAAAAATAAACATTTATTTCGAGTTCGTACTAAAGCAGACCTCAGGTCCGGGAATAATGGTTTTCGCAGTTGTCATTTGCTATACTCAAATGGTTAAAATTCAACTTCCATTGTTTTTATGCGCCCACATATTTATATGTGGACGCATTATGTCGTCATCTCCGTCCGTCCGTCCGTCCGTCCATCCGGCGTCCGCTGCTCTATCTGATCTCCAAAATGCCTTGACGTATGTTCATGAAAGTTTGCACATTTGTTCCTTCCGTGGTTGGGACGGCATGAGCGAACTTTCGGGCGGATCCGACTACCGGTGTGCCCCCTAGTGGCAATTTTAGATTTTTACGTTTACCTCTGTATCTTCAAAGGTACTGAACGGATTTTCATAAAATTTGGTATATAGGCACCTATTAGTGAGATGACGCTGTCCTTCTGTTTTCGGATGGATTCAACGCAGTTTGTGCCACCTAGTGGCCATTTTTCATGTTTTCGAGTCTTGTTTTTTGCGTGCACCCCTCTATCACGCAAACCGCTCAAAGGATGATTGTGAAAATTGGCGTAAGTTCTTACTGTGAAGTGGACGGCTGACGATAATTTTCTGACGATTTCGACTACTGTGGCGCCTCCTAGTGGCAGTTTTTTTGCGCCTATAGCTGTATCTCCTAAACCGTTCCAATTTGGTAAGTGTATTTATATGATGTTGACAACGAATGACGACAACTTTCGGACGGATGTGACTGCTGGTGTGCCACCTAGTGGCAATTTTATTTTTTTATGTTTACCTCTGTATGTTCAAAGGTCCTCAACGTATTTTTATAAAATTTGGCATACAGGCAGTTTGCGCCACCTAGTGGCCATTTTTTACTGTTTTCGAGTCTGTTTTTTGGCGTCCACTCGTCTGTCAACCAAACCCATTTCAGGATAATTGGGAAAATTTGCATGTATGGTCTTACTATGAAATGGACGGCTGAAGACGATTTTCCAACGAGTTCCAACTACTGTGGCGCCTCCTAGTGGCAGTTTTTTGCAATCATTGCTGTATCTATTAAACCGTTTGCAGGATCTTTACTGAATTTAGCTAGTATATTTATTTGATGTTGACAATAGATGACGACGACTTTCGGACGGATCTGACTTCTGGTGTGCCCCCTAGAGGCAGTTTTAGTTTTTATGTTTACCAGTCTGTATCTTCAAAGGTCCTCAACAGATTTTCATAAAATTTTGAATATAGGCATCTATTGGTGAGATGACGCTATCATTCTGTTTTTGGATGGAATCGAGTTATTTTGCGCCACCTGGTGGCCATTTTGCTGTTTTCTAATCTTGTTTTTGGCGTCCACCGCTCAGTCAACCAAATCATTCTAGGGATGGTTTTGAAAATTGGCATGTATGTTTTCAGTGTAAAGAGGACGTTTGATGATGGTGACTGACTACTGTGGCGCCTCCTAGTGGTAGTTTTTTGCGCCCTTAGCTGTATCTCCAAAACCCACTGCAGGATCTTTATTAAATTTAGTAAGTGAACGTATATGAAGATAACAGACGACGACTTTCAGGCGGATAGAACGGATGCTGTGCCCACAGATGGCAATTTCATTTTGTTCTGTTTTCCTTTGTTTCTCTGAAGTTCCTTGACAGATTTTTATGAAATATGGCATGTTCCCGTTTTTGGATGGATTGTACGTTTTTGTGCCATCTAGTGTCCATTTTTGTGATACAAATATACAACCCTAAAAGCACACCATTTGCGATGCATTCGCGGGTGCATTTCAACGCTCTGCGTTGCTCCTGTTTAAAATGACGGAATTTTTTTAGAATTAATTAAAAAGGTCTATTATAAGAGTACGAGTTGGGTACGTGTGTGTATTGTACGGAAATCCCTCTGTTGAAAGAATGTTCAAAATTGAAATCAAATTACGTATTATGTAGACACAGAATATAAATTTCTTGATGATACATATAGACCACGTATATTTTTACATCCAGTCAAATCCGCTCAAGTTGTCTGAAGGAGCAGCGGTCAAATTAATTTATGTTCTGAAACAACCAAGAATTCCTTACCACTGGGGATTGAGGCGTTATAACCCCGCAATTAGGTGCATGTGCCTAATTGCGGAACCTCGCCTAATTGCGGGACTTAGGCGCATGCGCCTGTATGCGGGACATTTGAAAAGAACTTGTGTTGATTATTGTGCTTCGGATATAGGCACACCTTCAATGTTTGCAGAACTTCAGGACAAGAAATGGGTCATCTGGGTCTCAGCCAAAACCTAAGGATGAAATGTTCGCTGCACTAAACAAAGACGCTGAATGGGAAATTGCGGGTGCGCAAAAGCTCATGAAACGTCCTGTTTTTTCTTTTTAGTCGAGCTGTAAAATATAGCTATGTCACTTGGGAATTTGCAATAGTTTGTGCTAATATGTCAATTTGACCGCGTACCAAAAAGCGTGACATTTAGATGGTGTGGCGAGATGGCGGAAAAAATAAAAAGTGGGGCAGTCCGCCAAGTGTGGAGCAATTGGCAAATACACAGTATGCTGTTAGCAACATGAAGTACTGTATTGGGTTCTTTTACAAGGCAAAATTTTATTTCACAAATAACAGTAGGCCTACTTCTCAGAAATCGAATTCACAAAAAAACGGCATCTAGGCAACAGGAAAACGTTGTTCTCTATATATTTATTTGAGTAACACAGCACTCCATCAAGGCGACCATCTCCTGAAACAGAATTAGCAGTCAAGAATAAATCTTTGGCGACAGCTGTACATAGACATTTTCTTGCGTAATATCCTAGAGGAGGTGCCACCCTCTAAACATAGCAAAGACAGCTTCCGATTAGTGAATTTTGACGGAACAACGAAAAAAAGCATACATAAGTGAACAAGCCCAAGAGGTGTTTTCAAGTGATAGTCAAAATGGCGGCGTGTTCGAGTGATTTGTTAGTCGACAAAGAAATTCAAACAGTATAGTTCGTGCGAGACAAAGAGAAATGATCTTTAAGGAGAATGCCACCCCAAAAACAACCTATTTTGTATCAATTTAGATCGAGTAGTTCTACTCCATAACGGCAGGTTCGGTTGCGTTACCTTACACCTGACGGCAGACGGAGGTGTTGAAATTATCCAATGACGTAATTGGTTTCACACGCAGTCTGTTCTGCAGTTCCCAACACGGGTTAGTGGTGTCAGCTTATCGCTTAAATTCACCGTTTAACACCAATAAATCATCAAACTGCGATGTAAAACCCATAAAAATACACCGAGTTCTTATAAAAACGTGGTTTTATTTCGCTACTCTGGATTAACTGGTATTTGGACACACCCGTAGCCTATAAAGTTCGGCACTACCAAGGTCCTTAGCAGGAGTTTTGGGTCTGTTCGGAGATAAAATCGAAGTATTTTTCGGTGAAATACAGACAGGAGAACCTAGATTTGTGTTGTTTATACTTGTGATTTTTTTAGTTCTAAACACACAAAACGCTTGTTATCCCGACCAGTGGATCAGAACCCGATCAGGCCCGTCGCGGCGGGACTGACCCGTTATCCCGGCCAGTGTCTCGGAACCCGATCAAGCCCGTCGCGGCCGCCGGGACTGGCACGAACATAAACCTGCTTAAGTTGGAAACTAGACCTCCCGTCACGAAAAGACTATAATAGTGTGCCAAAGAAATAATGTGCACGTAATTATTTATGTGACGAAACTGAAAATCTACTACTTGTCGGGGGCCGAAGCCGGGTTCCCCTTCCACAGACCTTCAGGGCAAAGGTTGTATAGTAACAATGACTTGAATAATGTTTTTGTATTTCTAAATAAAGATTCCCCTAACATGTAACAATAGCATATAAAATCGAGTAATTGTTTCACAACAGCTTTCTGTCAGCAAATACTGAATTATCATGCGCTCACACGGCCTCGGTGCCCCGTCAGTTACCTTTGTTGCCCGCATCAAAAGCCGGTAAAGCAGTGGTTTATTCATTGCTGGCTTCTCAAAACATTTGCACTCACGAGCACTCTAATTGTATCTAATGACACAGACTTTGTTTCAGTTTCATATAAGCATTGGTTACGATCATTTTAGGATGAGAATAATTCATTTTGAAACAGAACGTAGAATAATAAACGTCTACATGGCAACTCGCCGGGCGCCAATCCCGACTTAGTCAAGAGCTCATCCGACGAAGACTTCACGGGTCGGATCGTTAGGTTTCACAGGCTATCAGTTCGAACCGGAATACACTGATCAAGAAATACTAGAGAACATGCACAGGCAACGGAACGTATGGATAGTTCTTTGGTAAGCCGGAATTCGTCAGAGAAATCACTGTCGACGAAATGCCGGCCACAGACACGGAAATGTTTCACGGCCTCATACTTGCTATTAACAGCATGCGTTTCATTCTTCACTACCGCGAGCCACTTCCTAAGCATTTCGGTCTATCGAGGAAGTCGAAAAAACGATATACCCGCTTTTTTCGCAGCTTCATAGTTCGGACAAGCAGGAACCAATGCACCGCAATATAGCGGCATTCACTCTGCAGAAGAACCACTGACGTCGCTGCGTCGCTTCTCACCTTTCTCACAGGTTAACGCGACACCTCTCAGCAAGGTGAGGTCGACCGTATCAGAGGCGATGTGGATATAGACCGATTAAGATGGCAAAAAAGACTAATTAAATCGGGTGGCATTCTCCTTTATGATGAAAAATGTCATGTATCCTTGTGAAAATAATATCAAAACCGTTGGCTTCTCCTGTTGACTTATAAGCACTTACATCGTGATCATGGGTTTATGCCGGTATCATTGTCGTTTTTGCCAGAAGCATGGTCTACCGCAGCCCCAATTGCGCTTCCTACCGCTGCCCCTCCAGCAATGCCAGAGACTCCAACGCCAAGAGCTCCCACCGATTGCAACGTAGCAACCATGCCACCTGAAAAAAATGCTCGATCACCTGAAAGCGTTACTGCAACCAAAAAGTCCAGATTGCAAAGCGTCTGATTTTGCTTCGTACTTACAATTTCTTGTGGTGTGCAATGATTTGTGACCACCGGTACAAAGAAATGCTTCTACATGCGTTTGTAAAGAAGCCAAGAATAACAACGTTTCCGTTTACGCTTTTTGGCCCAATTACCACCTACGTGTAAATTTTAGAACTTTCGACCTAGATCTATATTCCGAGTATTTTCCCTTGGTAGACGTAATTCTTGGAGTACCCTTCTATTTTTGGTTGCCGCCGGGCTTTGCAGATTACCTCAATGACAATCATTAGGAAACGATGTACTGAAGGTACACTTGGATGCGATGTTGAGGTACCAGAATTTCGAAATATTTTTTGACATACACATGGGTAAAACACGGCGCATTAGATCTTCTTCATTAGCTCAGTGGAGTGCCAATTAACTGTGAACACAATTAAAATGACATCGGTCATTTATACCGTACATTGTTCCCTTAGCAAATCAATGTACTCACTGTATAGTTTCAACAAAATCTGTCAGGCCACACCACTCAATTTTTGCTGTTGAGACGGTTCCAAAAGAGCAAAGCCAATATGGCGGAAGGCCATTACAATCGTATAACATCGACAGATTATCTGATCAAAATGCGTACAGGGGTACCTAACGAAGAGTTGGACTACTGGCAAGACTAGGTGCTCTGACAGCCTATTTCACAGTACAAACAATAATGGGGAAATCCCGTCCGCCTGAAATTATGATTTTTAGTGACCACTGGTAGTTTAGTGTTAGGATTCTTGAGTTGCCGACGAGGCCACGTTCTCGTCATGAGAGTTGTGGGAAACAGACGTACTACATAATGCCGTGCAATTATACATGTCAATATAAAACTGTTTTAAAATTCGCATTAGATACTATTAAGTAATTTAAAATAGACCACTGATAGTTTAGTATTAGGATTCTTGAGTTGTTGACGCGGCCACGCTTTCGTCATGTGCGTTGTAGCAAACAGAAGTACCACACTATGCTGTGCAATTATACATGTCATGTAGAACTGTTTTAAAATTCGCATTAGATACTATTAAGTAAAATAAAATATTTATGTAAAATCATGAAGGTGAATTTCTTTCACTTTGCGCTTGTTCACCTATAAACGATTATCAGATGCAGCCTGTTATATGCGTTTATCAGCGACACGCACTTTTCCTCGTTCGTTCTCGTATATCCCTGCCCTGCATTCGTTTGCAATCATTCTTTTTGGGACAAAGATGGCGGATTATCGTTGTTCTATATGCTTCCACGCGCTGACTGGCTGAAATTATTACATTGACTGACATGTTTGAATGAATTGTCTACTCGATAAAGCCGAAATAGCAGATTTCACACTGGAATAATTGACGTCATCGGCGGTGAATATCTCAGTTGGACCTACCAATGGCCTCAATTTGCTCATTTGTTGTTTTTATAATGTGTATTAACACTAACTCATCGTATACAAGAACTCAAACGGAGGGTCTAGATCTCAAAACATAACAATCGTAGTGCTGCATGGGCTTCTCAAAGATGTGACTTTCACCTTTGAACGCAATAATTAGCGTAGTTGACAATATAGTTGAGTAAAGAGTCGTTACCTACTCATACTACTTCAGAACCACTTATTTTGCATGGTTCCACTGGTTGATCTTGCACGGCTAGGTCCCATGTAAACAAATGGTAAATTTGACTTAGAGATCGGTGATTTGTAGGAAATCGAATGAGCGACATAAAAATAGTAGTTTGTCTCCCGGAGTTATCTTGGGTTTCTGAAACTGGAACAGGGTTTTTTTAATATTGGCGCTCTCTACAGTAACGAGAGCAGGAAAGTGACTTCCGACTGATCTTGACTCAGACATGGTTGACAGAAATTCAATTACTACATAGCGGTTCATCAATTAAAAACACAGGAATAAATTCCACAGTTAGTCCCTCACATTCTTTGATTAGCTCAAATTTACTAATTCATTTTAGCTTTCTGGCACCGTGTGGAACCGAAATTTTCCAGTTTTATAAGCCGTAGCCACTGACTTTGTGGCGGATTCTTCTTCGAAGTGGAGCATGATGTCCTTGTTCATGTAATGAATCGATATTACACAAGGTTTGTCTTTATTCGCAAGGCATTTGTACATCCCCGCCAGGAAAGGTGTTTTAAAAAACGCTGTTTACACCAGTAGGTCAAAACCACCCGTCTGCGTGCAATCATAGACTATGTCTATAATCTATGGTGCAATGCGCATTACATGGGATTTGTAGGTGACGTTGAACGCAGGTCCACCAAGGACCTGATCCCCGTCAGGCGGATTGTGAATTTTAATATGGCGTAGCGTTTTCGAAAGTCAACTATCATTAGTCGCAAATTACAATTTGAATTATGTTAGAGAAATGTCCCATTTGTGCATAATTTCCCTAATGATGGAGCAGCTCTAGGCTATCGCACATGGTTTCTCAACGATGCCCTGCTGCTTAAACTGTGAAAATTTGTTCCTAGTGAGGGAGGGCACCGAAAGTAAATGGCTTCATTTCCCCATTTGAATACGTATAGATCTGGGGGTGGTCCAGGAATCCAGCAGATTTCTAAAAAAAATTATTATATCACTTTTGGTAATGGAGTGATATCCTCATCACAACTGCATGGTTCCGCCCACTATTTCAGTTCCCTAAAAGAAGCCTTCTTAATGTCCAATCAGTTACACTTAACTTTAAAACGAAACAAAATGACAAAACTTTTAGTGTGTGAGATAAGGTTTGATAATAAAACAACACCAGCACTATAACAGGTTGCTATGTGCTTCAAGCCGATATCAATTCACAAAAAACAAGGGCGATCAAAGGTTGCCTGAACGATTTCGTCAAAAATCCAGTTTTAGAAAACGGCAACGTCCGGAAAGATGCATGGTAACCGTTGCAACACTCAGGGCGGTTAGATAACGGTAGCTGGCTACGTATCTGCCCACACAGCCTCGCTAAAGGCGTAGTTCGCTGCACAGAATCTTGTTATAATACAGACGATTTCATCAGCACTAAATACAGAATCAAACTCTACGGGCTTATCACAGAGTTTGCAAATGCAAAGACTTGCACGTAATGGTGACACGATGAATTGTTGAATAACCTGAGTATTGGATGTCTACCTTAGGCATTCTGTGGCACACTCTCTCCTTCTACATTCTCATTAAGTTGTTTTAATATGGGCACACCGTACAGTCTTTTTGACAACGTTGCTCGTGCAATCCCGTACAGTGCTTCTATGTTGAGAAAGATGTGTTGTGCGAACATACTGTGTTGCACTGCATGACTATTTATCTCAAGTGTACAAACGGTTTTCACCACCGCTGACCAGTTCTTGATCAGTGGAGAGGTTACCACGCACAACAATAATGCAAACACCGCCTAGGCTATATTTCAGCAACTGTGGTACATGGTTGCTGTCGAATATAACAAAACAGTTTTTAATATATAATTGTTGTTCTTACCAGCTGCTACTCCTCCTCCGTTGGCGATAGCGGCACTTGACATCATGGAAGCTGCCCACGAACCCGCAGCAATTCCTGCAGATCCGAACCCTACAGCAGGCAAAACGAATGGGGCTGTAAGAGCTCCTGCCACGCCGCCCAATATCCAAAAATTACCTGGAAAGTAGCGCGATGTTATTGCATTCAATCCCACTAAAATACAGTGTAACAAACACTACTCTAATCAGCAATGTTCACTGTATCTCAGTTAAGTAACCATCACACACAACACTCAACTTCCGTACATTTCATCCCCTCCTTTTCTCTTAACAAGACACAAAAAAACCCACAGGAATCCACGCTTAAACGCCAAACAACAGCTCAAATGAAATTAATTCATTTGAGATTCTGTTAAGACACCAGAGCCTACGTATACTATGTAGTCCTTAACACAGATTGGGAGGTTTAACACTCCTCTTAAATTTAACATAAGGTTCATGCACCCCACCACTTGAAGAAGTGTCACTGTCAAGAACATCTCGCTTGGCAAACGGTTTCACGATAACTTGTGCCACCCTTTGGACGAGTTGCTAATTTACCTTTCGTATTGTTGCGTAGCAACTCATTGTCACCAGCAGCGATCTCTGAAGAAATAGCCCCACGAGACCCACCTACACGTTTATTGCACAACGTAGCATAGACTTCTCGATCACAACATTTTCGTCCATCAACGATCTCGTATTCCTCAACTCGAGCAACTAATACCGCACGCTAACAAAAGCTTGTTGATCTGTTTTCCAATCTAGTGGTCTCGAAAACTGAGTTCGACTGAGAATTATGAAAAGGTGCGTGTGCGGAGGATGCAGTAATAGCAATCGGACAGACACCATTTCATTTTATTCTGTTCCCAAAAGACCCTAAGATCGCCCAGAAATGGCACAGGCTCGTGCGTCGGTTCAGGGGTCACGCTGTGCTCATCCATTTTTAAGAATCTTGCAGAAACGGTGGTTTGACGAAGGTTTCTCCAACGTGTAAATGCATTTGATGTACCATTGCTGGTTACGTAGTTGTCAGGTACATACGTCGAGTATGAGCCTCAGCATCAAATCGTGACTGAGATAATGAATGTGATTAATGTAAGTTTCCATCAGTCTATTCTTGTTCAAGATTTTGTGGGAATGCAAGCTATGCACAAAATACGTCAATGTCCAATAGTAAAAATGGGACGTAAATGCCACGCAAATAGCTTGAGGTTACGAGCGCAGAAGGCACATTAATTTTTCTTTAATAATTTTTTCTTTAAAATTCAAAATAACTCACTTGTTTACTTAGATTTTGTGTTCTTAAATAATTATGCACGATTTAAAACTTGAAAGGTGCCAAAATCCATTGAAGGAACGCTTTAAGGCTCACAATTAAGGCAACAGACTCCCCTCCCGCTCACTCTTGCTTACACCCTCACTCTCCATTTCCCCCTAGTTGGACGAAACCTATTTACCTGACACGGCCTGAATCATCAAACATACACACACAAGGGAAGCGAGGCGATTGGAGGTCATCTTGAACTGGACGCAACCTGTAATGATGAAAATATCAATATTTTATTTGAAGAGTTGAGAGAAGGGAGGAGGGGGGGAGTGACGGAGGGAGACAGTCAGGGACGGATTAGGAAAGGGGGCAGGGGTGGACGGGGA
>NMRA01000198.1:151189-255447 GCA_002633005.1 Phoronis australis | reverse complement strand
GGGAGTGGGAGGGAGAGACGGAGAGGAGGTGAGATGAAAATAAATACCTGAGAAGAAGTGGAGGAATGAAAGTAAGGCGAGAGCCCAGGGAGACACAGCGAGAGGGAAACGTAGGAATGAGTAACGAGAAAACATATCATTATGTGATATAGCGTGTACAGTCGCCTCTGCTAACTTGGAAACTGGCCTCGGCTCAGGAGAAGTTTTGTTGTTCCTCCCAATAAAACGACAGTCTCGTTTCCAATTCAATATTCGCAATGAAATTCATTTGCTGGCATTAATTCATCACAGCAAAAGGAAACATAATTATTTTTGTAGAAATGCAGTTTTCCGGCAATAGACGTTTCAAGTGAGGAGGCGGAATCTCCGGAAAATTCTCGGTTTTTCGGGGTACGGCAAAGTAGTGCAAGGTTTTGCGCCGATTGACGAAAACTCAACCGTTGAAAGTCGAGATTTTTTCTTTTTCTCTACTGAGAGAGGGCCAGAGGACCTAGGAACGGAAGGGCAACGTGATATGTGGCCATACTTCGGTTGCTACAATTAAAACGATTGCAGTGACACGACTGTCTGTGATAATTAGGGTAAAAAAATAATACTTACAGAGATCAACATTAACGGTTGTTTTAATGCACGGGGTGAAACGGGCCTGAAAAGTAGTTTCCCAACTGCGCAATTGAGTAAATAAAAACAAAAAATTTAGAAAATACTGATGACCCGCCTTAGTTCTATTCGCTTGAAGTCAATCTCGACCTCGATATTCGTTGACCGGCTGAATAGGTGAAAATAAAAATCCGTATCTTCTTAATTCCGATTATCTCAAAGTTGTGAATGTCATGAGTGAATAGATTAATTAGATTAGGTTAGATTTGTGTCATGTAATAAACCTTCGAACCACGTTCCAAACAGATAAACCCGCACATGTTATCTAAGCTTACGTTTAGGAACTCATTGCAACATTTCTTGGAATTAAAGTTATATTTCGACCTGTTTAGCTGGCTAAAAACGAAAATCGAATTAGACATTTGCTCTCATAACAATAACATCAGTCTCATGGCATTCCTCACCGTGATAGAGTATCAATTTTCATTTACAACAAGAGCATTAGAACCATCAACTATTTAAGAAAGCGTTTCAGTGTTTTTGGGGTTGGCCAATCCTAAGACTGTGAATTCGAAACTGGCGCACGTACGCATTGCCTGGGACTCGCGTTGCCGTTTCGCATGGTATTGAACATTTGAAAAGCCAAAAAATTAAGTTCCAGGAGTAGGTCAGATTTAGGGGCAGTTTTCAGGAAGGCTTTTCATGTAGGCTCAGTGAATCTGGTTTGCTTGTATGTGTGAACATGTTGGAAATGAGCAAAGACACTTGTTCGGCTGTAGATGCAACATTCTTCAAGATGGCGGCCCCTTTTGAACTTGTTTTTTGCTGGGTAGTGACTGAAAATTCGGCTACGATTTCAGGTAGCCCTCAAACAAGCTAGAATTGCAAAAATAGTTGGTTGACAATATACTACTGGACCTCACTTTTGGAATCTGTTGGAAATTTGCTTTCAAAATATAATATGTCACACATCGGCAGGAAGTGGTGGTTTTGTGGGAAAAGTGCCAATTTTGTATTTTGTCAATTGTTTCATCGCCTACCGTGCTTTTCAGTAGGAGTAAAAGGGCCAAAAATGCAAGACAGAATAAAGTTTCTGTGCTCATCTACAGTGCTTTTGATGTGAAATGACTAACTTTTCATTCTTTGCACACTGTTCTCGACAGAGTGTGTTCTTCTAGGCAAAACCCAGTGACAACTGTTCTGTGCTCCCTTATTTGGCATCAATTCAAGATCAGGTGAGTGTGGTAATGTTTTGAACCTCAATTCAGTTAAAGCTGCATTTCGCTCTGGCTGAAAACGGAAATCTGAATAAGCTTTTTTCTCTCATGAAATCGGTTCTGAAAACCCGGAAATATTCATCACCGCCGCGTTAGGATTCAATTTCCGTTACAAACTCAGTTCCCAGCCAAACATGCGCCAACCTTGAATTCAAAATTCGCCAATACACTCTGAAGCGTTTTCTGAGTCGGTGATAGTTTTCACTGATGTTCTTGATGGTAACAAAAATGGAACCCTATGATGGAAAGGAATATTATGAGACCGATTTGATGAGGGTATAACGACTAGTTCCATTTTTGGTTTTTAGCCAACTAAACATGACGAAATGTATCTTTAAGAATTCAAGATTAACAGTTAAAAAGCAACGCTTTTTACGGTTCCCAAGTCAAGGGACTGCTAAAAGTTTCTTAAAATCGCTATCTCGTCTTAGCAATCACCGGATTTGCGAGCCATTTGAAAAAAACGGGTCATGGTTCTTACAAGTGTTTCGGTGTGAAAATAAAAAACCCAACATCTGAAATTTGCAACTGACATGCTCGCTGAAAAACATAGGGAATAAGCCCAAGCCACACACACCGACACATAAATGTGTCTATGGGAATATTGGGGTTTCATTTTAACGCGGTAACTCGGACAACTGTCAAAGGTCTCCAGAAGAGGATATTTCTTCGAATCCCGCAAAAAGGGGCCAACTATCTAACGTATCGGGGCTTCTGATTCACTGTATGACACATCGCATGAACAAACGTGTGTATGTACGTGTGTAATTTCGGGAGACCTCTTTAGCGCTGCGCTTTCTGTATTTTACGATTATGCTGTGCTGCAACGTCAGTGCAATCAATGCGTTTTGTTTTCTTCGAAAACCTTATTGTTGCACCATCGTTACCCAAATCGTACGCATGCATCGATTAGACACGAGCTGTAGTACAATGCACGTCTGTACAGGGCTTTAGAACGAATGCTGTGTAAACTTGCCCGGTTTGTTTACATGACGTTCCTGGCGACTCCTTGCGCAATTCAAACGCGCCGGTAAATTCCTAAGATTTTTCTTATGGTCTAGAGGACAAGTAAAATAAACAACGAAACACGTGAGTCTGCTATAGAAATATTCTTTGTTTCCCTCGTCCTACCTTCACTCTGCTGAGACGGGCAGTATTCTTTGCCGGTCATGTCTTTATTTTCGCGGAGCATAGCATGGAGAAAATAAACTTGATTTTAGTTTCTTCACAGACAAATGCCGTGGCCCAAAATCTTTCAAAAGTTTGCGTATAAATTTTGATTTCTGTAATTTACAGTNGCTGCCTAGGCCTTAGACAATACCGCTGACCCAGTAGAGACGGTGATCATACCATAGGTACTCCATATGCTGGATGCTTTTCAACAAATTATGTTCCTATAAGTTTAGAAGTACTGCGTAGAGAGATTCCTCTGAGAAGGTCGTTAATGTTTTCATTTGTTCCCAGTTTAAACATATACTCCAGCAATCCTGTTTTTCGAACACTCCATTTTTCGGTTGCCACATCGACACTGCTTGCGCTAAGGGATAATCATATGGCGTTATACTGTGGGTGTGATTTTAAAGCACTTTAAGTCAAAAATTTTTGAGAAGGTTAAATGGAGAAAATGGTTGCAAACAACATGCCCAAGTGGCCGTCATCCCCTGTCGTAGTCCTGGGATAGAGGGAACCTCTTCTCAATTTTTGTAAACATTAATTACTTAGGTAGCTGCAATGATAATTAAATTAGAGTGCCTAAATGGCCATCGTCGCCGTCGTAGTTTGAGGACGATGGAAGCCACTGTCCATTTCCTGGTTTGAGCATCTGATTTAAAAAAATTAAATTTCAATCACTGCACTGGTATATCAGCTGATTTATTTTCAGTTACATCAACTAATCTAATTGTTAGACAATCAACATTTTTAGGCGACAGATCAGACGGCATGTAAATTTGTTAGGCTGGTGGTGGATCAGTTCCTGATAAGTCCGTCTGAAAAAGTTGCATGCCAACTCACTCATAGTTGAATGTTAAATTAGTGTTAATAGTTTGGGTTTTTTTCAGTTGGACTTGTATTGCAAGCGACAGCTCAGTCCAGAGCCCTGAATATGCAAATGAAATTCAAAGATAAAGACCTTGTGTCTTAGAAGCCAAGTACCACAGATCAGCATGCTATAAAAATAGAAAGACAACGATTGTGAAGAGTGACGAATCCACAGGTTTCAGAGATGTTTTTCTACGGTTTAGTTTGTAGTTCACTGAATCAAAGCTTCTAACACATGGAGATGTCATTTGCCTTTCAAAACTACAGCGAGATTTTGAAGCTATTTTTTAGAAAGCTGGTGTGCATGGATTAGTTATTTGGACAGGCAGTCTTAAGAAGTATTGTTGAAGCTACTCACTGTTGTAGTTTGTGCCCTACTAAGAGATACAAAAGTGAATTGAGGCTAGTGTTCAATAATTCACTTGCTTACTCTAATTAACACAGCCCATTATAGCATATTTTGAATCAAACGTTTGCCCAAATCCTGCCCGCCTCCTAACAAGGATTTAGTGTTTGACCCTTCATTGCCTGCGGGCCAATCACCATAGCTGGCTCCTTGGCGGTGGAGCTTTGCAGTTAAAATGTATGGCAATGTCCGCATCTCCATTGACAGTACTAAACGATGAACGCTGCAAGTGCAAAAAGAACATGTGTGCTGGGAAACTGAGTTTGTGCAACAATGCTGGGCCAAACTGTACAGAAATGTGCAGCTGTGACAACTGTAGTAACATCAGCAACATTGACTGCATAACATCGGATAGTTCTTTGACAATTCAATCCTAAATAGACCTCCAACCCTGTTATTTCGTTTTTTTGTATTAAAAAATTAATTTTATTTGTTGATTAAGTCACAGAAAGTACATACTTTGATCATTGTCATGTATTTGTCTCATACTGTTTGATAAACGCTGTCAGAATAGTCATACAGTCTGTGTGCACATTCACAGAGATCATTCAACTATATTGTTTTTGTACTATAACGTATTTCTGGTATATTATGCAAACAAGCTGTATTTTACACCATTAGTCAATGTTTTAGTCATTGAGGCANAAATTTCTCAAAAATGTGCAACTTTATATGTGGGAACTTTTTAGATTTTGAAAACACTCTAATAAATGAATTAAAAACACCAAAATAAAATTGCCCCCTAAAGTACTCACAAAAACCATTTTCTAGAGGCCCTACAAAATCTGGCTCACCGACTATGGGGACTTTTCTCACTGTTGTATTTCAACGTGAATTCGGGTTCATTTAAGTGGTAGCATCTTACGGTTTTAGAGTGGTTTAAACAAAATTTGAAAAGCAAAATTTCTCACCATATCTACCGTAGTCACGTAGTCGGGGTTAATTTAAATAGAACTTTGTTTATTACTATTTTAACATATTTACTGGAACCTGAACTTCTACTGAAGAACGTACTTACACCAAACGGCACCAAAGGCCCAGTTAGGTGGCTGCGAGGGACCCACGTCCTAAATTATTTCTCCTTATGCGGTATCAGCCGTTCAAATCTTTGAACTTATTTCCCTGCTGGTTCAAATAATTGTTTGTGCGATCTCTCTGGTTCATTTCCTTTTGATGGTACGATAAATTAATTGATATTACAAGTTTGTTTGTTGCCTAATTAGTTAATAAATCAGTCATGTTATGCAATGGGTTTCATTATTACATTCTCATATTTTTTCGAATTTTGATTGCGCTATTATTTTTAGAACTAAACTGTATTTCCAACCTGACAGATATGTACAATAATAATTATCTATGAATTGGTTTACTTGTCTTTTTGTTCTGGTTCATCATTTTGGTATCGTTCTAGAGGTCACAGTTGGTGGTCAGCTTGGTTAGCTCCATCGTTGAACTTTAAATTTTGTAACATCACTGACATTGACACAATTTTTCAAGGATTTCTTAAAAGTACGGCAGCGTCGAGAACAAATCCGTTAATGTGCAGACGGCTAACTCACAATCAAGGTCCATATTCGAGAGTTGACTGTGTTACGGTGTAAAATAAATTTTTTGGTCACTTACCAAATGCCAACTGAATCTCATATGTAAAGAGTTATTTAGTTGTGCAAATAAAAAAAGAATCATTAAAATCGAACAATGTTTGAGAAATTTATGTATGTTTTTGTCTATGAATTTCATGTATTTTTAGCGTTACGAGTGGCCATTTTAAAAATTACTAATTTCAATTGTCAACAGTAGAAAAGAAATTTATTTTAACAAGTAAGCAATTGATTAGATATGACTGGGAATAACTTGAGTCACTTTCAGAATCACTGGAATGAAGTTGTGCTTAATCATTGAGAAATAGTAGGGTCCATCATAAAACAGGCCCTCGTTACGAAATTTGTGAATTCTGTGTTTCTAACCCTCACCTACTGTAAAGAACTTTAAAAACTTAAGTTCACACTCTGTAATAAAAAGAACTGCAGAATATGTTAGCCTAGGCAACACAGCAAATTATTCAATATCTAAACAAACCAAAAGTTTGGATATTGACTGGGTTCTGCTATGTTGAAAATGGGCCAAAAAGGCTCACAAAATGTAGTGTACGTACCCCCATGTGGAATTCAGAAACACAAATGGACATTGCAAATGAAATTATTGCCTGTTAAATAACAACATGATGTTTATTATCATCAAAGAAAAATAATTGGCCATACAACATATGTTACCATGTGATGGAGAAACAGAGGTGTTGTGTACGTACCCCCTTTTGTAGCGTACGTGCCCCCATGTTTACAAATGCCATAAAATCAAAATATCACTTGGTAAGTGAGCAAAACTGATCATAAACAGTTTCCTTCCTTAAAATGTTAGGTTGAAATGGTGTTTGTTGCAAGAACATTTGTTTTGAGTGAAATATTACCGTTTGTGTAGTTTACCTACCCCCATATTTTAATTTGTGCTCATTTTCAAAAGTATGGCAGATATGCACGTGAATGCTGTGCTTTTTATTTTTTCTCTTTCAATTGATTTAATAAATCAACTAACTCTCAGTAGAATCTTAGTATTAAGTTACAAACCTGACATGTCATTGAAATGTAGTGTACGTACCCCTGTGTAGTGTACGTACCCCGATGTGAATAAATACCATGAAACAAAAACATTACACGGTGGTAAGCAACATTTGTCCCAGAGAGTTTCCTCCATTAGAAATGCTAGGTTAAAGGGTGTTAATTACAAATACATTTGCTTTGAGTGAAATATTAGCATTTGTGTAGTGTACGTACCCCTATATTTTAACACATCCCTGTTTTCAAAGAATTACAGACAGATATGCACTACTGTACTTTTTAATTATTTTGAATAGATTTAGCAAATGAACTTACTTTCAGTAGATTCTAAGTATTTTTATAAACCTGACAAGTCATTAGAATGTAGTGTACGTACCCCTGTGTAGTGTACGTACCCCTGTGTAGTGTACGCACCTTCAACCTCTGTTCTATAAAGTATTGCCCACAGATAGTTTCCAAAATGAATCCAGTCTGACAAAAACAAGGACATTATCAAATTTGTGGACAATAAAACGCCACAGAGGACTTGGCTAGTACTTAACATCCTAGAAGACACGTCATGTGACAGCTGATGTTGTAGAGGCAAGTTCTCTATCTCTCAAGACAACTTGCAACAAACCAACAAATAGAGGCAGCACAAAACTCGAGACCATTTTATACATTTGTAACTTAGTCACAATTTGACGTTGATTGACTGTGCGTAGTCTACGCACCCCGCAACTGGTACCGTTTTTTACTGTTTACAACTGAAACACTGGGCCTAGCATTGCTTTAACTATTTTGACTAACTGGTGAATGTATTGAAAACTAGGCAAATAGCACCAATAAAGTTTTAGAAAAAAGTAGTTACTTGTCACTTTTGTAAGAACCATTAAGTCAGGTTCACTGTGTCCAAATTTTGACCTTCGTTGGATTTTTTTGGGAAAATGGAAACTATACATTTATGGAAATCTTATGGAATGACGAATCAGAAAATAATCGATTCCATTTTTTTCGGTGGCCTTCTTGGCGGCCATCTTGGATTTTAAAAAGTGGCGCCTGTAAAATAGATTTTGCCCTATATATCTGCTGTTGGGTCACTGAGAATATTAGTTGTTATGGCTACACCTGCAGTTCTGGGGTCAATGAATTGGAAATTTTAATTTTATTGGCGGCCATCTTGAAATTTAAAAAATGGCGCCCTTAAAATACATTTTGCTCAGTATCTCTGTCACTTAGAATGTTAGTTTTAATGGTGGCACCCTCATTTTGTGGGGTAAGAAATTGAAAAACACTATTTCTAAAATGATACATCTAATCGAAATGATTTTAATAGCAGCTACGAACCCCCAGAATATTGAAAGGAATCCTAGAAACGCAGATTAACCTTTATTTACAATGTATATCTATATCTTTTTGAAAGACATTTGAAACATATCTTTTAAAGATTTCGATATTATTTCCACTGTTCACTTTGGAGTCCAGTTCTCTAGTCAATGGAATTGAATTTTGCCTTTGATAGTCGGATGGCAGATTACTTTCACGTATACATAATTGTTATTATATAACTTCACTGTATTATATTACTGTTTATGTTGTTGAGGGCCCTCTTGGAACGCAGTGCTATCACTGAAGAGGTCATCCTCATTTTAAATATCACAATAAATAAAAAATAAAAATAAATCAAACAGGTCAAGTCGAGGCACGTGCGTCCGTTTCTAAGGTTGTTTTCTTTTGATGTATTTCAGTGAGGGTAGACGGTTCGAAATCTCTGCGTCCTCCGTGTCTACCGTAAGTAGCTTCTGATGCTACGCAGGAAAAACATTAGCAATAGTCACTGGGGAAGCTAATTTTCTTTTTTTGGCGGGAGGGGGAACTGAAATTGTTGGCAACCGGGGAGCTAAAGCCAGTAATGAGCTGAGGGACAAACAAAACACAAAACTGCAACGAGTTTCTACCGGGAAGTATTTTGTAATGGGCATGAAGTTCATAGCCCCCATCAGTTGTGCCCCCCTGTCTACGCCAAAGGTTTTAGGTCCACAGGTCAATTACTCTCTTACTGCTTTATGATACCTTGCGATAAGGCCTCATTTGAAATGCCAATTATCTATCTCCGCAAACTTATGAACTACAAAATCGAGAGGCACTTACATTTCACC
Source organism: Phoronis australis (assembly GCA_002633005.1). Taxonomy (NCBI): domain Eukaryota; kingdom Metazoa; phylum Phoronida; family Phoronidae; genus Phoronis; species Phoronis australis. Next base: position 246,371 of record NMRA01000198.1, on the reverse strand, counting down.
AAGTGTACAAATACATAATACTGTTTTAAGGGGACAGGGCCAGTTGTCTTCAGTTAGTGTGTGCCTGGTGTTAGCAGAAGTGGGGATAAACGCGCGGAGCTGATTAGACGCACCTTTGAGCCCATTGAAAGTTCAATAAACGTATACGTTTATAAAACGCGGAAAGTCCCGGTCAAACTGCCCTTAAAGGTGCTTGCCTCGAATATAGCAAACAAGATTGGTGAAACTAAAAATGAACTGATTCGTTTGTATGTCATTCATCGGAATCAAGATTAGTTTAAGCCGGGTACCAAAAAATCCCTAAAACCATTTGTCCTTGCATTATCTAACAATCATGGGAAAATTTCAGTTAACTGCCACTCACCTCAACTTTAACCCAACTGAGCGCGTGCGTATTGTCTGCAGAATGGAAACTGGGATCGGTTCCGGCTGCCAGTGAAAACTAACTTCCCGAGATTTTTAAACCGCTTATAAGTTCACATTTATTCAGGATATTTACGAAAGATTGTCTCAGTCAGAAAATTTCCGTTTTCGCCTCCTTTAACCATTTCGGGAGCTATACCGATACAATTTTGTGGCACTCATATAACAGCCTGGTCGTAAGACCGTCCTTATTTTGTCAAAGCTTCTTTGGTCGATTTAAAATAAAAAGTATATAAATGGATAAATATTTTTAGTATTTTTAAATAAAAATAGACGCATGTGCTAAGAAAACTAGTAACATTCTATGTAGTTTTAATTTTGAACATTGGAAAGCCAATCTAAGATGATGAAAATAAGACTATTGACACTACAAAAATATATTTTCGTGTTCTTCAAATGTAATTAAGTTGTTTAGGTACTGGTTTAGTTAAGTGGTCTCAAAGGAAACAAGCTCCGAACAAAATATATAAGAAAGTAAGATAGTGATCATGTGTTGGATTACATGAAGAATGCATTTAGAAAATGTGTCTGCTAATAAATGGGGTTTTAGTTACGGTTCTCATTTAATAAGTTGCCTTTTCAGATTTCTTGACCACAAAAAAGTGGGTGCAGCCATAACTGATCAGAGAAAAAGTCAATGTCATGTCCAGAACAAGAAAATTGGTACCGAAACAAGTCAACGTAAGCGGCAGGCTTGGAGAGATAAAGGCCGGAAAGAAAATTTCATCAGTGAAAAGTTGCAAAGAAAAACGGCGAGGGACTCAGTGGCAGATCTAGGAGATATTTTTCATTTTGTATTGTCTGTGTCCAGCACAAGTACACAAATTGAAGTACTTGTTCACGATTAACCGCGACATAGTAAATGCGCACGTTCATTTCCATGTCAGTTTACTTTTTTGCAGCCAAAGGGGGGCACAGGGGCGGATCCAGGATTTTGAATTAGGGGGGGCCAGGACAGAGTTTTAGCCAGGATTTTGCCCGTCAGACATTCGCACCCCCGAAATGCCAAATAGAATCTGGGAGAAATTTAGGGGGGCATCACCCCTTGCCACCCTCTAAATCCGCCACTGGGGCAGGAACCCTGCTCGGCAACCTTAAATAGGGGACCTATTGAGATGGAACTCGGCCAGAATAATCATTAGATGCCCTTTTAGTCATACGCGTAGCGCTTGCGACGATGACGCTGTGCTCGAAACGTCATATTCCGAGGAATCCGAAGGATACCCTTCAGATAGCTTTCAGTACGTACTGATCTAAGCATAGGCGGATCCAGGGGTTCAAGGGGTTCGCACCCCTTTTCCCTTGATTTTAGTGATATCAAATCTAAAATATTCAAATTGTTCTGACCCAGGCCCTTCTTTTAAAAGTTCTTGATCCGAGCCACCCCCTTTAAAAATTCTTGGTCCCCCTGTTACGTTTGATCTTGTGTCGTCCTAAGACTGAATATTGAAAATAATCCATTCTCGCTCTGAAACTGCGTCGTTAATGCACATCGCAGCTGAACCTATATCGTACAAGTCTGCCATATTTAATAGTATTAAACCTGGGCCTGACCAAGTCTAAAGTTAAACCTGGTTTAAGGTCTTAATACCGGTCTAAGTAATATATACTTCGTTAGTGAAATGGAAACTGACCTGGTCTAAGTCCAGTTTAAACCTGGTTTAACTTTAAACCCCCTTTATGAAATCGGCTGAATATGTCAAACTCCCAGTTTTTCCTGAAGAGCAGAAATCACTGCTTTTCCGAATAAGGAATAACCTGATTACGTACTATAATACATTTCTTTCTAAATTTTATGGATAAATTGTGCTTTTGAATCAGGTTTTGTAGTTGTTCTTGTCTATTTAAAATTAATATCGAAGCGACAAAAATGTGAATAATAGGCTACATTTGGATTATGACATGTGAACTTTACTCAAATTATGCATCACTAAATCATCTTGATTTTGAATAGTCTTGCTTTTGAAATTCTAGTTAATGGAGAAACGTTTTTATAGTACTCAGTCGCCATGGTAACAGTTGTGCGTGTCCTCTTTCAAACTTGGCGTGTTGTTGGTGATGGTGCTGAAATTTTCTAAAGTACTTTCTAAGTTACTTATTGTCATAACATGTTAATAGGAACATTTTTCTTGCATATTAACTTTACTGTATCGAGATCCCTTCAACGTGTAAGATCTAATCATCAACTACCTTGAAAATTTGGAACACATGCGTTCAATATTCTAAGAGCTGACATTTTATCTCTAACAGGAAGTGTAAAAACAAGTGACGAACTCAGTTTTTGGTGGAATGAATTGAGTAATTAGAATGCAGTAGAATTGGCAAGACTCAGATTGAAATGGCTTTATATATTTCATAAAACAATTGCCATGTAAAAAGGTGTTCGTTACCGGGACACTGCATTAGTTAGCCACTGAGCGGGGGCACATGAATGATCTCTAAACCTTCACTGGGGTGGGGTAATACGGGTCAGAATCGTTCGAAAACATGCATATGCACGAGGCATCGTCTCGCGGATTAAGAAGCATTTTAGTTGAATTTCATGAAATTTCATCAATGAATAATAGTAGTAGAAACCGCCACTATGGGGCCAGCAGTAGTCAAATTGGATAAAACTTGACGTCAACCGATTTCAACAGCATAGACACATATTTGGGAAAATCATTGAAGCCCCTTCATGGAGTAAAAGACCTTTAGACTGTCCGTATAGTCAAGGACTGTAAAATACGAGATGGTATGGCCTTTCCATCGACTGCTGCTTGGAAACAAACCAAAAACCCATTGTTTATTTTCTTTATCACACATGAGGGAACCAACTAATAGATGACGTGCTTTTGTTTACCGGTGTAAAACTTCCGCTAGCACTCTTAATGGTTCCACCGAAAAGTTGAGTAGTTCAGCTGATTTTAAAGAATGAGAGATTCCGGAGAGTGTAAATAATGGCAATGTGGGGGGGGGGGGGCTGGAAGAAAAAGGATCGCTACACGTACAATTTCGCACACCAGTTGCTGGCTAGGGGCATGCTACATGAATCTTCCCCTTCTAAGGCCATGTTGTTGTTTTCTAGGTATGAACAGCGCCTGGCAGCGAAGTGGAGCTGCAAGGTTTCAGGCCAAATCTTTATAAACATTACGACAAAAAGACCGTGTTTAGAGACCGCGTGGACGAAGTGAGACGGTGGTTTACAAGCGAAGAGATGGATGTCACTACCATCTACTTTTACGAACTTGATACTGCGGGTCATGAGTAATGAGTTTAAGTAGATTTCTGTATACTGTAATTAACCCTTTTAATGAACATATTCCAATATTTTCTTATGACTGGTTCTGGAGGAGCAAAATATCTAGGTATAAATTGCATTCTAGAGAGGGCACGTTCTCGCGCCCAACATGCCACACTTGCAGTTGGAAGACCATGTGTCCAACATTTCAAGTCTATTGGCTTTCAGTAAAACAATGCCATTCTTTCTGATGAAAATTAAAAAGCAATTAACATAAGCCTATTGGTTTAGATGACTACTGGCTGAAATCTGTCGAAGCACTGCGAGTGTCAATCATGGCAGTTGAAATTAGCATTAACGATTCATCATACAAAATTATTAATCAGCGCCCGGGGTACTCGAAACGGCACTCCAAATTGACCAATTGCATGGCATGCCTCGCGTAAACTTGCAAATTTCTACTCAATTATGCAAAGTGATTAGTTAAAGTTATAAGTTTCTACTCGAATCACAGAACGTGATTGGTTAAATTTGTAGTCTGAATCTGAGTCAAGTCTGCGTTTAGAGATTAGGCTCAGAAAATCACCAGACAGTAAAAGTTATTGCGATTCGATAACATTGAAGCAAAGTGTCATTTCGTCGCAAGGACTGTTCGGATAACCAATGAAGTTGAAACAACATTCTAAAATTTACGAAATTCTTACGACTGCATACTTTCCTGACCCTCACTCCTTCCACAAAAGTGTCAAACGTATTGATATTTGTCTATGTCAAAACAATGGAGATACCTTTTACGTATCGCTGCTTGTGTGTCGAGGTTACAGTAACTGTGCCATTCTGAATGTTCATGTCATGGATGATGTTGATTTTTCATCATATCATAGTGATGTGAAAAAAGCAATTGAATACAAAGCCCACTTTTCTCTTTTGACACTACATCAAAAACTAGACGCCAGCAGCCTTGATTCTCTCCCGCACTGAATCATAAGTTTTGGTCGCTTGAAAAAATCGTTCTAGTTGTGCAAGGTTTCTATTACATGTAAACGTACACTGTATCTTTAAAAAACGCTTACTTGCAGTGCGTTCCGTTTTTCAATGTTAGTTACGGTCCGGATTCTGAATAGTTACTCGGTAAGATTGAGGACCTGGATGCAGTGCTAGGTTATCTTCTTGACACCTTCGGGAATTATGATCTTCTGGACAAGGTAAACATCATTCTGACCAGTGACCACGGGATGACCAATATAGACCCCAGAAAGAAGATGATCAACATCTCCAAAGTTGTTAATATGCCAGCCCTCGTCCAGTCAGTTCCTATAACTGGCACAATAGGTCATGGAATACCAAAACAGAAACAAGACAATGGAGTCGTACAACGCGCTGAAGAATGCTCACCCAAACATGACGGTCTACCTAAAGAAGGACATCCCAGAGAGGCTGCATTATAAGCAAAATTCCAGAATACCGGAAATTGTCATCAGGCCTGCCGAAGGCTGGCAAGTTGTCAACGTAAGCTAAACGCGTTTAAATATTTTGAGATTTCAAAGGGTTCTTCAACAGAGACAGGTAATTTACACATTTAAAAGCTGCTCTCACGAATCCGAGTCGTCAAATGCGACATTACGAAAATCCCTGGTAGCCAAACGAAATATACATGTAAGTACGCCAAACTGACGTCAAAACCAGTCTACCAAAAAAGAACGTCGTGCCGTTCTCCGTTCGCACAAAATTACGCATACTTCTTCCATTTCTCCCTGTAAATGCATCATCCATTCTCTAAGTCTAACTCAATTTCATCCTGCCATGAAGAACGCGGACAATCGGATACACTACAGTCGCGTGTTTCGTAGTATGACCTTGTTCGATTTTTGCCGAATAATTTCGACTTCAGTCTGTTTGCTTACTCTGTGTGCTGGCTGCTGAGGGTGGCATATGCACTTATTTCACAAAATAAACAGAACAACTGTGAACCAAAGGCAAAATGTTTTTAATGTAAAGTTTTAAAATCACCACAAATTTTCAAACGAATTTCGGGGAACTATTGTCTGACTTTGGTGACTTCGTTGCGACTTGGGATTTTTCGAGGTCGCCAAACACAATCTGAAGTTGCATTGGACAATTTGGAAAATGTGAGAAAACTTTTTTGACATAGCAGTTGAGATACTCCTAATATGTATTCTGGAGGGATGGATTTTTTGTAGATTGGAAAATGCTCTAACAGGTCACTACATTTGCCAATTTATGGCATTGGTGGGCTCAGACCGATGCTCTTATCGTAACCAAATTTAAATGTATGTTCAAGATGGGCTTCAAAGATACTCTGTACTATTTGGCACATGTCTCAAATTAAAGTCAACATGTCTTTCGTTTTCGCCCATTAAATGACAGACAATTACACCAATAACGAGAGATCGCTAATAAAAAGAACATTTTGTGGAACACAACCCTTGTGTTTTATTATCAAATTCATACATGTAGGGCTAACAGAAATTTAAAGATTACACTTACAATACAGCCCTGTTTACTTTGAAAGCCAATGATGGTGTATTGCTGAAAGAACGTATTTTGGTTTAATTTTATGCAGTTTTCACTAAATAAATGGGAAAGGCATCTTTAATAAGTTGCATAATACACTTTACGAAGTCACATTCTAAAAATATGCAACTATGTCACACCTCCCAACTGTTTACAGCTAATTCACGTGGCGACAAGTCATGGGTACCACGTGACCAACAACCGCCAATTCATGGGAGTTTCTACAAAAGCCCAAAATTGTGGATAAAGACTTACTGATATTCAAAACTTTTCTCGAGACGTGAAATTGATAGCTGGGTTAGACCTGTTTTGCCGAGTAACCCCCTTCGGTGCTTTCAACTTTTTGTTTGCAGTATAATGCACGGTGGACATACATCGGTGGATACGGCTACGATAACGACTTGATGAATATGAAGGCTTTCTTCCTCGCCATGGGACCAAACTTTAAAAAGGGGTTTGTTTCTGAGCCGTTTCATAGTGTCGACGTGTGCCCATTGACGTGTAAACTGGCCGGACTTACACCTAAGCCGATTAATGGTTCTTTGACCGTCGTCAGCAAGTTCATTAAAGATAGTCCTGAAATCAGCCCTGAACCCACGACAGATAACACTAATCGAGCCACCTCCTGGCGTTACCATTTGCATGGTTTTATGATTGCCGCATTCATTCTAGTAGACAAATTCTTTCAAAATGGGATGTTCTTTGACCCGACAGATTGACGAAAACACCTGAGAACGCCAAGGAGATTAATTTTGTAGTGCCTTGTACCAAAGGCTTTAGACGATATCAATGGCGTCAGAGTTTGAATCCTAGGAAGCAACTTGGGATGTCCCACAGCTGATCTGGGGCCTTCCTTCAACAAACGTCCACAATTTGTTTGTTTTAAAGTGACGGTGGCTTTATCTCCTTGAACTCCATAAAACACACAGTTAATTTTCCAGAGAGGGATCCGGAGAAAATTGAGCTTTGAATTATCTTGACTCTGAATAAAGTCTTATCCAAAACCATGTTTTCTTGGAGTACTTGGAAGTGTTGTGCAGCAACCGCTTCAAGTGCGTAGTCGACGTATGCTGCAAAATGCTAACTTGGAGAACCCTAACAAAATGCTCCGCCCCGTGACCTCGCGATTTGATTCGATTATATCTCTTCTACGTGTTTCTCTGTGTCTTTCTCGAATCATTTTTGTCAAATCTGGGAGAAGGAAACTGTCCACGGGACCTCCTAAATAGTGCTGGTTGCCTCCAAGATTCGCCCCTATCTAGTTCCCTCTATTTACGGCCCTACATATATTTTGTTACTTTCAACACGAACAAATTACATTGTTTGTTTTACTTTATCGCTATTTATATAACATAGTTACGCCAGTAATAATAAAAGACTACTAGGCTTACACGAACGTCTGTATTTCGTCGAACAGCAACCGGAAGGTAAGAAACCAAATTATACGTACGAATAAAGTACACAAATAATGGCTAAACGTCTCTTCAACTTCAAATGAACAAAGTTCGTGCGAGCTTCAGAACTATAACGGAGAAAGTCCACAGTACTTAAGGTTTATAAACACAAAAGGGGTATAGTGACGAACTATAAGAACAAACATTAATTCAAAACAAAGTCCTGGAAGGCGACGGGGGCTCGTAGAGCGTCGGGGGAGGCACATCAACTACTTCGGACNAGAACAAACATTAATTCAAAACAAAGTCCTGGAAGGCGACGGGGGCTCGTAGAGCGTCGGGGGAGGCACATCAACTACTTCGGACGGGACATCAAGTGGCAGGTAAGCTCTTCTAATGCTGTTTCTGAACCCGGCATCCCCATAGCACATCTGGCATAGACACAAATACCATGGAAGGGGGTTACCACGCCGAAGTACTTCATGGACTCACGAGACAGTGGAATTAATTTTGATAAAAGGCACTCGTGAAGTCCGTCTTGGCTATAAATCGCCACTGGGCAATTTTGCGTAGAACCGAATCCACATCGAGCATGAGTGATGGTTGGGGTTTGGCATATCTTCCAACATCCGCAAAAGCTGTCACGGGTCGAAATCTACTGCTGGCCTTTTTCACCAGAAAGGATGGGTTTAGATACTCAACTTGGACCTTCACATCTTCGGCACGATTAAAGACACCGAGTGAAACAAGGCCGTGAAACTTCTGTTCGAGGTCTTGGAGCTTTGTCGGTGAGTACACAGGTAACCGACCCTTGCGTTGGGGCGACTGAAGCAAAGCGAAATTGGTCTAACATGAGTTAGTTTCTAACGGGCTGTGCGTGCGTCAACTAAACCCCAAAAGGGGATTTTAGCTTTTTGCCACGCGTAATTGGCATGCAGAAAGTCCGCAAAATTCAGGTCGAGTGATAACACGTACGTTATATTGTTCCTCCAGTTATCAAAACCGGTGATATTTTAACTTTTAGTCAAACACCACTGCTTCAGTGCTCTGTTCGTGGTTCCATTGCTACTGCCACCACGGCAGTAATAATAAAAGAAGACTAGGCTTACATGAATGTCTGTATTTCGTCGAACAGCAACCGGAAGAGGAGAAACCAAATTATACGTACGAATAAAATGCACAAATAATGGCGTTATGAGTAATATAAATTTGCATAAAAATACAAATCATATTCGTTTGCGCCAGCAAAACAAGTGATTTAGCATTTGTTAAAAATGTACTATGCCTTGAATAGTCAATAAAGAAAAGCAGTGAAGCATCAACTATTTTCCGTAACGAATCCGCTCAGCAGAAGTTGTCGTATGGCGAATCTAAATAGACGTGCATGGTTCGGAGAGGGCCAGTGAGACGGTCGTTATCAAGGCATGGCGGAATGTTTATCATGTTTTTCTGAAATTAAGTTTCAAACATATTTAGACTTGGTAAAACGGTAAAATAGTTGTAGACATGTATCTTGCCAATATGCATGAAAAGCAGGGAATTAGTACAGCAAGCACGCGTATTTTGATATGACTGAGTCAACTCTGTAACAAGACATGGGCGACGCAGCACTGAAAAAGTGGGGGGCGGGCTATTAACCCCAGCCCCCCTCTGGCGAACCGCCCATAGACCATGGGCGGTGTAGCGCTGAAAAAAAGTGGTGGTTGCCCTTCCAGCCCCCAAATGGTGCGCCGCACATGCAAGATGGACAATCTGGACACTCCGGAGTACTTAGTGACTGTATTAAGGCCATGGGTGCACGGTACAACCATACAGAATGATAAACTATTCTGCCAGTGATACACGTGGCAATCTCCTCTAAAGATGGTCATGTGACACAGGGTACCGGAATAGTTGACTGGTTTTGGATAACGACTATAGGCCCACGAAAAACAATTTGTCTTAGCCGGTTGGCGAAAACGCAAGGTAACTAAATCTTCGCGAGATCACGACAAGAATTACAAGAGAGTGATCACACTATCTTTTCTTGCGAGTTCCTTGTGTCAACGGAACGAAGCCCCGGCTGAACCGGCGTATGCCGGGTGAGTCGCACAGTCAACTGTAGATTGTTACACTCTGAAAGAGAGGGCAACTTTGAACTCTCTGGACTGTCTGGTGAGACATCAGACCAAGCTGGTGCGCGTTCCATAGACTTAACAAACTCGTGAATAAAGCTAGTGTCATCAAATGCTTCGCTATTAAGTCACGAAGACTTACGTGATTACGCTTTTGTTGCTTTCACAAAAAATGACCTTCAGAGCGAAGCGGGGGGCAATTGCCTGCATTCAGTCACGTGAGACCCTTAGCCCACAGCAGATGAACAGGAGTGCGTTCCAAAGACACAAGAATCTCGCCCGGCAAAACACGCGAGTATGGTTGATGCATTCTTAAAGGTATAATAAACTGTGTTTGATGATTTCAACCAATCCTCGTTCTGTCACATGCTAATTCATCATTGGCGTCAACTGTCCAGGTTTAAGGCAGGATTCAACTAAAAAATCATACTCCCTATGTTACAGATTGGACATTATGGTCCTTAGTGAGTGGATTTTTCCCAGAGTTGCGGTGTAATTCGCTAAAAGCGTAGGTCACGTTTACTCAATTAGCAGACTTCAAAAGAAGTTTTCAAATTTCACGGATGAATACGACGGTTTTTACTGGATTTTGTTACTCACAAAGGCGTTGATAGTTTTACCTTGACATCTGAAGTACTGGGTCTTTCAAAGTAATCCGATTGTAGGTCGCCGAAGAGCATCCATCCAAAGGCAGTCAATTGCCCACCATTGTAAAGCAAGAAAAACGGCATGGTATCGTCACATGTGGTTCTAGTGGGCGGTTTTGGCCAGTAATGCATTCCTGAAATGGGTTGAATCAGCGGAGGTGCGTTAACTGTTTCAAAGAATTGTTAATTCAAACTGATTCATAAGAAAGAAAAGGTATATAGCAGGAGTACACACATGGTAAAGGTTTAAATGGCAATCCCATCATCGTCGTCTTCGTTAATGCCATGATCACCATAGTTATCCATGGCACAAACATTATCAGTATGTTTATATCATGCTGGTATCATAACTATAAATAATATATACATACATGTACATACATACACCAATGCGCAAATAAAATTATTTTCAGCCAAAACTAAAGAAATCAAGGCATCGAAACCGTTTCAACCACTATAAGCTAAAGTAAATTGATGTAATTTGCGTTATATCCGTAGACGTACTTACTTTAAACACTTGATGTAACTGTGCTCAACAGTCATCTTCAGTTGGTCTCCTACTGTCCTTAATGGTTTCGTCCCTAAGCCAAGACCATCTCTAGTAGGCGGGACAACAGAGTTGATCAGGCTCTGCCTGACGGTTGTTGATGGTATTGCTGTTGGTGCTTCATCCATATCCAACAAGATGCCTGTTCAGCTTCGGTGACCACATCGCGTAGATGAACCTTCTTTCCTGTCGCAGAGACGCCCAGAGACCTTGCCATAGCAGTAACCGAGCTGGCCGGAAAACCACGGCAACCAACCTCCACAGAAAAACTCCAACACCTCCAGCCGTTAACGTGGCAGTCACTCCTCAGATCAGTATATTTCAGGTTCTTCCGCTCGTGTGCCTCTTCTACCCTACTCTCCCACGGAATGGTGAGCTCGATCAGGATGATCTGGTGGGAACTATCCGAATAAAGAATCAAGTCAGGGCGCTGGGTAGTCTGGACAATGTGCTGTGGGAAGGATGACTGGTGACCGGCAAGATCAACCCACAATTTCCAGTCGTTGGCTGTGTGAAGGATGCCTTTCTGCGCTGGTGACTTCTTCTTACTTGCCTCATCGCCACTTCTTCTGAAACTGATAAATTCGATCCGGTGGCTTCTTGACTTTGGTTTACTCTTGACTTCGTCAACCAACACCCTTGCGAAAACTTTCAGTACCTGGTTGTGCCGGTAGGTGTACTTTCCTGATGCCAAAGACACGCTGCAATATGACAGAATGTGTTCTAAAGAACATCTGCGTCCACACTGAATACAGCTCGGGTTGTCAGTAAGACCCCAAATAGCAAGGTTGCTGGGAGTAGGCAGTACATCATAAACATATCTGATGAGAAACTTTGCTTTCAAAGGCGACATCTTCCACAAGTCCCCCCAATTTATTTCCCTTTGCAAGACTTTGTCCCACTTCGTCCACGCCCCCTGCTGACCCATCTGAACTGCTCGGGCATACCTTCCTTCGTTCTCTGACAATCTAACTTCTGTGATTATTCTGTCTCTGTATGGGTTTTTAAGTCTCTTCCTTGCTGGATTCCCGGTCTTGTAGCCCAGTCCTTGCCTACCCTGGCAAGCACTTCCTATTAATTGCTTGTGCCTCAGCCGGCTTTCTGCTTCGCTGATTGCCGACGTGGTGGACCACTTACTGCCGGTACGTGACTGGGTGATGCAACAACTGATAGCCTGGTCAGATGTATTCTGCAGAGTGATACTGGCTCGCACTTTGGTAACTTTATATTCCTCCACCACAGATGAGACCGGTAGAACAAGTTTCGATGACTTGCAGTACAGCCCGACGTTGCTGAATGATGCAGGTAGACCAAGCCACCTTCGAATGAACCGGCTCGCTGCTCTTTCCATTTCCTCAGCTGAAGACGACGTGAGTCGTAGATTAACAGTGGCCACATAAGCTTCGGGAGCAAGATGAACTTGTAGCACCAAAGCTTGAATCTTCCGGGTATGCCGTCTTTGTCGATCTTCTCAAGCCAAACCTTGAGCTGGGCTTTCACATCCTTGACGCGGGATGTGTCTCGTAGGCTGCTATCATAGTACTTGCCAAGGCACTTGACTGGTTGTTCACTTATTGTTGAAATTCTGCAACCTGCTATCGAAAACGTCTGTCTCTTGAGCAACACGCCTCTGTTGATAATTAGTGATCTGGACTTCTCTACCTTGAATGACATACGGGCCCATTTAGTGAGCTCTTCTAGGCAACGGAGAATTGTTCTGGCTCCCACTGGTGACTTTGTCACAATTGTAATGTCGTCAACAAAAGCTCTACATGACGGCTGTCTGACTTCATGTAGCTTGGGACCTCTCCGCTCAGATTGGGCTCTCTTCAGCAGGACATTCATTGCCATGATAAACAGGATGACTGAAATGGTGCAGCCTTTTTCAATGTGTTGCCACTTCGTAGTGAAGTTGCCGACCGTGAAACGCATCACACAGGAGCTTTAGTATGACTTCACTATACTCTTGACTTTCTCAGGAATGTGGTAGATGTCCATGGCACGATAAACTAATACATGTGGTACCGAACCGTACGCATTTGCCATGTCGAACCACACCATAGACAGATTCTTCTTGCCCTTCTTCGCTCGGTGTATGAGTTCACTTATAATAGAATTATGTTCCAGGCATCCAGAAAATCCTGGTGCCCCGCTTTTCTGTGGAGATGTGTCAATATACTTGTTCTTGATCATGAAGTCTGTCATTCTGCCGGATAGGATTGCTAAGTAGATCTTTCCTTCCACGCTGAGCAGTGAAATTGGTCGAAACTGGCTAATCTGCTTCGAGCCTTCTCGTATGACAGTGTACACACGCACACGCACTTGCTCGTACGCGAACATACCCGCACAGACGTCTAACTAAAGTTTTCTATGACTGTACATTGTCCCTTCTCAAGACTTGAGAAGAAAGGTCAACTCGATAGTGATCCCATTCATGCAATGTGAATGTTAGCCGATTACCACTAAATGGAGCCACTAAAAGGTACTTACCCGTCTACACTCTGACACAGCGCCACTTACACTAAAAAGTGGCCCTGTAGAACATGATGAACAACACAAGAAATTCCGTGTGTGGGTATCAATGTGCATGCTTGGTCGGTGGTTTATCGATCATATCGCTACCACTTGCACACGCTTTCTGTGCACTGTACTTGTTTGGGCTTAGCCACGGGGTCGGCATTCCCTTCATTTTGTTTACTTCGATCACTGCCCGTTTCAATAAATTACAACTATTCAAGTCAAAGGTCGTCGCCATAATACGTAACAGTAAACCGAAAGGGGTTTCCCAGAGTTCAACCAATGGGAATGACTGAATGTTATAACGTCAGTTTCATTACTTTAACCAATGAAAAGCCATGATAAACTACATTCCACAGGTCTATCTTTCGTAGCACCGTGAAAAAGTGTACTTACCCATCCAGTAGGAGCACTTTCCCTTTTCCCATGGATAAGCTACGTTACTAATGTCCGTCTCGTTCATTGGTGCTTCGATAAAATTGTCACCAGAATATTGGCCACGTTGAAACCTCAACATGTCGGGGAACTTCGTCTCCTTGTCAGTGCAGATGGTTTCTAGAAACACCAATATTAATATGAGCAAAGGGAAACTACAAATCCGTACAATGTTTCGTTGAATCCAGTGAACATTTGTCAATTGTTTCTAAAATAATTCAAATAACTGTCAGATACTAAAAGACCGTCACACTTCTTCTTAATACTTAGTGAACCGCCATCACCGTCATCACTATTAGAGATGATCGCACCATCGATAAAGTCACCGTAATCATGGAAGGCGGTAATATCGTGACAGTCACCTCTTTCTTCTTGTCAGTGTAATCTACCTCATCATCATCAACATCATCCCAGCCAATTATCGTTATGAATCTGTCATTGTCTGTGGAACGGTATTATCAGTTTGAGAAGTACTTTGAATGAACATGTAATGTTACTGTATTACCTGGATCGACAAAGTAAGCCGTGGCTGTGAACGAGCGTGCTTCTTCAATAAAATAAGATCTCAGGTCACCGGTAGGGGCACTGTCCTTGGGGATCTAGAAAATAGCAGTGGAAGAATCTGCCATAGATACCCACAATGGACAGTTGCCGAATATAAAAGCTCCACAAGGTTATAGATATTTCTCAAAATGAACAAATTTTACCACGGTACGATAGTTACAAACACGCAAATTTGGTACGTCATTCCCTATCTTTTTCTACACCATGAAAAAGAAATCCTACGCTGACAGCCTTACCGGTAGAGTTTGAGCATTTCGGCCGGTTCGTTGACCTTAAAATCCGCCACTGTTATCAAGAAACCATCTAGCTTCAGTACATGGTATCGTTCTGCGGAGACTAACATGGATAATCAGGCGCGAAATTGCCCATGACCAACACGGATGTAAACACAGGGGGCAACAATAGTATTTAATTTTGAAGTTTTTAAAGAGTGCAAAACTAGTTGAGTAGTTACGGAAAAGTACACGGGATTATGATTTTGAAAGTTGAACATTGGACAAGAAATGTGACTTTAACTAGAAAGTAGTCGACAGCCTTATTTTGCTTCGTTAATTCAGCTGGGCAAACAATATAATGGGACTAAGGGTCATAAACCAGCAGTTAGAAATTGAGAAAAGTCAAGTGTCATCATATAACTCTGGGCACACTCACAAAGTATGGGCAGACAAAAACATTTCTGGACGTGATGTCGAAGTATTTCTCGTCCTGGTTGTTCCGTTAAATAACGATAGTAGTAGCCCGAACATTTAGAAAACGGTACATTTTTACCTTTGTGGTGCCGCGCAAATAAGCCAATGCCAACTTTTTGAAACGGAAGCCTATAAACGGAAAATGCAGAACGTAAAACGTTGTGGAGGATGTTTGCTTTGTTGCAAATGTATCTCTTAATACGACTTGATGATTAAACACGCATGAAAAAAGAATCTGTGTACTTGGTTTAGACTCAATGTCTAGTTTGCGTGTATTTGAATGAAACATCTGGGTAGCTAACAATTAGGTGAGGCTACGTTCTCAAATGGATTATAGTTCTGCTCATAGCTCGATGCAAGTTAACCGCACACATCGAGCAAAATGCTCACTGACCTGTCGCTTACGTTTGTAGTAAAGAGTGTAAATGTAGTACACACGGTTAAAATGAGCTAACGCGAGAGGTTTGTTGTTATCAGGTGATGCACTAATTAATTTCCATTTGCTAGCGAAGACAATCGACTAAACAACTAGTAAACATGGCATGGGCCTTTTGCATTTAGGACCCTGTTGGTGGAAACTCCAAACAGAGTCATTGTTTACATTCGCTGTAAATGTAAGAACGCATCTCACTTACTGCTATTTGCATACCGGCCAGTCGACCCTCGTTGGCAAACAGGAGCATGATTGGTATGTCATCTTGCTTCACGTAACGGTTACCACGGAACTTCAGGCTGGCTAAAAGGAGGATTGAGTAGTTAAATGTACAAGGGTTTCTAACCATTTTTGCAATAACGGACATAACCATGAACAGACCAAAAAACAACAAAGGTTGGAAACAACTTCACACGCTAACAATAGCTGAACGTCGAAAACGGTAACACCACAGTACACCGTTTAATGAAAAGTGAGTTCTGATTTTATTTGTCGTTTAAAATAAAGTACACATGTTGAAAGAATCTAATGCTTGTGAATGCTTGTAAAATACTGTTTAGTTTCAAGTGCCAACAATCCAAAACCAATGCAAATTGTCTGACAATGTTACTATATAATTCTCCCTGTGTTTCCCTGAAAACACTTTGCCTGTGTTCCTCTGAAGATACTTACTGGAACAGTTGTCAATTTTTCTCCATCCGGCAGATACTGCGTCTTCTATTGTCCTTGGCATGGTGTAGAAATAAGGAATTCTGACTGTAACAAAACAACAACGTTATTTGTTTTGCTCGTACTCGTCATATTTCAAAGATCTATTCCGTGATGGACAACCTTCCTCCGCCAGAGAGGTCACAAGAAAGGCCGTATAAACAGACTCTTTTACCAACACATTTTTTAGCAAACAAACGTGTTTTTTGTCTTCATGCACCGAAATTCTGTTCTCGCCATTGTGTTTACATGAGAAACGTTCCATTACAAAGCCCTTGCGAGGCACGGCGGCGAGAAACCTTGTGTTATGCAAGAGAAATCGACTACACTATAGTCTGCTTCCATGTATTCACTTTTCTACGTTTTATGCTCGCCGACCAACCACTTAGTGGTCGCAATTATGCTAATTCACGGAGGTAAGGTTTTGATCGTACTGGCGTTGCCTTTCACCCGCGCGATTTTGTGTGGTTTGGCGTGATCTAGCCAAATTCACAAAGAAGTTCGACTTGCTTCATCAACCACATTTTCCCACTCTCCAACATCAAAATAAGCACGGGATTATTACTGTGACAACACTGAGCAATACTACGTTCGTGATGAAAGGGACGGAAGGGCATAATTGTAGTACAGAAACAAAATGTGGTTCGTGAGAAAAGACTAACATTTCTGACGAACGTCATTGCATTCGATTAGAAAGGAAGATGATGTGTTCTACATTAGGTTAGTCTATTTTTAAGGTTAGAATGTAGTGCATTAAGCTAAATAACTTGAGAGCTAAATACCTTTATTCTGTGAAAGTATATTTATAATTCTGGCAAATGAAAGCCTTTAAAAGTCAAATTTAACTCGATACCATTAATGTGTTGTTAAGAAAGGTACATTCAATGTTTTGGTTTAGGGCCATTACAGTTACGGACGTAGTCTCGAAGCTCATGAAAGTTCAAATCACGGCGTGAGTTGGTCTGAAAAAAATAATCAACTTTCTGTGCTTCCCGACTGCAAGGATAACGTTTACACTGAGAAAGGAACATGAACAGGCCAGCTTCATAAGTGACCTAAATGAAAACCTTTTGGTAGAAAGCAGGGATTTATTGTCGCTTTAAATAACGCCATTTCTTAATGTCGCCAAAGGAATTTAATTCTATTTTTCTACAAAATGTACTCAACTGCTCCCACATCAGCCCCACACTGGAAGATGATACGTGTCTTTTAAAAGCTGCAAACTACAAGCTGATATTTGTTATCGCTTGAACGTTTAGCGAGAGGAATTTCGGTGACACTACACAACATTTGCAGATTTGACAATGTTCAAGGAAATGTGATCGAAGTAAAATGATTTTCATTGGATATTATGTGGTTTGCAAGTCACTTGTTCGACAGCAGATACATGTACCCGTATCTACTATAAACCAACTTTCTGTGCAAAGAACTCACCTCTGACCACTAATCACTGTACATTACTCAAATTAGAAACCCTTTTCAAGTTAGGAAAGAAGTGACAGTGAAACGCCGAGGGAAAATAGGTACACATAACAGTGAATATTAGTGTTCATCGCAGGAGAAAGGAATACTTGATTGAAGACATCGTGTTCAAAGCTTCAATCAGGATTTCTGTCACTGTCACATTTTCCCCACGCAGTATAAATTTCTTGCCAGAACACAAAGTACAGTAATGACATATTCTTTAAAACGAAAACTAAGTATGCATTACTGTATAGAATACAAAGTATATCAATGTATTTACAGAAGTTGCATCACAAATGTATATACTGAAGTAGAAAGCCAGCTAGCTGTATGAAGACTATCGTCGTGAAACTTATATACAGAGCTAACGACCTGCAAGGGTGCTTGCTGAATCTGTCGAGAGTGTGTTCTGAAATTGGGTTTTCTGGTATTAAAATATTATCTACTTGTAACGAAATGAAACCATTCCGATTGTTATGGCATGTATGGAAATTGGCCAATAGGTGACGCAATGACGCCGAAAGTCGACCCGCAATTTTAGCAGCACAGTAACTGTAGAACGCCAATTTTTCAACGCCGGTAAATAATTTAGTTTACTGAAGGAGAAACAATTTTTTTAATGAGGCACCTTTAATTTTGGCGGCGACAAGCCCTGAAAATTATATACGCGACAGAAGCCGGAGGGAGGGACTTAAGCCGACGGACTGACGTCACCAAGGCCAATACGAAACTGGCCGCCCTCCTTCCGCGTCCGCGAAAAAAACGGGCCACGAGAAAAAATAGAACACCTCTAATCCAAATAGGGGACAGGTGCAATACCTGGGACCAAGGCGGTGCCGAAACTGGCGCAACGAAGGTCTATAGTGGAGCGGGGTAGACGGAGTTTTGCAAAAGATGCATTTTATATAATATATGGTCTTGCATTAACAACTGTGCAGTCACGAAAACGGTGGTACGTGAATGCCGAAAAAAGTTCGAAACAAAAAACAATTACCTCTCAGTTGGCTCCAGTTGTCAAACATCCGGTCAGTTCTGGAGGTCGCTACATGTAGACGAGAACGAAATATCAGTACACCACAACAACATTAAACAGTATACACAAAAAAAAATCGTACTGCACTGCAGTGTAAGACGTGTTTTATATAGAATTGTGTGATACAGCTACACTATGCAGAAGCTTCATGCATTCGTATGAAGTTCAAACTTCCCTTGGGTGATTTTGTAAACTTGGAGAGTAGGAGTTAAGTCATGAACCAGATAAATAATTTGGTCAAGCCATTCTCCAACTAAACTTTATATTTCCGTCCGAGTATGTAATGAGGTGAAACCACTCATTTAAGTATGTCTGATTTGAAATTTTGGTAGGAGGTAACACGTAAACGTTCTCTTGCTGGACCACATTACATCCGAATTTGTGTCCCATTCTTTGCGAGCAACCGTAACAGCATCCTCATTTCTGGTATTAAAAGTTCCGTCTCATCTAAGGAACATAGAGTTGAGAGTAATCGTCTTGTATACTGCGATTTCTCTTCCCCTAATTTAGCTGCGCCAAAGGCCTTACCGGAAACTCTTACTACAATATCGACGTTTGCAAAATATCAAAGGTCCACCGTTCTAGAAATTGGAACCACCCTTCGCTCAATTCTGGGTACAGGCCTAGAAACACATTGATGTAGAAAGATCTCTAGAATAAACATCTGGGAAGGAAATGGGCTAACTAATGGAATGTATAAGACGCACCTTACAGATGCTCATCGCTTCCTAATCAGAGGTTACGAGCTCTTCCGACATGACAGAATCAACCGTTCTAAGGAAGACATTCTCTCCCTCTTACGGAACACCATCCCAACGATAGACGTTGGGAGGTTTGTGGGAAAAACGAATTTATAGCAGTGAAAATTGTACTCCAAGGGACAGAAATCATCATCAACTGCTACTGCTCACTTGACAAAGACCAGCAACTCCACACTCTTCCCCTGTCAAATCAATACCTACTCATCTTAGGGGATTTTAATGGTCACTCACCAAGCTGGGGATATAAAGACATGAACAGTACAGGAGAACAAATTGAAGACTTCATGACTGACAACTGTCTCATCCTTATCCACAAGCCGGGCGATAAGCCAACCTGCTTGTCCTGAGCTTGGAAGACGACAAGCACTCCAGACCTTGTCATAGCCAGAAAACATGTAACAGGATTGCCGCAAACCAGTTAGGAGGGAGTGACCACCTACCAGTCCTACTTAAGATCTCACTACTTGAGCAACCCTCTGTCACAAGAAACGAGCCTAGCTGGAACTACAAAAAGGCAAACTGGATGAAGTTTAAAAAACTGACAGACACACTCTGCAGAAAAACCACCATTGACTCAAAGCAAGACATCAATATCAATGTCAGGCGGATTTCAAACTGCATCCTCCAGGCAGCATGCCAGAGCATTCCAAGGGGAAGACAAAGAGACCACAAACCATATTGGAGTGACCACGTGTAAAGTCTCCATGACCAAGTAACACTAAGCAGACAGCAACTTGAAAAAGTCCCAACCCCGGAAAACACAGCAATCTAAAACCAAGCAAGAGCTGCATTTGATGAGGAAAAGACAACAGATATCCTCAAGTCCTCTCATGAAAAGACCAGCTCTCTAAACATGGAGAAAGACACAGGGAAAATGTGGCAGCTCACAAAGACCCTAAACGACCACCACCAATGTACCCCGAGAGCAACGCTCCTAAAAGAAAATGGACAGACTTGCACTGTGAGAAGAGCCGCATCCGTGCTTGCTGAGAATTTTAGAGATGACAGTCTCCTGGACATTCCCAGGCAGAAAACAGCAGAAGTCCGAACAAAGAAACTATAGGAACCAAGAAAGACGCAAGAACAACAAACTGCCAGCATGACTAACGACTTCACCATGCAAGAACTAAACAGTTCCATCAGACAACTCAAGACCAAGAAAGCACCCGGAAAGGACGGCATCCGCAATGAGATGATTCAACACCTTGGCAGTCTCTCCAAACAGAAGCTTCTGGACATTTACAACCAGTCTTGGAGCTTGGGGTTTTTTCCA
The DNA here is from genome assembly GCA_002633005.1 of Phoronis australis. Taxonomy (NCBI): domain Eukaryota; kingdom Metazoa; phylum Phoronida; family Phoronidae; genus Phoronis; species Phoronis australis. Next base: position 225,614 of record NMRA01000198.1, on the reverse strand, counting down.
GTCAGCTGGAAGGAAGCCATAATCATTCCAATCTTAAATAAGGGGAAGGACAGACACAGAAAGAGCAGCTATCGCCCCATCAGCCTTTTCATCTGTCCAGGCAAACTCATGGAACGCATGGTCAATAAACGCCTGCAATATCACCTTGAAAACAACAGGCTAATTAACCCCACGCAGTCAGGGTTCAAAAAGAACAGAAGCACAGAGGACCAGATCACACTGGCCACCCAAGACTTAAAATGGCTTTAAGCAGAAAATGAGGACACTAGCCGTCTTTTTGGACCTAACTAAAGCCTTTGACTAGGTCTGGAAGGAAGGCCTGCTCCTCAAGTTTCTCCAAAAACATGTGTGGCAAAATGTATGCGTGGATTAACAGTTACCTCTTCCACATATCTGCGCCAGTAAAGCTGGAAGGACAGACAAGCAAGCTGATTAGGACTAGAGAAGTACTACCCCAGGGCAGCATAATATCGACGGCACTCTTTGTTGTCTTTATTGATGACATTGCTGACCACCTGTCCATGCACAACTCAAGGACTCTCCATGCAGATGACCTGGCTGTATGGACAAAAGCAGAATACATCACCACAGCAGCGTACAGAATGCAGGAAGCCATGAACATCATCCTAAACTGGGTAAAAGTGTGGGAGGTCACGATCAACAGGACCAAAACAGAGGCCACGTGCTTTTCCCTTTCTCCCAAAAAAGAAGAGTTCTCGATCCATCTAGAAGGCCACAATATTCCCCACCAAGAAACCCCAACCAACCTTGGGGTTAAACTCGACAAGAGGCTTACTTGTTCCCCTCACATTGCTGCTATGCGCAGCAAAGTTACTAAGGAAAAAGCTGTGATGAAGAAACATGCTGGTACCAGTTGGGGTGCAAACATGAAGATCTTGACCCAAGTTTACACGGGATATGTCAGACCACAGGTGGAGTACGCCTCTAACGCATGGTCTACAGCTGCCAAAACCAACACAGACAACTTAGCCAGGGTCTAGAATACTGGTCTGCGCTTAACCACAGGAGGCATGAAGACCACCCCTATCACGGAAATGGAGAAGACGGCGGGCTTAAGCCCATTGAAGGAGAGACGGGATGAGAAATTCCTGAGACAGGGTGAAAATATAAAGCGGCTTCCCTCACATCCACTGCACTCCAAACTCCAACCCCGGACCAAAAACGGCATCAAGAGGCAGAGCCCAAACCACCTCATCAAGGCACTTCCGCAGAAACATCAACCTCTGCTATTCTCAATCAACCACTAAAATTGCTCCAAGACTTTGAAGAATGGTCCCTGGACATTCCCCATATCATTGTCGACATCCCTGGGATTGAAGCAAAGCATACACAACTTGACGAATCCTATAAAAATTCTGTCTCACGAATCGCTCGTAGGAAGGCCAAGTTTCCACATAGAACAAAGTATCTCATTTTTTCTGTGAAGCTATTTTTATCGATGTTAAGACAACCTGTCAGATAATTTTCTATCCATACTCACTCCGTAAGAAGGCGTCCGTGCTCAATGCAAACGCGAGGATCAAACTCGCAGCAACAATAACTGAAGCGGCCATGTTTCCCTCTGTCTCTTTCAGTTACAGGTGTATCTTATGAGCACTTTGTAAAGTGCACTCAGTCTGATATTTTATTAACTGTAGATGTTCACAGGGTGCCACAAACAATAAATACAGACATGATTACATACATTCCAAAGAGTAGGACACATCTGAAAACTTTTCGAACAATCTGCTGAATCAGCCAGCGTTGCAATTGCCTTGCGCGACGCAAAAAGAGGAAACGTACAGAAACCAGTTCATGTCACAATAAATCAGTGTGATAATTCATTAAACTTTTACATCTCATGAGTGCTACATTTGCTAATGAGTGACAGGTCTCAAAACCAGCTCTGGGCGGCACTTCTGAAACAGTATTCATGATCTTTTTAAATACTGGAACCCAACCAATGAAACTATACTTCGTTAGTGCAAGTCTTAGTGGTATCACATTTGCTTGAAAGCAATGCCCGGAAGTTAGTATGCCACTGCATAATTTCACGAGAATCGCCGAAACCTGGACAAAATCAGAGCTACCTTTAAACGAAAGTAAAGATATCACATATCTAATTCTGTTAATAGTAAAAAGACTTGCTATAACTATAACGACTGAAGTATGGCTTAGTTATTTCGTAACTTCCATGTAAATTTGCCTTCATCCCAGTCACGAGGGAAGATTAATCCGACATTGATTTTGGCTTCTGACCAGTTGTCAGGACAAGGAATTCTGGGTCATTCTCTCAGATTTTTAAGAGTGGAAGTTTAACAAATATTCATTTTGTCGCCTGGGCTGTTCTGTCACCGTTTATCATGTCGTGCTATAACCAGCCGGCTAGCTGTATGAAGACTATCGTCAAAATACATTTAGTATTCAAGGCTAGGTACCATTGTGTATTTTTCTTCCATAGACCCCGAAATTGCACACAGCCAGGGTAGTTCTGCTCGTCAACTCGCCGTGAAACCTTTATCAACACGTAGAGCTAAAGACCGGACGGGGTGCACGCAAAATCTGAGAATCATACTACACTCACCTTTCCGTTACAGAAGTTTATATGGAAAACAATCCAATAAACGTCATTTTCTTGCGTAATCCTCCGCCCTTTATAACAAAGAAAAGTTAAGTCGCCGTTTTGAAAACAGTACTCTCGTGATACGCGCACGCGCCATTTCCTAAATTTTTGCGACATCTCTCAGGAGATGATGATAGCTTGGCAGCAGCAAAATATCTTCCAAAATTCGTTTTTTTCGGTATCAAAATTCTAAAAACTTGTAATGAAGTGAAACAGGTTCCGATAATTTGTTGTGACGTGTACGCAACCTCGTGAAAGAACAACAGTTGATTGAAGAATTGGCGAAAAAACAAACTGACCAATAGGTGACGCAATATTTCATAGCGCCGAAAGCCAACGCAGAAGATCGGTCCACAACTTTAGCAGCAGAATAACGGTAGAACGCCAAGTTTTCCAAAACCAGAAAATAATTTTATTTACTCAAATAAGTGTGTAGTTTTTAATGACACTAATTTTGTGTCACATGTTTTCTTACCCCTTTTTTACCCACATCGGCGCCAAGCTGTATATTTAGTATACAGCTTTGTACCAAGGCTAGTCGTGCTACTGGTTCTATGAAGTTTAGTGATAAAATTGATTACAGACAGACGCACCTATGTGCATTCGAGTGTGTGTGTATGCGGGAGTGCGTGCGTGTGTATGCCTGTGTATGTCAAAAGTGCAGAATTAACCAAACGTAAATGTCGAATTGTATGGTAAAGTGTGCATTCACAGGAACTGTATATTTTCATGCGATGTAAATGATAAAAGATAAGCCTCCTTTGACAGTGGTCCTTGGCATACACGTGGCTATAAGCGTCCAGACTTTCTTCTCAGTTTCATCGGAACAACACGATTTCAACATCTGAATGTTTCTAGAAGCTCATACATTACGGTTTTATAATGATATCAAATATTTGATATATGAGATGGACTTAAGCAAATAAAAATTTACATTACTCCTGGATATGGAACAGCTTTTCATGTTAAGTAACGTTCCTTACGACACGATTCGTTAAGTGTTAACTTAAGTTGATTTCTCACACACAATGTGCAACAGCTGAACACGCCTTCATGTAAAATTACTGTCCTATGGTCCATAAGTGCAATAAAGTTTGCATGTATGTATTACCATAATTAATAATATACCCAGATGCGACTTTATAGCTCTATGCAAATTTCCACCCGGATGCAAAAAGTTGCAAGTAAACAGAGCATTGTGCTGAGTGACAGAAGAGGCAACACTATTTTGAAACATCCTTCCCACAAACACAACTGGTGAGTCACAGAAAACATTTGGTCAGTTGCTGAGCTTTGGACAGTTCCAAATCACTAAGTAAACATGTTGTGGAAGGAACGTAATGTATGGTTGTAAGCTTTTTTTGAAATTCAATTCGTAATTTTCGGTTTTTGTAGGTAATTTCCACGTATTTGACGGGAAACCGGGAGAGCACGGGAAACATGGATACCTACATAAAGATTTGAAAGAAAGTTTCAGGATTTATTTGATGCTGCAAATGCTGGTTCATGACTTGAGCTCTGATACGCCGTAAAATGTAACATTTTCTTACGACGTAAGGGCTATACATTTTACGAAACAACTGTTACATTTTACCTCATTGTTACATTTTACGTTACTAGGCCTCTCCTAAAACGTAAAAAGTTGTTAAATTTTATGTAATTGTTATAATTTACGTCGAATGCACATGCGAGCAATGTACCATTGTTACATTTTACGAAAGCGACGTCACATTTCATGAGTTTATTTGCATGGATTTGTCACACGGATGAAAACGGTTCACACACTTAACGCCTTCTTTCTCGGATTGTTTAAATAAAATTCTATCAAGTGTGCCAGCTCAAATTGACAAATGTGTCCCTATGTGCTTTCCATTTTTTTTTAGAATGAGTAGTTTCTTGGTGCAGTAAAAATGTACCCGTATAGTTTCAATTCCAGACGAAAGGAGTTTCCAGGATCAGGTATCAAGTATTTATTGTTAAGTATTCAGTTCTTAGCCACAATAAGATTAAAAACCAGACGGCGTACTTGCAATCTTTGGTGGCGCTCACACGTTATAAACCAACTGTGTATTACAATAAACACACTTTCTTTGCTAAATATAACAGAAACCATGACATCCTATTTTGGTTAATATTTAGCGCATTTCTTCGGAAACAAACGACAATAACGGAGAATTCAATTTCGGAAGCCAATTTGATAGAAAAAAACACCCGTTTTAGTCCACAATTTCAGCCAGTGGTTTATTGCCTCGGAGCTATCGCTAATGTTCCACACAAAGGGAACAAGACCAAAGTTTGTGATGCCGACGAGTTCTGCCTACGAACTTGGTTAGAAATGACAATTTCTTAAAGACATTGTGGTGGAAGGAAATAACCCCCCCCCTTTATTTGCGGACAAGTTGACAGATTTTGCCGGTGCAACAACAAAAGATCGCCTTTGAGAAGGGCGAGCCAATAGTTTAAAAAATGGCAGCTTAGCAGGTCGGTAGGGGGGTGGTTCAAGTTCTAGAACGGTTCACCTGTGATATTTTTGCAAACGTAGAGTTCTGGGCAAGGCCATTGACGTAGCTTAATAAGGGGGGGTCTCAACTCTACGTTCCTGCGATAAGACGAAATTTGTAATACCAGAAATCAAAATGGCGTAACGGTTGCTCGCAAAGAACGCAGGTCAAATTCGGATGTAATGGGGCCCAGAACGTATCGCAGGCCGTATGGGTTAAAGTGTCGCGCGTAATTACGACCGAGAGTTCGCTTGCATTTTACGAACAAAATCGTTATACCCAATGAGAAAATGGTTTGTTAGTTACGTGAGCCCTAAGCAGTTATGCGCTTGCACTTTTACACTCATATTCTTCACTCATAGTTTTACATTCGTAATTTTACGCAAATATTTTTTGCTCGTAATTTTACATTCGTAATTTCATAATGTATGTTCTGAAGTATTCAGAAAGTAAAATCTCATGTGCAAAGTAGATAAGTGCAAAAGGTTGAAAATATCAAAGACTGGACGAAATGTTTTTACTTGCTGCCCTATCCATCCCAGGCATTTGAAAAGTGGTCCGTTTTAGTACATACTGATGTGCCAAATTGTAAATCTAGCAGGTTGTCTGACAATGCTTTTATATTATTTTTTAAAATAACCATGTTTTTTCATTTATTTGAGCAAAGTTTCATACTCTTACTCTTAAAAATGCGTGCAGATGAAATATGACATTGTAAAAGACATTGGTTCAAAACGGTTTTATCGCGTTATGTAGTAGAATGGGGCTATTCGACAATCTTTACATTACTAGAGGGCGCGCGTGTACAAGTGGTGGTAGATTAAACAGCCTCGATTTCGTGAGCCCTTTAATACATGGTGATATGGCTTGCAGCCGTGCCAACGGAATTTGAGATTGATTGAAGAGAGTCCTTCAAGGAGACGGAGTAAGAATGGCTTTATAAAAAAGTAAAGTTTGTGATTATTTTTTAACGATTATTCCATGATTACATTACTCCGATGTGCCTTAACTGAGGTACTGGCCAATGTCGACTTCGCAGCAGTCGCCAGCCGGGTTAATCATTGTTTGTTGTGATGTCTGTTACGATACTTGACGTAACACTCGGGGCCGTTTCATATGTCAAAGCAGAATAATTAATGTTTGGAATGATTTATAATACGCTTATCATTGACAGTTACATCAATCAGTTACATCTCTCACCTGTAACAGAATAGTCAGAGAAATATTAGCAAATTATTAAAGAAAATAAAGAAAAAACTGCTTTTGTAAGGCAAAATATACTTGACATTTCATCTTCATGTTTATATGTAGAATCCAATAATCTTTGTACCCAAATTTCTTTAAGATCTGAATTAAAATATGTGAAACAGGCTAAATATTTTTCATGACAGCTAAAGTGTGTTTCTGATCTCGATAATTAATCCGTTAGTCCTGGAGGTGGAGTCCGCTATAAAATAAGGAAACACTTATCTAGATAATTTTATTGGACATATCATATATTTGAAGAGTAACTGCTGTGAAAAAGTCACCTTCGACTGAGTGGCACGTCCCGTACACCTCTTATATTGGGAGCACTCCCACCTATGACAATATGTGCTGCTAGCCTACCATCCGGGTCCCGGATGAGTTTCTGAAAAGAAACACTTAGTCCCACTGAATAAACTCGAAATTCAGTGGGGGTAACTGGTAGGGATAACGTCACTGAACGATGTCGATAGACACTAATTGCTAAAAACTTACCAAGTAGTCTCTCAACGGAAATGCATATCGCACATACGGGGGATGAGGCTTCGGCATCAACACACACTTTTTGTCACTTGGTTGACCCTTTTGACCTCAATTCTGTAATAACCTTAGGTCTTTTTGGGAATTTGTGACAACCTGTCGAGGATTTGCACCCAGGAAAATAGCAATAATAGGGCTAAGCGTAACGACGTTCTTTGTTTACAATTTCGTCTTTTTACCAGCTGTTTACATGCAGACAACGACGCATGCGCAATTCAATCACCAGCAGCGACACCGCGACGACAATTCATCGAATAGTCCCATTTCTAAATGTTGGTGGTAAATCACTAACTCTTTATTCAAGTCATTTGAATAACAAACCATTTGCATAACAAAAACAATATCAACTGCGTATTAATTTAATGGGTGGTGGTCTCGTGGACTCGTATAATATATTGGCTATAGCTTTTAAAATTACGAGCGACAAATACAAGTGTAAAACTTATTTAGAGCTCACATGACCTACAAACCAATTTCTTATTGGTCATAGTGATTTTGGTCGTGCATCATCTACAGTCTGATTGAAAAGAGAAGACCTAAGTCATTGACCAAGTTTTATTAGGTTTAGAGATACTTTTCCCTAATAATGTGAACATGCTTGTCGGGGATTTTCAATGCAAGAAAACACGGTAGTCTGGTTTTTAGCAACGATTGAGGACTGTCAATAGTGAACTTACCGTCGACGTGTACTGAATTTAAAAGAACGGAAATTTACACACGCGAATACACCGATCCACAGTCAAATTGGACTCGAGATCAACGAGATATCTGACGATCACTTTCCATTCAAAATTAGAAAATGTCTGCACTTGATCGTAGTATGCTATCAATTGTACCAAAATAGCAGACGACAAACACATTTTATGCTGTTTTGTTTTTGATCGATTTTAAAGCATTTACATCGCACTCTTTTTGGGATTTTGGTCGCTCCTTCGCTAGCTAAGCTTGGCATAGACATTTACGTCTAGACTCCCTTGTTACCCTATGGTGTAGCCACCACGTGCGTTCAATGTACATGAATAACATAAAGCCTCCTCTAATCGTCTGCACGATCCTGCCATATACGCATTGACAAACACCACTCGGGTGAAACTGGCCGGGTACGTATCGATGATTACGTGAAGCACTTTGAATCAGAATTGGTTATCATTGTAGCTAGTACTACGAATAGCTGCAAAAATTTTGTTGAGGTTGGCCTATATCCTAGCTAGTATCAACAAAGAGGCTGGGGCTGGACCTTTTCCACGGGTAGGGCTCGATCGAACTTTTCGAAGCCCCCTAGTTACGGGCCTGCATAGTAACGTGTTTTAGAGAGATTTAAAACTGAAAGAAATAGTTCCTATGATATCAAACCTGTCTGAAAAAGTAGTGGCAACAACAGATCAACCGTGACGCATATTTGTAAAAGTGGGAGGCCTAGCTGGGGAAATAAAATTGCTATTTGGTCAATGTTCGTTAGTCCGAAGAACATACAAATGAAGACGGAAATTGGACAGTCTACTACTAATGGACGTGAAGCCACATGTCTCATGAGGCGCCATTTTTGTGTTGCAGAACCCTGTCAACAACACGCGTGCTTGTAAGGAATTTGGTACATTAATCCTTTTGCTACATCGTATGAAATATAGATTATTACATGTTCTCAGTCGTTATCCTCCGTATTCTAGGGATCTCGTGGATTTTGGAGAATTATCGCTTGCTAAAATAGGTTACCACTAGTAACTGACTATAATGCTCAAGTCAAAGGATACCGACGACACGATGCCCGCATTCAAGTTGGAGATCGGTGATTTACAAGTGAGATAACACGAGAGAAAAATTTCACTGACTTAATTTATCGTTTTTATGGAAATTATGCGTCTTATTTTTCATAGTGTATAAATGTCGGTGGAATGCACTTTTCCGAACATGCAATTATTGCGCGTGCTCATATAAGTATTCTATTTTCACGTTCGATGACGTCAGCCGCTGAGTCGGCGACTCGAAACTCTTGAGGCACGGGTGCGAATCCGGCATCGGTTTCCCGCCAAAATGTTATCCCACGAGTGAGATAACTTTATGGGTTATTACACGGTTGTATCTGCCATTCGAGGCTAGTGTTGTAGTATAAATATAGATAATTACATGGCGAAGTCGTTATCCCCATTATCTAGAGACCGAGTGGACTTTGGAGAATTATCGCCCGAGGGGTGTTAGCCCCGAGGTTGATAATTCTCCAAAATCCACGAGAACCAAACAAAAGCCTCGTGAACGAGTCAGTCGTCAAACAGGTTTGATATAAAACGTTATAATCTCACACCTTGAATTAATTGTAATTGTTCATGTTTTCATGGCCAACTACAATTCTCCATAATCAAAAACTGATCAACAACCGATCCGACGAAATGCAGCCCACTGACAGACACAGAAAAGTTTCACGGCCTCATACTTGGTATTAACGGCGTATTTTTCATTCTTCACAACCCCGAGCCACTTCCGAAGCATTATGAGCTCTCGAGGAAATCGAAAACTCAATATACTCACCGCAGCATCATAGTTCGCACAAGCGGGAACGATACACCACACCATAGCGGCACTCAATCTGCAGAAGAACCACTGACGCTGCTGAGTCGTTTATTACCTTCCTCACAGGTTAACGCGACACCTCTCGGCGAGGTAAGATCGACCGTATACGAGGTGACCGATTAAAGGCGAAGGCAACCTTTTTCCATGTCATTTTGAGCTGAAATAAGGTTGGTTGGTTATCCTTTTCATATTTTCCACTTAATTACAGCTTTTCGTAATTTTATTAATTACTCGTCCGCTCTTTGGGAAGTGACGTTTTAGGAGGCAAGCATTTCGCGCCAATTTCTTTTCATATAGTCTGACTGTGAGAGCTGCCGAGTCAGTCATTGTTCTACCTCGGTTGTGTCAAGCTCCGTCGCCGTTTGCTTTCATTTACTAGTCAGTGAATATGCCACACTGTTGCTGCGTACCAGGATATACTAATTATCGGCCCACGTGCGCTTTGGGAGTACCTGTGCATCGCTTTCCGATGGATGACACACTTCGCCGTACTTGGCTCTTTCGTGTGAAGAACGCAGCGTTACCAGTCCACGCAACGTACAAACCAGTGGAGAATTACCGTGTGTGTGGCGAGCACTTTCTGCCGTCCGATTACGAAAGGGATTTGTACGCTGAACTGATAAAGGTCCCTGCGAAACAACGTCTGAAGAAGGTTGTCATTCCGTCTGTGTTGATTCCCGGCAGTGCCTCGTCGCCACCCTCGAGAAGTGCGTACTTGAAGCGAGAAGCCTCGCGAGCTGTGGCCAGTACAGTGACTGGAGCCAGTGGAGGCACTTCATCTACTGTCACCCGTGCCTCCGAACGTACCCCAGAGCGTGCAATTCCTGGAACCATTAGTGATTCGTTCTGTGCTGTTTTCTCCAGCCCAGAGCCTCTAAGCAGCCCTGCAGCGATATTGAGTAGTGGGAGTGATTACAGGCTCAGTTCGACACCCAGTGAAGAGGACAGTTCGTCGTCCAGTGAACAGTTCGGTGAGCCAAACTTTGATAAGTTTATTGTGGACTTGTCTAAAGTGTTGGAGCTATTTAGAAGGTGCCAGGTGTGTGGCGAGGGAGTCACACGACACGATGTAAGCAGTTTGGGTGCTCAGGTCACCATCCAGTGGGAGTGTGTCGCGGGACACTCTGGCAAGTGGGACAGTTTTCCTCTGTCCGTGGTATGCCGGAGGTCCACTTAACCATGTCCAGTAATGGCTTGGCCTCGTCGAAATCTGAACAGCACAAGCATTCCACTGAGGTAGGCATAACAACGCACACAGTGCATTTGCACCAAGATGTGTCACCACGTCTGTCCTCAGTACCCGCCTCGTTTCTCTCAACAGCTGCCTGTGCCTGTGCGTACTCTGCCTCGTTACACTCGGGCTCAAACATGTACCCACCCACTGAATGTCCGTGAAAAAATTCCTCGTCACCACTGCTGTGAAAAAGGTCTCCGTCACTCACACTACTGTCACTGTGATACGGGTCACCGGCTCCAGCCATTTTCAGCTTACAACACACTAAACAATCCCTAAATCCAACGTAGTTGAGTTCTCTACTAACCTATCTTGCCGCAGAATACTCGCCGACAGAAAGTGGTGGCGACAATTGTTGAAAAACAGCACAAACAAAAGTAGAACAGAACAGTTTCGCACGGTAAAGTCAACCCAAAACCAAGTGGCGGGAAACGCTTGCCTCCTAAAACGTCACTTCCGGAGTAGCGGACGAGTAATCTATAAAATTACGAAAAGCTGTAATTAAGTGGAAAATATGTCTAGGATAACCAACCAACCTTATTTTAGCTCAAAATGATATGGAAAAAGGTTGCCTTCGCCTTTAAGACGGTAAAATTAAATCGGGTGGCATTCTCCTTTAAGACATGTAGTTGTGTCCAAGACTGAAACTTTGCTGATACTAATAAACCAATACTTTTTACATTTTACTCGTTTAGGAATTCTAGTTGTTGCTTGAAATTCCATATGTTTTTGCATATATCCAATCTTTTATTGGAAACAGTGTTTAAAATGTTCCACATTTGCGTGAAGAGCTATCAAAATAGAAATTTAGGATTTTTGTGGAATAACTGAAAAGTTGCGCAAAATGAAAATGTCATTAATAATTTAGACAACAGTATCAGCGTTATTAAGATTTCATCTTGAACATTTGAATGAAACATAATATGATCATGTGTTACATATCGCTGTTTTGCTATAAATTTACTTTTAGTTTTCGAAGTTTTACTAAAACGATGACCACGTGACCTAATTAATTGCAGATTGTTAAAACGTCAGTTTATAGTGCAACAATCCCAATTAACACAGGTGAGATTTGTAAATACTGACAGTGCCCCGTAACTATGCTGGCGCGCCCTGTAGGGAGTCCTTTAATTAAATCACGATTAAAAATCAAAGTCAAATATTCTATTTTTTGATATTCCTTCAGCGACGACCCTGTTGGTCACTTCTGGAATCAGGTGTTCACACGGCGTTTGGCAAGTCCTGTTGGTCAGTCCTTGTACCAGCGACAATTATCTCCCACCCTACTATAGCAGCTCTTGCTGTCTACAATCTTTCGTGACATCGGCCAACGCGGTAGAATCCACTATTCATGTCATACTTCACTGGTCACACTTTTTTGAGACGAAATACGTGTCGGCAGTGCCCTTGAGTCACTGCCTACGATGCGTTTTGCTGTTCAAATTCGTTGTGACGTAACATATTTTGGTAGTTTGTCACCACCTACAATACACAAGAGCAAACACAACTGTAAATTGTTCTTTAGTCTTTGTGCAAGACCCTTTCCAGAATCTTCTGTGAGATGATCTCACTTGCACTATTGCTTCATTACAACTGTCAGAATAAATATTGATTAAGTAATTAGTAAGTATAGATCCATTTCAAGTTGCCCAAAATTTGTGCATATTATTTACTTTTAAATCATGAGGTCACACATTGTTGACATTTGAACGTCAAAATCTATTTTTAGATGGTGTTTACAACTTTGGTTCTGAGGTCAAAGCACTATAGAGATTCTGGAAATTTCTGAGAACAAATCGTAACAGCCTATGATATGATTGGATATGATCATGTGGTTTTTATTAGCCAATCGCTAAATAAGTAGATTGTTTTAACTTGGGCTAAAATTAAAAGGATATTCAGATGAGCTATATTGTTGGTAGTCCTTCGGGTCCGAAGATGACGTAGGTTGTGTGTCTCATCGTCTATGTACACGAAGACGGCTCTGCAGTCCCAGTCTTGACGCACAGAGTCGAGCACAGGCGGGGCATTGGAACTCCGTCGTGGTAACAGTGGTGGATGCGGCTGAGTGGCGTTTCTCTCGAGCAGCTTCGAGTCTCTTACAGCTGTCACCCTCAAAACTTGCAGTTGCTTTTCGAATCGTGGCTCGCATCTTTTGTCTCTCTCCTGCAACTGCTTTCAGCTCCTTGGGTTTGATGTTGCACCACTTCAGGTTGGCTTTGACGGTGTCTTTGTAGTGAAGGCGAGGGCGTCCTTGCTTCCTTCTCCCAGTCTTCAGCTCGCCATACAAAACCTGGCGAGGCATTCTGTAGTCCTCCATCCTGATGATGTGCCCCACCCATCGCAGTTGGGCCTTGAGTAGCATCGCTTCAATACTGGTTGACTGGACACGTTCTAGGACCTCAAGGTTGGTGATTCGGTCCTGCCATCGGATTCCTAGGATGGAGCGAAGAGAACGCATGTGGAAGCTCTCAAGCTTCTTGATGTGTCTGAGGTAGAGGGTCCATGACTCGCAGCCATAGAGCAGAGAGGTCAGGACCACTGAAGAATACACCTTCAGTTTAGTAGACAGGCGGATGTTGTGCTCGTTGAGCACCCGTGTTCTCAGTCTTCCGAGTGCTTGGCTCGCCTTGCTTGTCCTGGAAGCAATCTCTTTGTCTAATCTGCCATCTTTTGAGATGACGCTCCCCGGGTATTTGAAGTGGTCCACATTGAGGAGTTGCTTGTTGTCGGTGGTAATGACTGGCTCCGGGGATTGGTGTTGGGTGCAGGTTGAAGAAGCACTTCTGTCTTGCCGAGGCTTATGGTCAAGCCGAATGCTTTGGAAGCATTCGAGAAGCTGTCCAGCATGAGTTGTAGGTCATTCTCATTGTGGGAAAGGAGCGCACAATCATCCGCAAAAAGTGCGTCCTGGATTAGTTTTTTCAGGCACTTTGTCTTTGCACTAAGGCGCCTTAGATCGAAGAAGGAGCCGCCGAGGCGATATTTGATGTACACACCCTCCTCTAGTCTCTGCACAGCTTGGGTCAACATTCACGTGAAGAAGAGGTTAAACAGAACAGGCGCGAGCACACAACCCTGCTTCACTCCATTTGAGATGTCAAAGGTGGCTGAAGTATCGCCGTTTGCGAGGACCTGACCTGGCATGCCATCATGGAAGAGTCGCACCATCTTAACAAACTTTCGGGGGCAGCCATATCGACTCAGGACTGTCCACAGAGCCTCTCGGTTGACAGTGTCGAAGGCCTTAGTCAGGTCTATGAAGACTGAGTAGAGGGCCATGTTCTGTTCAATGCACTTCTCTTGAACCTGCCTCAGAGCGAAGATCATGTCCACCGTACTGCGTCGTGGCCGGAAGCCACACTGCGATTCCGGTAGATTATGCTACGAGACGGTGACAAGTCTGTTCAGAATGATGCGAGCGAAGATCGTGCCGGCGATAGAGAGCAATGAGATGCCCCTGTAGTTTCCACAGTCCGCTTTGCTTCCCTTGTTTTTATAGAGAACAACGATCAAGGCGTCGCGGAAGTCGTCTGGCATGACCTCTTCCTCCCAGATGATGTTCAGGATGTCGTGGAAGGCAGATATGCCTTATAGATCTCAGCAGGGATGCCATCCTTTCCTGAGGCTCTGTCACTATTCATCTGGGATATGGCTTTCTCAATCTCCTCTATGGACGGTGGTAAGTCCAGTTCTTCAAGCATGGGTTGCTGCGGGATCTGTTCTAGAGCAGAAGGGTCAACTGTGGGTGGCCTGTTTAGCAGAGTGCTGAAGTGTTCAGCCCAGCGGTTTCGTAGTCCTTCCTGGTCTTTGATGAGGCTCGATCCGTCAGAAGACAACAAAGGAGAGCATCCTGTTCTAGAAGGGCCATACACTGATTTTAGGGCGCTGAAGAACTTCTTAGAGCAGAACGGAAATGATGAAACACACAACAAACCTGTGTGTGATGGTTTTTAAAGTGGTAAAGCCGTTGCACTGGGGCAATCCCACTCTCTCGGCTGAGGAAACATTGATCCAGTGGCACAGAAAACTGTTACGGCTGGAAGTTACCTCTGCTGCAGTGGATGACCATGACTTCTTTGGTGCCTCGTCGTGCTCTGAGCGCTCCACAGCGCTTGCTGAAACCGCCGTCTTGACCGTTGGACCACTGGGGGTCTCTTCCGCTCAGTCTGCCGGAGCCAGTCTTCACATGCTAGGGTAGGCAGTCCCTAACTCACCGAGGGTTGAGACCCGTCAGCTACCCTCAACCTGGTTTAGCCAGCCTGTCGAAGCGGTGAGCTATATTAGTTGAAGCATAAAGACTTGCTACAGTGTACAGACGAAACTGCACAACACAGCCATCTCGTGGAAGATTCTAGAGAAAATGTGGGCAAAGGGCAAGTGTTAGGTAGCACTGAACAGTTAGGCTGTAGCCAAGGGCATTTTGTAGTGCCCAGAATTTATGTACAGGGCGCATATGTCAGAATTTGTTGAAAATAAATGCGAGGAAACTGATTTACTTGTGTTTTTCAATGAGAAAGGCCAAGTATTTTTAGCCGTGACCTACTTTTGATGCAAAACGGTGGCGGTCATTTGCTTTCAACCCCTGTCGCCTGCTGTCCAAGAAACCGGTTGCGATTTCAGGTGGCTGTCAGACAGATCAAAATTGCCAAAACTGTAGCTGGTAAGGTGCATACTACTACCACAATTTTAGAATTTAAAGAGTGCCAGCATTCTGAATATGTAGTTGGATTTTTCCTAGCACTTGCAGGGAAGTGGCAATTTTTGGGAGAAAACTGCCAAATTTTGTTTTTTTTTGGTAATATTTTTATGTCCAGGGATTTTTTCCGAAGTGAATTAACCGATTAAAAATCTGTAGCGTAATTAGGTTCCGGTTATCATGAGTAGTGTTTATGTGTTGGGAATGCTACAAAACTCTTTGGTTTTTTCAGACACTCGTTAGCACACAAGGAAAGGGCCAATCTCTACTTCGGTGTGTCGGCAGCCAAAAGCCTGTAGCAACTGCGGTGAGTCCCCTTAAACCAGAGGGTGAAATTTAAAGTTGATCACATTAATTCTACTCCCTGTCACAATTTGAAGTTATCGCATTGCTTTTTGGTGTTTAATTCCTCAATTTTTTCGAAAAAAACGAAGAATTAGTCACGGCTATGATGGGAGCTGGCAGCCATCCCCAAGACATTGCTGACTGAGGCTGTTATGAGCCCAGAACTGCCTATGTCAAAAGCTTGTTCAAGTAGTCTCAAAAAATTTTTTCTGGCAACTTCCCTGTTGTCTTTGTATTGAAAATAAGAGGATGAACTGGAAAATAATAAATTTTAATCAAGTCTGAAAACTTGTTTTTTAACGAACAGGAAGTTAAGTAAGAGCTTGTCACTTGCATTGTGGGTAGTAAGATAATGCCCATACATATTGTGTCACCAGAGACTGTGACCAGCAAGAGGAATCGTGGGTAGAAGATACTGCCTGCAAGTGTTTTGTCACCAGAGACTGTGACCAGCAAATACATTGTCGCATTACAGTGTGTGTAGTTCGAAGATTCACCGTCATCCAGCAAGTGAAGAGTCCTACAACTTGGAAAGCAGATAAGACATTTGATTTTTTGGTTGATTGATTGAAGTGATGTTTAAAGAGGGCGCTAGCGTAGTTACTCTTCTTTGTAGTTGATTATATAAATAACAACGGATTTCACTTGTCTANCTTTCTCAATCTCCTCTATGGACGGTGGTAAGTCCAGTTCTTCAAGCATGGGTTGCTGCGGGATCTGTTCTAGAGCAGAAGGGTCAACTGTGGATGGCCTGTTTAGCAGAGTGCTGAAGTGTTCAGCCCAGCGGTCTCTTAGTCCTTCCTGGTCTTTGATGAGTCTCGATCCGTCAGAAGACAACAAAGGAGAGCATCCTGTTCTAGACGGGCCATACACTGATTTTAGGGCGCTGAAGAACTTCTTAGAGCAGAACGGAAATGATGAAACACACAACAAACCTGTGCGTGATGGTTTTTAAAGTGGTAAAGCCGTTGCACTGGGGCAATCTCACTCTCTCGGCTGAGGAAACCTTGATCCAGTGGCACAGAAAACTGTTACGGCTGGAGGTTACCCCTGCTGCAGTGGATGACCATGACTTCTCTGGTGCCTCGTCGTGCTCTGAGCGCTCCACAGCGCTTGCTGAAACCGCCGTCTTGACCGTTGGACCACTGGGGGTCTCTTCCGCTCAGTCTGCCGGAGCCAGTCTTCACATGCTAGGGTAGGCAGTCCCTAACTCACCGAGGGTTTGAGACCCGTCAGCTACCCTCAACCTGGTTTAGCCCGCCTGTCGAAGCGGTGAGCTATATTAGTTGAAGCATAAAGACTTGCTACAGTGTACAGACGAAATTGCACAACACAGCCATCTCGTGGACGATTCTAGAGAGCATGTGGGCAAAGGGCAAGTGTAAGGTAGCACTGAACAGTTAGGCTGTAGCCAAGGGCATTTTGTAGTGCCCAGAATTTATGTACAGGGCGCGTATGTCAGGTTTGGCTAGTTGTTCGAGGAATTTGTTGAAAGCAAATGCCAGGAAACTGATTTACTTGTGTTTTTCAATGAGAAAGGCCAAGTTTTTTTAGCCGTGACCTACTTTTGATGCAAAACGGTGGAGGTCACTTGCTTTCAACCCCTGTCGCCTGCTGTCCAAGAAACCGGGTGCGATTTCAGGTGGCTGTCAGACAGATCAAAATTGCCAAAAATGTAGCTGGTAAAGGGCATACTATTACCACAATTTTAGAATTTAAAGAGTGCCAGCATTCTGAATATGTAGTTGGATTTTTCCTAGCACTTGCAGGGAAGTGGCAGTTTTTGGGAGAAAACTGCCAAATTTTGTTGTTTTTTTTGGTAATATTTTTATGTCCAGGGATTTTTTTCCGAAGTGAATTAACCGATTAAAAATCTGTAGCGTAATTAGGTTCCGGTTATCATGAGTAGTGTTTATGTGTTGGGAATGCTACAAAACTCCTTGGTTTTTTCAGACACTCGATTAGCACACAAGGAAAGGGCTAATCTCTACTTCGGTGTGTCGGCAGCCAAAAGCCTGTAGCAACTGCAGTGTGTCCCCTTAAACCAGAGGGTGAAATTTAAAGTTGATCACATTAATTCTACTCCCTGTCACAATTTGAAGTTATTGCATTGCTTTTTGGTGTTCAATTCCTCAATTTTTTGAAAAAACGAAGAATTAGTCACGGCTATGATGGGAGCTGGCAGCCAACCCCAAGACATTGCTGACTGAGGCTGTTATGAGCCCAGAACTGCCTATGTCAAAAGCTTGTTCAAGTAGTCTCAAAAAATTTTTTCTGGCAACTTCCCTGTTGTCTTTGTATTGAAAATAAGATGATGAACTGGAAAATAATAAATTTTAATCAAGTCTGAAAACTTGTTTTTAACGAACAGGAAGTTAAGTAGGAGCTTGTCACTTGCATTGTGGGTAGTAAGATAATGCCCATACATATTGTGTCACCAGAGACTGCGACCAGCAAGAGGAATCGTGGGTAGAAGATATTGCCTGCAAGCGTTTTGTCACCAGAGACTGTGACCAGCAAATACACTGTCGCATTACAGTGTGTGTAGTTCGAAGATTCACCGTCATCCAGCAAGTGAAGAGTCCTACAACTTGGATAGCAGATAAGACATTTGATTTTTTTGGTTGATTGATTGAAGTAATGTTTAAAGAGGGCGCTAACGTAGTTACTCTTCTTTGTAGTTGATTACTTAAATAACAACGGATTTCACTTGTCTAATTAATGGTTATCATATAATAAATTAATTATGCACAATCTCACAGCATAGCTAAATATTTGACAATCCCACACTCAATATCTGACAACAACTAAGCAGTCCCACTAGCGTCAATGCCATCTGACATTTTTTAGGTGCTGGCTAACTCTTACATAACAATAGGTTAAAAACCCGCATAATATTGGCTCGTACTTGGCTGCTGTCCTAATGTCGTGTACCCTTGACATGAACGGGGTCATAAAAGGATTACAAATGCCGTTAACAATTTTCAGTAAATAATTTACTATTCCACAACGTTTGGCTCTAAAATTTAAGATAGCACAATAAGAATAAAATTAACTATACATTTCCTTCGATCAGCCACTTGTGTGATAAGATGTTCCGAGGTAAGCTAAATTTGAACATTTCTGTAGGGTCCTACATACCCCTAAAACCCAAGTTTTGCCCATTTGTAAAATGGCCATCATTGCGGACGGTTTCTAAATAGGTTTCTGCAGGTAGACGTATCTTAACAGATTCTTATTTGCATTTAGTCCTTTGAGAGCTTAACTTTCGGTTCTTCTATTTTAGATACGGTCCGGATTCTGAATGGATACTTGGCAAGATTGAGGATCTCGATGCACTGCTAGGTTATCTTCTTGACACCTTCGAGAAGTATGACCTTTTGGGAAAGGGCAACTTCATTCTGACCAGTAACCACGGGATGACCAACACAGACCCCAAGACGTTGATCAACATCTCCAAATTTGTTAACATGTCAGCCTTCGTCCAATAAGCTCCAGTATATGGCACAATATGTCACGTAATACGCATAGCGAGCAAGACAATGGAGGTGCAAACCGCGCTGAAGAATGCTCATCCAAACATGACGGTCTACCTAAAGAATGACTTCCCAGAGAGGCTGCATATTCAAGAGTACCGGAAATCGTCATCATGCCTGACGAAGGCTGGCAAGTTATTTACGTAAATTAAATGCAGTAATATAATTTCAGAGCATTTTAACCTCAATTGGTTTTGACTCGTTGTATCGCTTCTATGCTTTAGACCTTTGTCATGCAATAAACACCGTCCTATATTCTACATGTGTTCATTTCTGTGGTTTCCATGATAGCTATTACCATCAAATGTCAATAGAAACAAACAAAGGATTTAAACCGACTTGACACATTTCGGTGGCGTTTATTGAAACAGCCTCATCAGATGAAAAATTTCAGTGGCCACCTTTCTAGGCCCAACCAGTAATGAAACAGACTCTATCAGTTACTGGGAGTTACAATAAACTAGACTAACAATGTGCCAGCTAGTTGCCTATTGAGACTAGGCTAGTACCAACAGATGTGTAGAACCTCACGAATTTTAAGCTCCTTTGTTGTTTCTGCTTTTTCTGTTATAGCCAAGTCATTGAAAAAGCATTGTTGATAACAATGATTGGAACTCTGTGTAACGAATTGCTGTTAACTCGTAGATTTTAACTAATAAAATATCACTTTATTTTATCATGACCTCATGGTCTGAGACAAGAAGATGATGACCACAGGAAGTAGATCTGACTAAACTGTCATTACGACTAAAGTCCAATACTCCGAATAAAACGCGTAATCGATTGACACGTCACACTCTGCAGAAGAATATTAATACAATGTGAACCTCTGTCAGAATGTAGGTTTCCCTGGTCCGGGTTTTCATATGGCGAACAGTGTCACCTGTATTACTGGAGCCTCATCCAGCACAGATAAATTTGTATACTACCCTGGATGGGGGACAAAAACGACCGGCGGACGGCACAAAGAAAACAAACATCGCATTTCATTGTCTTAGCCAGTGAACGCATGTCTCAAATACAGTCGAGCTACAAACCACAGCAAATTATCCTTTATCTACTAATCTAGCTAATTATGCACAACTTATAGCAGGCTATTTGAAACTGTTCCAGGCGTTAGAACTGTTTTGGTGGGTAAGTGCGTTCAAGTTTTTGTTCCAAACCAGTGCGCCTCGGTCTTACGTCGGTAGACACGGCTATGGAGGCTTTTTTCCTTATCAGGGGCCGGAAGTTTAAAAAGTGATTTGTTTCTGAACCGTTTGACAGCTTTGACATCTACCTCATGACATGTAAACTGGTCGGACTTACACCTGCGCCACATAATGGTTCTTTGACCGTCCTCAGCAAGTTCATTCAAGATAGCTCTGAACCCACAACAGATGAAACTAATGAGGCCAGCTCGTTAAACCATTTTCATGGTTTTATGATTGCCACACTCATTCTAGGGGAAAAGTTCTTTAAAAATGCAAACCACTAAATAGTTTGTGTAATCAGTGGACCTTGTGTTGTAGAGAGCGTTAAAACAAGGTAGAATTCCGTAACGCTAGGATCTACGCTAAGGACCTCGCTAAAAACCAAGACTTTGCGAGATTACTTGAGATACTGTAAATTTTAAATGAGAACACGTGATTTAGGTTAGATTTTTCAAGTCACGAGACAGCTACTGAACTCTACAATACGTTTTATGGGAGTTCTGTCTGTGAGGAGATAGTGTGTAGTAGGATAAGCGTTCGCTTCCTTTACTCAAAATCGTGGGTTCGAGTCCCAGTGGGGCACTCTGCCGGACCCTTGAGTCAGTTCTGTAGCTTCTAAGCACGCTTTTAATTACAAATCAATAAATCATAACATGGTTTTAGGTGGTCAATGCAATGAGCCCATCTAAGTGGCCTGCGCGTGTCTGGTACAACGTGCCTGTAACCATTATGAGATGTTTGTTAAGTTTCCGCCTTAAACTTTTGGTGCAATTTGCTAATGAATTAGGTGATCAAATGATAAAATATTGATATTTAGAGCTCACATGCAATGCGTCATTATTGATGAAAAATAGTGTCTCAGCTCCCTTTAAATATATTGAGCAATTGTTGTGAAAACATTTTTCTAACAATTGGGTGAGCCCGTGATAACACAAGTAATACGAAGGTGTTCCATGTTCATTACAAGAGCCAAATGTTGAATATTGATCAATATTTACCAAATATTGGATCTTTAATTTGTACCCCTAAATATGCCA
The DNA here is from genome assembly GCA_002633005.1 of Phoronis australis. Classification (NCBI taxonomy): domain Eukaryota; kingdom Metazoa; phylum Phoronida; family Phoronidae; genus Phoronis; species Phoronis australis. The sequence goes on along the minus strand of NMRA01000198.1, from coordinate 204,096 downwards.
TTTTGTTAAATTACAATGTTCTAATATTCCAATAGTGTACAGAAGAGTGTAGCAACGATGTAACGAACTTTTATTTTTGAAAATTATATAAGCATTGGCACCTTTCATTAATTCATATAAGCTTTGTCACCTGTTGGTGGTGTTCATGGCAAATATGTAGCGCCACCTGTTTGTGTTGTTAATGGCATACAAGTGATGTTGCCGCACGTGAACTTGGAATCTTGCTTAATCTCAAAATTGAACTTGGAGTTATTCATTGAGTCAATCAAGTGAAATGTTTTGTTCATTTTAAAGAATTTCTGCTGTTATTGTTCTCACGATTACCCATTTTCTCCTTAACTGGAACTTGTGTCACATAATCGGAGGAATGTGTGATTGTCTAATCATTTTTGTTTAGTGAACAAAATCGTCCATAGTTGAAAGAGATTGGTTAAACTTACATCCTTTTATAAACATGTAATTTGCTTTAGTGTAGTGCTAGTTTTATCAACGTGAAAGTGATTATTTGAGTGAACTTTCCAAGTTCCGTTGTGTATTCAATGTTCACGCATACGTGATTTTAAGATTAAGTAGGATTCCAAGCACAGCAATGTCACCTCAGTGTTTGTGTTGTCCATGGCACAAATGTATCTGGGTGAAGCGTACACCAAAAACACTGTGCGGCTTGATAAAAATTAAGTTTCATCATATAGTCTCGATCACACATATCGTTCCAGTAGTTGTAGGCATATCAAACAATAGACATTTATTTTGTTGGGTACGCAGTCATATTAATTACCAATTACCTGTGCTAAAATTATTGCCGGGAATTGTTGCGAAAAACATACAATGATTCCAAACCCTGTTTTGGCTTATGAAGAGACACTAGAAACGACTTTCCCACCCATGTCTTTAAAACAAAATAACATTATGTAAACATAGGCCACCCCCTTAAAAGTTTGGAAAAAATGTAAGCGAGTTTACAAACTAAAGGGAGGACAGACGACATAGTGTTACTCCCGTTTATCAAGTCATGTAAATTTGAATGTTTCCCTTGGTTGATGAAATAAGGTCAGCGTTTTGTAGTTTTTGATGGTAAAGGTTTTAGAGAGGCATAAAACGCGATAAAGAGACTAAATTGCAATATTGAGGTTGGTTCTCAGCAAATGAAACAGAATTGAACCTGCTCACCAGGCATTTTCAAAGTTTTTTCGTAATTTTTTTTTTAATTTCTCTTCATATCTAAGTATTTTCTTGTAGTTTCAAATTTCAGAAAAACGGTCTGTCAACTACTCGCAACTTCGTTTCGCGTTCCATGCCTATTTAAAAACTTTTTCAAAGTGGCAAATCATCTAGTAGATTTTTGTATTTGGTGTCAAGTTCCATACAAACCTTCTGAAACATGGACTTGTGGTAATGTTACCTTAAAATTAATAGTAATTCACATACAAATTAGAAGCTTCAGTCCTTTTTTCATAGATGCCTACATCAACGTGTAAATCAGATACCAACAAAAAGTGCACATTTACATTTTGAGCCGTCACGTGTATGACTACACGAGTGTCAATTCCCGATGCCATGTGCTCGGGTGGCTGACGAGGACCCACGGACAACATGGGGGACGGGTTTTTCCACAGAGGATCTGGCGATTGACAAGGACCCAAGGACAGCATAGGAGACGGGATATGTCACGGAGGATCTTGGGACTGACAAGGACCTAGGGACAGCATGGGGGTGGGGTATGCCACAGAGGATCTGGGGACTTTTCTCACGAAATTTTCAGAACTCGTGTATTTCAACGTGAATTCGGGTTCAGTTAAGTGGAAGCATCTTACGGTTTAAGGGATGTAAAACAAGTTTGAAAAGCAGTTTCACACCGTACGTAACGTACTCAGTCACGTTTATTAATATAAAACTTAGTTAATTACCATTTTAATACATTTACTGCAGCCTCAACTTTAACTGAACAACGTACTTATACCAAACGGCACCAAAGAACCCGTGAGGCAGCTATGAGGGACCCATGTTTTAATTATTTCTCTTTATCCGGTGTCAGCCTTTTGAATCATTGAAATTATTTCCCCAGTTGGTTTAATTAATCGTTTGTATGACCTCACTGATTCATTTCCTTTTGATGGTACTATTATACGATAAGTTAATTGATATTACAAATTTGTTTGATCCCTAATTAGTTAATTAATCAGAATGTAATGCAATGGATTTCATTATTACATTCTCTTTTATTTTTAGAATTTTGATTACACAATTGTTTTAGAACTAAGGTGTATTTCTAACCTGTCCTATGCGGAATAATAATTATTTTTTGTTCTGGTCCATCATTCTAGAGCTCACAGTAGGTGACGAGCTTGATTGCCTTCAACGCTGAACTTTTACTTTTGTGACATCACTAGCAGTGCATGCGCGCACCCAGCATAAAAATGTGGGGACTCGAATTTTTGAGAATGTTGTCCTTTAACTAAAAAAACCAGATACGATCAGATCTGTGAATAATGCGTTCGACAAATGTTGATAGTTTCTGCCCTTTTAGTGGACGTTTGTCTCGTTTTCTCGGACTTTTTGTTTCTCTGAGGTGGACCTTTTTGCCCACTTCGCGAAATGGGGGGCTCGTTCGAGCCCATCGAACCCCCCTGGGTGCGCGCATGCAGTGACACTTTCTCAAAGATTACTTAAAAGAACAACAGCGTCGAGAACAAATCCTTCAATATGCATAGTAAATATTGGGATTGCAACAACTGTTTGAAGTGGATGTATTAGCGAAGCACTTACCCTGGCTTAAGCAACAGGACGCGTTCTGTAGACGCAAGACGCTATTGAGAAAAGTTAAACTGGTCACGTGATTTGCTTGTAATGCAGAAACTTGCTTTATGGAACTTTGCCCAGGAACTGTCTCCAACGTCAAAGAATAAGAAAGTGGACACAGGTACTTAATTACAATTATTGCAATTAAAACTAATTTAAAACACATATCGTCATCGCCCACTATTTGGTGGTGAAGGTCAGCAATGTAACGATTCCTCGATGATGACACGTGTGACCCAATTGGTAAGTATTTAATAGCGTTCCATCCACGTTTTGGCTTTGTCACTGGAAGTTGTCGAGGTTCTGCATCACCCACATGTACACCGTGTTAATCTCAACGAGTAAAATATTAACAATTTTGTTTGCACACCCATTTGGCCCGTATTGTGTTGTCAATATTTGAATAGTAATATCAGTGGCATAGACGACATTGTGTGCCTGTGCATATGACATCACTGAATTTGATCAACCTATTTCCGTCCACGATAAGCGCTCAACAGGTTCATCCAGTCTAATATATGTTAACACAAGTGCGACCAGGGTGTGTTCCTTTCACTATCCAAGAAGACTGCTCACCTGCTTCCGGAATTCGTCACGCGCGGATAACATAAAGTGTAAAGTGGTATTTGCAACATGATATTGCGACTTCTCGTCTTCGTTATTTGTTTTTTTGTACATACTTGCCACACTGCGTACTCTGGTCGAGTACTCTTGATTTCGATGGATGGGTTTCGGTACGATTACTTGGATCGTGTACGACACAAGCCAAACTTTGAGCGAATGGCGAGAGAAGGTGTCAAGGCTAAATACATCAATACTGCATTCACGACGTCCACATTTCCGAATCACTACACGCTGGTTACAGGTAATAATGCAGAGAAATTACGCCTCAAGTGTGTTTTTTTTTCAAAACCTGTTTTCTTGGGAAAATACAAAGAACCTCATTGACAAATTGGAATGAAAAAACGTTAGGTCAAGTCGAGACACGTGCGTCCGTTATTTTCCATTAGTGTATTTCAATGAGCGTAAGCGGTTCTAAATCTCTGCGTCCTCCATATCTACCTGATACAGCTTCTGATGTTATTCCAGAAAGATGCATTAGCAATAGTCACTGGGGAAGCCAGTTTTCTTTTTGGGGAGAGGGAGGAGACTGAAATTGTTGGCGAGATTGGGCAGTTGAAACCAGTAACGAACTGAGGGACAAAAAATTGCAATGAGTTTCTTCCGGTATAATGTTTTGTAATAATAAGTATGAAGTTCATAGTCCTATCAATTGTGCCCCCAAAGGTTTTAGGACCACAGGTCAATTACTCTCTTACTGCTTTATGATACCTTGCGATAAGGCGTCATTTAAAATGTCGATTATCTCCGCAAACTACAGAATCAAAATGCACTTACAAAGTGTACAAATGCACAATTCTGTTTTAAGAGGTCAGGATCCGTTAACTTCAGCTAGTGTGTACCTGGCGATAAACACGCGGAGTTGATAAGACGCACTTTTGACCCCAATGCAAATTCAATAAATGTATACGTTTATAAAACGTGGAGAGTCCCGGTGAAACTACTTTTAAAGTTGTCTGCCGCGAATATAGCGAACGAGACGGGTGAAACTGAAAATGAACTGATTTTTTGTACGTTATTCATCGGAATAACGATTGGTTTAAGACGGGCACCAAAAAATCCCTAAAGCCATTTGTCCATGCATTATCTAACAATAATAGTGGAAAAGGTTCAGTTAACTGCCAGTCACCTCAACTTTACCCCGCTGAGCGCGTGCTTATTGGCTCGAAGAATGGAAAGTGGAATCGGTTCTGGCTGTCAATAAAAACTAGCAGCGCTTATAAGTTCACTAACCACGAGTTATTGATGATATTTACGATTGATTGTCTAAGTCAGAACTTTTCCGTTTTCGCCCCCTTTAGCCATTTCGGGAGCTATACTGATATAATTTTGTGGCACTCATATATCAGCCTGGTCTTGAGAGCGACCTTAATTTGTTCAAGCTTCTTTGGTCGATTTAAAATAAAAATTTATGAACGTATGAATATTTTTAGCATTTTTAAATGAAAATAAAAGTATTTGTTAAGTAAACTTGTAAAATCTTATGTAGTTTTAATTTTGAACATTGGAAAACCAATCAAAGATGATAAAAATAAGGATTCGGCTACTTTAAAAGAAAAGCAAAATGTATTTTTTTGAACTAAGAATATTTGTGACCGAAAGCTTCTGAGATCTAAAAAGTTTATGGGTGCTTGCAAACGCTGTTTTTAGAGTTTTTGATCATGGCTCGTAAATCAAATTCACTCAAAATCACGCGTGTCAAAGTCGAGTATTTCACGACTTCACAAGCGTACCCTTGCAAAATGACGGCCATTGAAGTAATTATTGTTTGGAACTTTATATTACGGTATAGAATTCAGTGTTTCTCTTCCATCAGCGGATTTCTTGCAGCATAAGTTTCAAGATGTTCTTGCCTCCTCGTAACGTAACCCAAATCTTGAAGTACGAGTCCGCAACGAAGCAATAATCACCAGTCTTTAGTCCTGATATCACTGTCGTTTCTGCAACGATTGACATTGCATTCTCTAATCATGCCTCGATTTTGTTACGAACACATGGACGATAGCAATAAAAAGATAACCCCCGTTTTAAATATTCTAACAGGACGAAACATTCGTTCAGCAGTGCCTCAAAGGTACTTTTTACACCAAAGATGTAATTACTGGCGGCCTCTAAACCGGGAGACGCTGTTGCATAAACAATACTATGATTATTTTTCAGGAATTATTTGAAAACGTGTCGTTGGTTATGCCGGACAGTTGATGTATCTCACAGCATGCAGCTGGCTTGTGGATATAATTCAACATCAGGTCCAATAAGCTATAAAATAAGTTATACTTCATGTTATCAGGATCCTTCCATCATGTCTTAGTCGGTAGGTGTAAATAAAGTTTATCTGATTGCCTGCAATTTGCACCCATTAATCATAGCAAAAAATATTTTACCCCAACTTACACAGGTGTATCGTCTCGAACACATTTTCTTATGGCAAAATGTCAGTCAATCAAGGGTTTATTATCATTAAATAGGTCACTCGGTGTAATTGATAAGCCCGTTTTACCAAACTCTCTGCCATACACTATAAAAGTGGAAAGGTAAATTTTATTGCACTCAGCTTAGTCAAAACTCACCCACTCACAATGTTCTTTTAGCGTGCCTCATTGTTCGGGTAGGGCCTACGCCTCCATAATAGAGTTCAGTTCAATAATACCTTTAGAACAACCAAACCAATTATGTGTGTGTGGGGAGGGGGGGGGGTTGTAAATTAACAAATAACCAAACTAAAGAGTACATGACATGCGGCATTGTCTAGTGCCTGTAATATCCTTACTTTGTCTTGTTATGAAGACTACAAGGAGGGAGAGTCGCCATAACTTCAGGCATGCGTGTCCACTGCTTTAACCATTAAGTCCAATTGAGTCTACTACAAACCAAACGCCAGACAATAGCCAGAAAGTCGCATACATGATAAAACAAAATTTAAAACTGCATTTTGCTTAACTGAACTTAGAGCTGTATTTTGCATTATTGGCTAAAGAAAACTGAACCAGGCATTTAACTGACATACAACAATTCTCGTAACAATCCTTTTACCGTTGCCTTCAAGAACACTGAAACCATAAACGACTCAAGAAACGCTTTCATTTGGAGTTGTCCAACCTTTGAATTGTGAATCAAAAATGGCGTAAGTGCTCACTGCCTGTGATAGCAAGTGACGGAAATAGAATCCAAGCACGGTAAGGAATATCATGAGACTGGTTTTAAGAGAGTACAAGGCCTAATTCGTTGTTTGTTCCTTAACCAGCTTAACAGGGTGAAATGTCGCACCATGCTTCATTCAGTATAAAATTATACGTGTGACCCTTGAAATCCTGACTATGTAAAATAATATTTTACAAAACCAACACAGAACAAATACAGTAGCTAAGTCCTCTGTCAAAAACAAACAAAAAACAAGAACGAACCAATTCAGCGTCTTACTGAGGTACTTAAAATTGAGAACGTAAATTGTTAGATTCAGTAACCACTGAAATTCAATACCTATGAAAATTTTACAGAAAAAGACTACTAAAAAAAAACGAATGAAAGTATAGGCGTAGTAAGATTTTCTTTGCTAAGGGTGCGGATCAAATATGAACTGACACCTTAACCCCCAGCTGACACAATTTCTCCGCGGTCATGAAACCTTGAATTTGACTGTAATCATAACGGTGATCCGAGGTTCAGTCTTATCAAATGTTGTAAGCCCGGTCGTTACTAAGGCGGCAAAAACTCGACGCAGCGATTTTCAGAAAGGTGAAAATATTGGAAGTGAAGCAATGCAGTATTTTTTCCTTTTCAGACTCACCGACACCCTTCACAAGCCACCGTAAAGAACTGCGTGCTTAAACTGAAATCGAAGTTACGAACGTATTAGGGAGGGTTTACAATTGTCATTTCCACGAGTGTACAAACAGTACGCTGTTCCTTTCACACTCCCTCCTCCAAAAGCGTAAACGTGACTAAACTTTTATTTTGTATCTGTTACACTGCAAATGTGATTCAAACTTAAATGTCGGTGTTGGTGTAGACATAAAACATTATTTTCAAACAATTAATCATGTATTTTTTCTTCTTTGTTATATCTTGGCCATAATTCTGATGTTACAAGTTTCGTCATATTTTTACGACTTGAAAGCAAATAAAATCGTTGACACCTGTTATGGAACAACGCCATTTTGTAACGTCAGAAGCGCACGCTAGGAGCAAGCGAGGGGTTTGTCAGTTCGAGAAAATAGCGATTATTGCCAACGGTCCTTTAGCTAAGACCGAACTAGATCACTTTTGCAATAATAGTGCAGAGAATTAGACCACGAAACGGGCCATTATACATTAATCTAGGCTTACATGTATTTATACATTTACATAGAGTTATAGTATTTTTAATAATTAAAGTAAAAACAAAAAATGAGTAAAGACACAAAGAAAACAAGAAAAACAAAACGAAGTCATACGGAATTAAAGGAACTACATTTTAACACAATTTAGATATTAGTAAATATATAGACGCTGATGTTGGTCAACAGTGAAATACATCAATTAAACACAGAAAATCCATGAACTCCAACTAGGAATCGTACCACAAAAATTAGAAGGAAAATCAAATGCTTATTATGACATTTAAAAAAGAAATTAAGGTTTTGTTTTGTTTAAACATTACATTAAACATCTTAACTGTGGCAACCATATCATAAAAAGTGAGTTATTTCATTTCTATTACTAAGGTTATCAAATGAGACCAGATCGGATCACTGGATTGGAGGCTGCGAAAGAGCCGTTCACGTTCAGCGTTATGGACGGAGAACGTGATAAAGGAGTGAGTTACGTCACACATGCACTTGTAGTATTAGTAAAGTTGGTAAAATTATGATAGAACTTTTGTCAGTTTGTGTATAACCCCGCTCTCAATTGCTTAACAAGAGCTTCTTTTTTCACGCGATAGACGTATTTTAGTGGTAGGGAGAAGACTGTCACCTAAATGAAACAAATGAACACGACTTTTAACGATCAATTGGTAGGACAAATTTAAGTTTAAGTGTTATATTATATTCAGTAGTGGTTCTAAGCTGTATGTATATTAAGAAAAGAACGGACCCCTAAATTATTGCACAAGTTAAGGATATCTCAAACCTTATTCATAAAAATTTCCATGTTTACAAAATTTCACGTGTTTAGCACAATACCTTATCTTCACTCTCGGGGAACTTCAAATACAAAATATATACTGCGTAGCGATAAAAAATGATTAAACTTTGGAACCGCACAACCGGGGGAATATTGTTTACTACTTATCCCAGGTCAAAGGTTAAACGGCGTTCAATCAAATCGAATCTCCTGCCAGGTACAGAATAGCTGTTCGTATACCCCAATGCTACCCCCTAAAATTCTCTCAGATTCCATGCGGCAGTTGGAGGTGCGAATGTCTGACGGGCAACATCCTGGCTAATACTCTGTCGTGGCCCCTCCTAACTCAAAATCGTGGATCCGCCCCTGTACACTCAGTCCTTTCATTCACAAAGTTGCCATAACATTGAGACAACGAAGTGTACTTATGGTAGAATTGTGGCGGGGAAAACAAAGACAAAACGTAGTTTTGAGCCTAATAGAATTGAGTGTCTATATGCGTACGACCGTTGACGTTGAGAACGAATGCTACGAGTCGCCTCAGGTCTCTGTGGTCATGAATACAGCAAGTTGTGAAAAGAGATAAATCCTCTTCCTAATTCCCATGAGTTGCGTTTGATTGCATGTACTGTATTGTATTTTATAATAACATTTGACTCAGGTGAGTTGCAAATTATCGTTTAATGCAGGCCTATACGAAGAAAGTCACGGAATTGTTGGCAACAGTTTCTACGACCCGGACATCGGTGAAAAGTTCAGCATGGGTAAAGGTTCTACCGATTCCAAATGGTGGACGCAGGGTGAGCCGGTGTGGATCACAGCACGAAAACAAGGCAAGACCTGTTGATTTATTAGTGCGAATTAACATTCTTGAAAGTAGAACACAAATGGGTTGTTGCTTACGCACATATTCAGGGATATACCCAGATTTCAAAACCCTGCTCGCCAGCTGGGCGAGTGAGCCAGAAAATCTACTCGCCCAGCCCGATCGAGTTCAGTCGCCCGGCCGTTTGCGTCTGCCACCACAAACTTTCTGCCAGTGTCAATAAAAATCATCGTTTTGGGCGTTGATGTCACCATCTGTTAGGGCTACCGTATTCACCCTGCTTAAAAAAATTCGTTTCGGAAGGGGGGCGCTTGTTGTAGCCTAAGGCGGGTGAAACCCGGACTCGGAAACGGGTGAAATCGGAAGCTAGCGCGCGCTTATTGGCCACGGGCTCATTAACACTGGTCAAGTTCCGATTCGCGGTTTTTACGTGTACAAAGTAACCTGGATTCCTGTTGAGGGAGAATATCTGTACGGGGATCGATACAGTCCCGTTGACAAGTATGCTGCGTCTGTTCTGAAAGGCCTGATCATAGTGGGACACGTTCCTCGCAAGATCAGCAAAACTTGCGTTCTTTTTGAAACACTGCGGAAGTTTGAAGTGTACAGCCACGATTAAATACCGACATAGCGAAGACGCTCGTGGTCTAGAAATTCCACGCAGAATGATTTTTTAGGACTGTCGGATATTATTGATAAATAGAAGACATTACTGTAGGATTTTAGAACTGTAGGTAAGGCATTTTTCGCATATGTACACGTTCATGGACTGGGCGCTTATTTTAGCGAAGTGAGGGGGCGCTTATACGGGCATGGGCGCCTATTAAGAATGTTGTTATTTATAACATATTTTTTGGCTAAAATGACATTGTACATTACAATAAGAAATCAGTTCCAAGAAATTGACATGGTATTTCACTTGCTGTGAGCACATGGACCGGTCTTCCGCCTTCCCCCCTTTTCTTCGTTTCGGGCTAGTCCACAAATTCTTTTGTGCACGACCACACACTGTGATCTTTTGTCTAGACGAATAGCGTAACGGGTGACATCTACTGAGTCGGCAGGATCGCGTTTTTTAATGTTATTTAAAAACTCTGTAAATCCGCCTCACCTCAAACATAATCTCGGATTTTGGACACCCCAATGTATTCCTTACTCGGATTGCGGTATGTTTACTCGGTAAGCATTGTTCTTTTCCGATTTCACAACACCATGATCGGTGCACAGGCGTCCTCAGCTGATCGTCCCAAATACACTACATATAATACTACAAGGTATGACACTCGGGACTAGAAATTCCACGGGTGCTTCGATTCCGCCGTCCATATGTAGTGTATTGGGGACGCGATCAGAAGCTGAGGACGTGTGTGGATCGGTGCATGAAATAACCGGGTGAAAGCATAAAGTTCAACCAGACACAATTTATCGAACTCCCAGTTTCTCCCGAAGAGCAGATATCACTGCTTATAAATCCGAATAAGGAGTAACCTGTTTACTTATCATAATAGGATACATTTCTTTCTAAATTTTATGGATACATTGTGCTTTTGATTCAGGTTTTGTAGTTTGTTCTTTCCTATTTCAAATTAATATCAAAAACGTGAAGAATTTTAATTAGTTTACATAACTACGCTACATTTGGATTATGACATGTGAACTTTACTCAAATTCTACATCCCTAAATCATCTTGATTTTAAATAGTTATGCTTTTCAAATTCTAGTTTAAGGAGAAACATTTTTATAGTACTCGGTCGCCATGGTAACAGTTGTACGTGTCATCTGTCATACTTGGCGTGTTGTTGGTGATGGTGCTGAAAGTTTCTAAAGTACTTTCTAAGTTACTTATTGTCATAACATGTTGATAGGAACATTTTGGCCTGCATATAAACTATTACTGTATCGAGATCACTTCAAATTTAACTTGTTAAGACCTAATCATCAACTACCTTGAACGTTTGGAACACCTGATGCGTCCAATATTCTAAGAGACGACATTTTATCTCTAATAGGAGATGTAACAATAAGTGACGAACTCAGTTTTTGGTGGAATGAATTGAGCAATTAGAATGCAGTAGAATTGGCAAGATTCAGTTTAAATGGCTTTGTATATTTCATAAAACAATTGCCATGTAAAAAGGTGTTCGTTACCGGGACACTGCATTAGTTACATTTAGCAGCTGACTGAGCGGGGGCACATGAATGATCTCTAAAACTTCGCTGGGGTGGGGCAACACGGGCTAAATTCGTTCGAAATCATGCATGTGCACGAGGCATCGTCTCGTGGATAAAGAAACATTTTGGCTAAAATTCATAAAATTTCATCAAGGAATACTAGTAGTAGAAACCGTCACCAGTGGGCCAGCAGTGGTCAAATCGGGTAAAACTTGACGTCGACCGATTTCAACACCATAGTATTATGTTTTTCCCCAACCTGCCAGACGGCCATTTCCAATCGTGAAGATACCCACAGAGCACTGTGGCACCACAGAAAATTGGTTACCATTTCATGCCCAAAAAAGCTCTGGGATCCCGGTCTATTCCGAGACCCGTTCAACAACTGTTACACTCGTCGATTCAATAACCTGCTGTCACTATAGCTGGCTCTCTATTAACTATCGCTAAACTGCTGATTCTCTGCACTGCAACTGAACTGTAATTACCCTGATTAACTTTCTTGAATTTCTGATGAACTGACTTGATCTCACTTGAACTGACTTTATCTTACTAACACAAACCTGTGCTTGAGTATTTATAGTCTAATGCATTGTTCTGGAACTTTTCATCAATTCAAGCACATTCTAGAACTTTCCTGAATCTACCCAACCATTCTACAAACATGTACTAGTCTCTAGAATATTCCAGACTGCATTAACCACTGTCATTCTAGAGTCTTCCAGAAAGTTCCACAATATACTGCAGTAAACAAATTACATCATCACTACTGAACTCAGTCTACTAGAAAGTTCCATGCTATTTTGAAGTAAACAAATTACATCATCATTGTACTTAACTCAGGGGTCATGCCAATCAAACAGAATAACAAACAAAACAATACAACTAAAAATACTGTCAGACTAATTCTGACACATAAAAACATATTTGCAAAAACCAATGAAGCCCCTTCATGGATTTAACGAGCTATAGACTGCCCATATAGTCAAGGACTGTAAAATACGTGATGCTTTGTCCTTTCTATCGACTGCTGCTTGGAAACAAAGCAAAAACCCATTGCTTTTTTCTTAATCACGAAAGCAGGCTGATGGAAAATAGCATTTGGAATCACCGGCACCCCGCAAACTGGCCCTCAGGACATTAAAATGGCTAAAAACCAAATACAAAAAATTTGGCAAAATTTACCGAATTTTGGCGTTCCTATGGAGATTAATAAAAACCTCTTTGAAATCGCCACAACTGTTTTCTGATAGAAAGGTTTATTGTGTACATAAACAACACGAAGTTTTTTCTTACCCTTTCTTCTAACTGTTTTAAAAATACTTTACATACCGAACCTCTTTGAACAAAACTTGGCCATTTTGGGCCAAAATATACACGATTTCTAACTTAAAAAATAATGACCCACTATTTGACATAAAGATTTTGAACAAATCTCACCGTGATGTGTGAACAAACAAATTTTCGAGTCGGTTAACCCAGAGTCGATCTTTTGGTGTTCTCATGTAATGGCATGAACTCGCTAAATTCAGAATCGGGTTACAGTTTAAGAAGTCGAATATGATGTGGGAATCAACTAATAGAAAACGTACTTTTGTTTAGTGGTGTAACACTTCTGCTAGCACACTTAATGGTTGCACCGAATAGTTGAGTAGTTCAGCTGATTTCAAAGAATGTGAGATTCCGAATAGTGGAAATAATGACAATGAGGGGAGTGGGGTGGAAGAAAAAGGATCGCTACAAGTTACAATTTCGTACACCAGTTGCTGGCTACGGGCATGCTACATGTATCCTCCCCTTCTGAAACCATGTTGTTGTTTTCTAGGCAAGAACAGCGCCACCTATTTCTGGCCTGGCAGCGAAGTGGAACTGCAAGGTTTCAGGCCAAATTTTTATAAGCCTTACGACAAGAAGACCGTGTTTAGAGACCGCGTGGACGAAGTGACACAGTGGTTTACAAGCAAAGAGATAGATGTCGCTACCCTCTACTTTTACGAACCTGATAGCACGGGTCATAAGTAATGAGTTTAAGCAAATTTCTCTATATATACAACTGTAATGTGAATAACCCCTTTAATGAATATATTCCTGTTTTTTCTTATATTTGGTTCTCGGGGTGCAAAATATCTAGGTGTAAATTCTAGAGTGGGCACGTGCTCATGCCACAGTTGCAGTTGGAAGACCATGTGTACAACATTTCAAGTCAATTGGCTTTCAACAATGCTATTCTTTCTGATGAAAATCAAAAGGTATCTATTCCGTAATGAACATAGGCCTATTGGTTTGAACGACCACTAGCAGAAATCTATCGATTGAAGCACTTCGAGTGTCAGTCATAGCAGTTGAAATAAGTATTGACAATGCATCATCCATAATTTTTAATCAGCACCCGGGGTAATCGAAACTGCACTCCAAATTGACCAATTGCATGGCACGCCTAGCGTAAACTTGCAAATTTCTTCTCAATCATCCAGTGTTTGGTTAAAGGTTGTCGGAGATTTGACTGTGGGTTTGTTTAAAAGGTAGCTATGCTTTGAGATTGTGCGTAGATGGAAAGTGAATAATCAAATCCAGTAATTAATTTATTATATGATAAGCCCTAATTCGACAAATGAAGCCTGTTGTTAATTGACTAATCATTTACAAAGAAGAGTTACTACACTAGCGCCCTCTTTAAAGATTACCTCAATCAACCAACCAAAATAATAAAATGTCTCATCTGCTGATCCAAGCTAGGACTCTCCACTTGTTGGATGACTGTCCTGTTGGTGAATCTTCGAACTACACACACTGTATAGCGACAGTGTACTTGCTGGTCACAGCATCTGGTGATGCAACACTTGCAGGCAATTTCTTCTACCCGTGATTCTTCTGCTGGTCACAATCTCTGGCTGGTGACGCAACACTTCATGTAGTATCTTACTACCCACGATGCAAGTGACAAGCTCTTACTTAACTTCCTGTTCGTTAAACCTTGTCCTTGTCAAGATCCTTTCTACAATCTTCCACGAGATGGCTCTGTTGTACAATTGCCTGGGTACACTGTAGCAAGTCTATGCTTCAACTACTATAACTCATCTGAATTTCTTTTTGACTTAAGCCCATATAATAATATTCTACTTATTTAGTGATTGGTTAATAAAAACCACATGATCATATCCATTAGCTTTTACGGTTTGTTCTCAGAATATTCTTGAATCTCTAGAGTATTGTGACCCCAGAACCCAAAGTCGTAAACACGATTTAAAAATAGATTTCGAGGTTAAAGTATATGTCAACAACTTTCACCCCATGATTTAAAAGTACGTATGTACAAATATGGGCAACTTAAAATGGATCTATTCTTACGGTTTACTTAATCAATATTTTTTCTGACAAAGTTATAAGTTTGTACTCGAACCACAGAACGTGATCGGTTAAATTTCTTGACTGAATCTGAGTCAAGTCTGCGTTTAGAAATTAGGCTCAGGAAATCACCAGGCAGTAAAAGTTATTGCGATTTGATAACATTGAAGCAAAGTGTCATTTCGTCTTCAGGACTATTCGGATAACCAAAAAAGTTGAACTGACATTCTAAAATTTACGAAATTCTTACGACTGCATACTTTTCCGACCCTCACTCCTTCCGCAAAAGTGTTAAACGTATTGATATTTGTCTGTGTCGAAACAATGGAGATACCTTTTACGTATCGCTGCTTGTGTGTCGAGGTTATTGTGCCATTCTGAAGATTCATGTCGTGGATGATGTTGATTTTTTCATCATATCATAGTTATGTGAAAAGCAATTGAACACAAAACCCACTTTTCTCATTTGACACTACATCAAAAACTAGACGCCTGCAGCCTTGATTCTCTCCCTCACTGAACCATACGTTTTGTTCGCTTGCGAAAATCGCTCTTGTTGTGCAAGGTTTCTAAATGCATGTAAACGTACACTGTATCTTAAAAAATGCTTACTTACCATGCGTACCATTCTTCTATGTTAGGTACGGTCCGGATTCTGAATGGTTACTTGGCAAGATTGAGGATCTGGATGCAGTGCTAGGTTATCTTCTTGACACCTTCAAGAAGTATGATCTTCTGGACAAGGTCAACATCATTCTGACCAGTGACCACGGGATGACCAATATAGACCCCAAGAAGAAGATGATCAACATCTCAAAATTTGTTAATATGTCAGCCCTTGTCCACTCAGTTCCGGTAACTGGCACAATAGGTCATGTAATACCTAAACAGAACAAGACAATGGAGTTGTACAACGCGCTGAAGAATGCTCACCCAAACATGACGGTCTACCTAAAGAAGGACATCCCTGAGAGGCTGCATTATAAGCACAATTCCAGAATATCGGAAATCGTCATCATGCCTGACGAAGGTTGGCAAGTTGTTAACGTAAGTTAAACGCCCCCCCCCATTGGCTGTCGCAAAAAAATAAAACAGTAAGATCGTGAGCAAATAACTCCAGTAATTAACATTATGCGGTTGAAACAAGATTTAACAATATGTGAAGTTTTAGTTTGTGTGTGCGTGTGTGTTTGAGGGGGTGGGAGGCTCAGGCCCAATTGCACGTGTCCAACTCGGACGATCGGCGCAATCGTAACGGAACGATGGCTAAGTAATGACGCTCCCGCTCGTTGTGTACGTGATATCCCAGGCGACCGGCAGTGGCGCTGCGCACTACCACTCCATCTCCATCGTCTGCTCCAGTGTGCAATGATGAAAATTAATTCATTTTTTCAAAGAAAACGGAATCTGAGTGATGATGAAGAGACAGAGCCTACTGGTAAGATGTAAATTTTAATCGAAGCCTTAGTGAATCACTTAGAAATTCATATTTCTCTCTTTGCCAAACACTGAAATTAAGACGATTTCCAAAGCAATCGCGTGGTGAATGCCAACACAAAAAATGGATTTGGTTATTTAGCCAAGTGAAGACTATTTTAAACTCAACAACTTTCGCTACGAACTGGTTGCAGCAAATATAAAGCGTTTAATAAGTATTACGGAAAGAAGTAGGTTATTGCGCAAACGCTGTGGACTATAAACAAGTACGTCTCTTAGTATGATAGTGTAAGTGGAAGCGTGATGGCACAGTAGTATAGCATGCGCGCTTTGGCAGACGACCGTGCGGCATTAAAGAATTTTCAGTTTTACACTTTCTCAGTTTTTTTCTGTTTTTTTTTTTTGATAATACTTCAAAGATCAAGGAAAATCCTTGTTTTTAGAGACAAAAACAAAAATTTCTCCTTGGCGGGAGGGGGGTTCCCACCCGACGTCCCACCATTCGGCGCTGTGCGCCTCTACAGCCGTGCTTTGCGCGATTGTTTGCTAAACAAAATGTTGGGCCCTGCTTATGATATTCTAGATCCGCCAGTTTGATGTGAATTGACTGCTGAAGGTGGCATATGCACTGATGTCAAGAATTATTATAAAGTTTGAAAGTGACCACAAAGTTTGAAACGAATTTTGGGGGAATTATTTTCTGGCTTTGGTACTCGCTGTGACGACTTCGTGATGTCTCGGGATTTCCCAGGTCGCCAAGCACAATCTGAAGTCGCATTGGCGACCTGCTGGTCCCCATATCGAGCACTGCTAATGTATCCTCAAGAATTTGCTTCCACGTAATGTGTAGCGATTATCGCTCTTCATATCAGCGCAATAATTGGACAATTTGGAAAATGTGAGGAGCAAAATTGTTTTGACGTAGTCGTTACTTTGCTCCTCATATGTATTCTGGGCGGATGAATTTTTTGTATTTTGGAAACTGGACTCAAAAGATGTTACTAAATGATATATAATCTTTCTTTTAATTTTATTTTGTTAAAGTTTCTTTGTGTTTCCTACTTCACAGCTACTTTTCTCGAATCTAGCTGGTGAGATATCACATTATGAAACCAAATGTAGGTGAAAAAACTCGAACGCACGATATACAACTGTTTCACTGTGATGAGTTTTGGAAAAACACTGGTGGCCGGTGTGGTGGGACACGAAAAACATGGGTGACTGGTGTAGTGAGACACTTGTTTTTCGCTTTTGAATGCAGAAGTTTTATGTGTGGAGTTCTTACAAAACTTCAAAAATATGCCTAACTTCAACGGAGTTTTGTTATTTTAGATGAATTGGGCTAGCCAGTCATAGCAAAGCTTTAACAAAGTACGCAGTTTAATCACTCATATGCAGGCTCGTCACAGTATAGGTGAAGTTGTCTTTTCGTGCTATATTACGTCACTGCAAGAACCCAGCAAAAACAACAAACGGCCGATAACAGTTGTATTGAATAGGGGAGTGAATAGAACATCATTTTGTGGGTGTGATATTCACAGCTATTTGAATTGAAAGGTGATTATCGCGGTGAAGCAGACAAAAGTAAGCCATTAAGTCCATCTTTACATTTGGCAATGATTGCACTTGTGGACTCAGAGCGATGGTCTTAACATACTCTAGTAACCAAATTTACCGTTCATGATTGCTTCCACATTTTTGTTTGCAGTACAATGCACGCTGGACATACGTCGGTGGACACGGCTACGATAATGACTTGATGAACATGAAGGCGTTTTTCCTCGCCAGGGGACCAAACTTCAAAAAGGGGTTTGTTTCTGAACCGTTTAATAGCGTCGATGTCTACCCCCTGACGTGTAAACTGGCCGGACTTACACCTGCGCCGAATAATGGTTCTTTGACCGTCGTCAGCAAGTTTATTAAAGATACAACTAATGGGGCCAGCTCCTGTCGTTACCACTGGCATGGTTTTATAGTTGCCGCATTCATTCTAGTGGACAAATTCTTTGAAAAGGGGAAGTTCTTTGACCAGACAGATTGACGAAAACGACCCGAGGACGCCATGGAGATGAATTTTTTATTGGTCTGTACCAACGGCTTCATACGATATCAATGACGTCAGAGTATGAATCCTGGGAAGCAAGCTAGGGTATCCCACAGCTGGTCTGGGGCCTTCCTTCAATAAACGCTCACAATAGGTCTGTTCTAAAGTGTCGGTGGCTTTATCTTCTTGAAGTAAATAAAACACACAATTGACTCTCATTATCATTTGTCAGAGAGGGATCGGGAGAAAATGGAGCTTTGCATTATCTAACATTTGTCGCTTTAAATTGATGACTCAGAATAAATTTGTGAATAAATTTGTATCCAAAACCATGTTTTCTGGGAGTACTCTGAAGTGTGGTACAGTGCCCGTTTCAACTGCCTAGTCGACGTATGCTGCGAAATGTTAACTGGGAGAACCCTAACAACATGCCCCGCCGCGTGAATTAGCAATTTGTTTCGATTATTTCTCTTCTACGTGTTTCCCTGTAACTTTCTCGACTCATTTTTGGCCCTCCTAAATAGTGCTGGATGCCGCCAAGATTCAAGCATACCTCACTCCCCCTTTCTACTGCCCTGTATATATTTTGTTAAAATCAACACGAACAAATTGCACTGTTTGTTTTACTTTATTGCTGTAGAGAGAAAATATTTATGAGTAATAAGAATTCGCATAAAAATACAAATCATATTCATTTGCGCCAGCAACACAGTTGCTTTAGCATTTGTTAAAATATACTATGCCTTGAATAGTCGATAAAGAAAAGCAGTGAAACAATTCTTTTCCGTAACGAATCCGCTCAGCAAAAGTTGTTGTATGGCGAGTCTAAATAGACATGCATGGTTCGGAGACGGCCAGCCAGACGGTCGCTATAAAGGCATCGCGGAACGTTTATCATGGTTCTCTGAAATTGAGTTTCAATCATTTTAAGACGTGTTAAAACCGCCAAATAGTTGTAGACAAGTATCTTGCCATCATGCATGTAAAGCAGGCAACTAGCACAACAAACGCGTATTTTGTTATGACCGAGTCATCACTTCAACAAGGTGGACAATCTGGACACTCAAGAGCACTTAGTGACAGACTTAAGGCCATGGGTGCACGGTTCAACCATCCAGAATGTTTAACTATTCTGCCAGTGCTACACGAGGCAATAAGATGGCGATGTGACAAAGGGTACCAGAATATTTGACTGATTCTCGATAACGACTACCGGCTCACAAAAGAGTCATTTGTCTAAGCCGGTTGACGAAAACGTAAGTTTACGCAAGTCTTCGCGAGATAACACCAAGAATTACAAGAGAGTGATCAGACTATCTTTTCTTGCGAGTGCCTAGTGCCGACGGAACGAAGCCACTGCAGAACCGGCGCATGCCTGATGAGCCTAGCAACCACAACCAACTGTAGATTGCTACACTGTAAAAGAGAGGGCAACTTTGAATTCACTGGACGTATCTGGTGAGACATTGGACCAACCTGGTGCGCGTTCCATAGACTTAATACACTCGCGAATAAAGCTAGTGTCATCACATGCTTTGCTATTAAGTCGCGAAGACTTACGTGATTTCTTTTTTGTTGCTTTCACAAAAAATGACATTCAGAACGAAGCGGCGGGCAGTTGCCTGCATTCAGTCACGTGGGAACCTTAGCACACAGCAGATGATCAGGAGTGCGTTCCGTAGACACGAGAATCTCGCCCGGCAAAACACGAGAGTATGGTTGAAGCATTCTTAAAAGTATACTAAACTCTGATGATTTCAACCAATCGTCGTTCTGTCACATGCTAAGGCATTATTGGCGTCAACTTTCCAAGTTAAAGGCAGGAATCAAATAAAAAGTCATACTCCCTATGTTACAGATTGGACATTATGGTCCTTAGCGAGTGTTTTTTCCCACAGTTGCCGTGTAATACGCTAAAAGCGTAGGTCACGTTTACCCATTTAGAAGACTTCAAAAGAAGTTTTCAAAATTCATCAATACGAAGATTTCCACTGGATTTTATTACTCACAAAGACGTTGATAATTTTACCTCGGCGTCTGAAGTAGTAGGTCTTTCAAAGTAATCCGACTGTAGGTCGCCAAAGAACATCCACCCAAAGGCAGTCAATTGCCCACCATTGTAGAGCAAGAAAAACGGCATGCTATCGTCACATGTGGTTCTAGTGGGCGGTTTTGGCCAGTAGTGCTTTCCTGAAATGGGTTGGATCGTCGAAGGTGCGTTAACTGTTTCAAAGACTAGTTAAGCTCATTCATAAGAAAGAAAAAGTGTAAAGAAGGAGTACAAACATGATTAGCGTTTCCATGGCAATCTCATCATCCTCGTCTTCGTTGACGCCATGATGATCACCATCTTGATCCATGGCACAAACATTGGCAGTATTCTTATATCATGCTGGTATCATAAATATAAATAATATATACACGGATACATATACCAATGCAAAAATAATATAATCTCCTGCCGAAACTAAATGAATCAATGCATCAAAACGTATTCAACCTCAATAAGCTAAAGTAAATTGATGTAATTTGCATTTTATCCGTAGACGTATGACAGTGTTCACACGCACGTGCGCGTAGGCGAACACACACACAGCCGTCTAACTAAAGTTTTCTCTGACTTTACATTATCCCTTCCCAGTACTTGGGAAGGACTGTCAACTCGATAGTGATCCCATTCATGCAATGTGAATGTCAGCCAATTAACATTAGATGGAGCCACTAAAAGGTACTTAATCATCCACACTCTGACACAGCGCCACCTATACTGAAAAGTGACCCTGTGGAAACATGATGAACGACACAAGGAATTCCGTGTGTGGGTATCAATGCGCATGATTGGTCGGAAGTTTATCAATCATATCACCACCACTTCAGTGCACACGCTTTCTGTACTTGGTAATTGTTTGGGCTTAGCCACGGGATCGGCGTTCCCTTGATTTTGTTTACTTGACTGCCCGTTTTAATAAATTGCAATTATTCAAGTCACAGGTGGTCGCAATACTACGTAACATTAAACAGATTTCAACCCATGGGAATAACTGAATGTTATGACATCGGTTCCATTACTTAAACCAATGAGAAGCCATGATAAACAACATTCCACAATGCTATCTTTCGTAGCAATGTAAAATAGTGTACTTACCCATCAAGTAGAAGCACTTTCCCTCTTCCCATGGATATGCAACGTTACTAATATCGTTCTCGTTCATTGGGGCTTCGATAAAATTGCCATCTGAATATTGGCCGCGTTGAAACTTCAACATGTCGGGGAATTTTGTCTCCTTGTCAGTGCAGATGGTTTCTAGAAATACCAATATTAATATGAGCAAAGGGAATCTACAAATCCGTACTACGTTTCGTTGAATGTTGTTCAAGTGAGCATTTGTCAATTGTTTCTAAAAATAATTCAAATAACTGTCAGATACTAAAAGTCCGTCACACTTCGTCGTAATACTTAGTGAACCGCACTGAGTAATTATGAGATGGTCACACCATCGATAATGTCGCCGTAGTCATGGGAGGCGGTGATATCGTGACAGTCACCATCTTCTTCCTCATCATCACCAACATCACTCCAGCCAAATATCATTATCAATTTGTCATTGTCTGTGGTGCGGTGTCATCAGTTAAAGAAGTACTTTGAATGAACACGTAAAGTTTTTACCAGGATCGACAAAGTAAGCAGTGGCCGTGAACGAGTTTGCTTCTTCAATGAAATAAGATCTCATGTCACCGGTAGGGGCGCTGTCCTTAGGGATCTAGAAAACAATAATGGCAGAATCTGCAACACTAAGATGCCCACAGTGCTCAATGGCCGAATATAAAAAGCTCCACAAGGTTACCAAAATTACAAACACGCACATTTGATACGTCATTCCCTATCTTTTTCTAAACCATGAAAAAATCCTACGCTGACAGCCTTACCGGTCGGATTTGAGCATTTCGGCCGGTTCGTTGAGCTTAAAATCCGCCGCTTTCTTCAAAGAAATCATCTAGCTTCAGCTCATGGTATCGTTCTCTGGAGATTAACATGAATAATCAGGCGAGGACATGTCCATGACCAACATGGATGTAAACACAGTATTTAATTTTCATTTTAAGAAGTTTTTAAAGAGTGTAAAACTATTTGAGTAGTTCCGGAAAAGTACACGTGATTATGATTGTGAATTTTGAAAATTGGACAAGAAATGTGACTTTTATAACTTAAGACTAGAAAGTAGTTGACAGCCAGTAGGCCCTATTTTGCTTCATTAGTTTTGCTGGCACACAATGTATTGGGACCAAGGGTCATAAACCAGTAGAAATTGAGAAAGCCAAGTGTCATCGTATAACTCAGGGCACACCCACCAGGTATGGGCAAACAGAAGCTTTTGTGGACGTGATGTCAAGTATTTCTCGTCCTGGTTGTTGCGTTAAATAACGATAGTAGTAGCCCGTACATTCAGAAAACGTTACATTTTTACTTTTGTGGTGCCGCGCAAATAAGGTCGGACCAAATGCTTGAAAGGGAAGCCTATAAACGGAAAATGCAGAACCTAAAACGTTGTGGAGGATGTTTGCTTTGTTAATACGACTTGATGATTAGACACGCATGAAAAATGAATCGGTGTCTCCGCGTTAGACTCTATGTCTGGTTTGCATGTATTTGAATGGAACATCTGGTATTCACTGAATAAAGGACTTGTTTGTTAGCATACATGCTAACAATTAGGTGAGGCTAGTAAGGTCCAGCGCAGACGAACAGCTGAAGGTGACCGTTTTCAAACGGAAGATTGTTCAGCGCGTAGCTCGATACGGGTTACCGACAAACATCGAGCAAAATGCTCACTGACCTGTCACATGTACGTTTGTAGGAAACGGTGTAAATGTAGTGCACACGGTTAGAATGAACTAACGCCAGAGGTTTGTTGTCATCAGTTAATGCACTTATTAATTTTCTAGCGAAGACAATCGATTAAACAATTAGTAAACCATGGGCCTTTTGCACTTAGGAGTTTGTTAGTGGAAATTCCAAGCAGTGTCACTGTTTAAATTCTCTGTAAATGTAAAAACGCTTCTCTCTTACTGCTATTTGCATACCGGCCAGCCGACCCTCGTTGGCAAACAGGAGCATGATAGTTGTGTCATCTTGCTTCACGTAACGGTTACCACGGAACTTCAAGCTGGCTGAAAGGAGGTTTGAGTAGTTAAATCTACAAGGGTTTCTAACCATTTGTGCATTGACAGACATTACCATGAACTGACCGAAAAACAACAAAGGTTGGAAACAACTTCACACGTTAACAGTAGCTGAACGTCGAAGTCGGTAACACCACAGTACACCTGGGGCCCGTTTAATGAAAACTGAGTTGCGAGTTTATTTCGTCTATTAAGATAAATTAGACATGTTCAAATAATCTAATACTTGTGTCTACTTGTGAAATATTGTTTAGTTTCAATTGTCAACAATCCAAAACCAATGAAAGATGCCTGACAATGTTACTATCTAATTCCCACTGAGTTTCCCTGACGACACTTACTGGAACAGTCGTCAATTTTACTCCATCCGGCAGATACTGCGTCTTCTATTGTCCTTGGCATGGTGTAGAAAGAAGGAATTCTGACTGTAACAAAACAACAACTTTATTTGTTTTGTGTGAATCATGCGCGGTGCAATGCATGCAAGTGTGTATTGCTCGTACTCGTCATATTTCAAAGATCTATTCCGTGAAAGATAACCTTCCTCCGCCAGAGAGCTCACAACACGGAACGTATGAACAGACTCTTTTGCCAACACATTTTTTTCGCGAACAAAGGTGTTTTTTATCTTCATGCACCGAAATTCTGTTCTCGCGACTGTTTTTACCTGGGAAACGTTCCATTGCAAAGCCCTTGTGAGGCAAGGCGGCTAGAAACCTTGTCTTATTCAAGAGAAATAGACTAAACTTGTCTATAGACTGCTTCCATGTATTCACTTTTCTATATTTCAACCCCGCCGACCAACCACGTTAGTGGTTGCCATTATGCTACTACACGGAGGTAAGGTTTTTATTGTACTGTCGTAAGGTTTCACCCGCGTGATGATTTTGCGTGGTTTGGCGTGACCTAGCCAAATTCATAAAGAAGTTCGACTTGCTTCATCAACCACACTTTTTCACTCTCCAACATCAAAATAAGCACGCGATTATTACTGTGACAACACTGAGCAATACTACGTTCGTGATGAAAGGGATGCAAGGACATAATTGCAGTACATGAGAAAAAAATGTGGTTCATTTTTGACGAACGTCATTGCATTCGGCTGGGGAGAAAGATGATGTGTCCTACAATAGGTTTGTCTGTTTTTGAAGTTAGAGTGTTGTGCATTAAGCTAAATAACTTGAGATTAATGTGTTTTAGAAATGTACATTCACTGTTTTGGTTTAGGGAAATTACAGTTACGAACGTAGTCTCGGAGCTCATAAAAGTTCAGGTCACGGCGTGAGGTGGTCTGAAGAAATAAACAACTTTCAGTTCTTCCCGACTCCAGGGATAACGTTTACACTGAGAAAGGAACATGAAAAGTTTCATAAGTGACCTAAATGAAAACCTTTTGGTAGAAAGCAGGAATTTAATACCACTTTGAATAACGCCATACTTTAATGTCGCCAAATGGAAATTAATTCTATTTTTCTTCAAAATGTACTCAACCGCTTCCACATCAGCCCCACATTGGAAGATGACACGTGTCTTTTAAAAGCTCCATACAACAAGCTGATATTTGTTATCGCTCGTACGTTTGCAGATTTGACGCTGTTCAAGGAAATTTGATCGAAGTAAAATTGCTTTCATTGGATATTATGTGCTATGTGTTATTACTGCTTTTAAGGCAACATGACAATGATCAAAATAAGCACCTTTGTATTTTAGAAGCAATAATCTTATAAGATTTTAAAGTCACGTGTTCTACAGCAGATACCTGTATCTGCTATAAACCAACTTTCTTTCCAAAGAACTCACCTCTGTCTTAGACCACTAATCAATGTACATTACTCAAATTAGAAAGTCTTTCCAAGCTAGGAAAGAAGTGATAGTTGGTTACTATTTCCGATGTGGCTCAATAAGCTGGCTTGTCACAGAGGTCGCTTTATGCGCCAAACATGGTTTGAGGCAATAGGGAACGCCAGTTCTTTCAAAGCTCAGAAATTAGTTTTAATCTGAGCAAATAGTACAATGAGTATTGTATTAACAGCTCTGTAGTTGTATTAATATTATAAAACGGTATTGCATTAACAGATCTGTTGTTGTATTAATATTATGAAATGGTATTGCATTTACAACACTGTAGTTGTATTAATATTATTAAATGGTGTTGCATTAACAACTGTTCAGTCACGAAAACGGTGGTACTTGAAATGCCGAAAAGTGTTACGAAACAAAAACAATTACCTCTCAATTGGCTCCAGTTGTCAAACATCCGGTCAGTTCTGGAGGTCGCTACATGTAGACGAGAACAAAATGTCAGTACACCACAACAGCATTAAACAGCATACACAAATAAAATTAAAAATTGACAATGTACTGCACTCCAGTGTAAGACGTGTTTTTGATATAGAATTGTGTAATACAGCTGTACTATGCAGAAGTTTAAATTTCTCGTGGGTGATTTCGTAAGCTTGCAGAAAATCATGAAATGACAATTTCTTTAAACTTGCACAGCAGAAACAACATTATTAAAGACGCCATGCATTTTTAAATTGTAATTAAATAAGAAGTTCGTGTGGTACATATTGTGTTGCAGCTTTGAACTTGTACAACCGTTGCAAACTTGGACGATATGTATGTCTTTGTAGGTACAGGAGCACATACGTCAATCAAACTGTCATTTGTAATAGGCATGAAAAACAATTCTTATTATATCGTTGTCACAATTTAAATCACGACTGTAATGCTCTATTACTTAGAAATCGAAGTGATTTTATTTTTAAATGTCATAATTGGGAAATGCTTTAATATCTACTGTACCTTGAGCTTTTTGTCTTGTTTTATGTTTTTATGTACCATTCTCTTGTTAATATGCTCTCATTTATTACCGTATGATTTTGTTCTTGCTTTTTTGTTTCCTCCACTTTTGATATTTTCAGTTCGGGAAGAGGAAACGTGCGCCTGTTTCACGCAGATTCTGAACTGGACTTTTAAATTGTTTAGAGAACCAAATGGACCTTTTCGATCATGTGTGTCTCCACTGGCAAACAGACAAATCGCCACATTGATGCTGCTGGTCACTGCATTCAAGAATCGTTGTTGTGCAGTTTGGACAGATGAGTGATCAGCTGGATATAACGGTCAACCCAAAAGACTAATTCAACAAAGGCTATCATTCAAAGTTATCTGAAATCGAGGAGCAGACTTCATCATCTGTTTCGCGAAGATGGCTGGCGCACGAGCTGTGTAGAGTTGATGAAAGCAGACGAGAAAACATACATAGTGAATGTGAGAATATGAGGTGAAACAGAAACACATTGATGGAGTAAGAGCTCTAGAATAAACATTTGGGAACGAAATGGCCTAACTAATCGAATGTACCTCACGCGGCGCCTGTCATTAAACTTTTGGACGATCTCGGCTAGTCGGCGACATAATTATACAAAAATGGTTTTCCTAAATGGTTGAGTTTGGTATGAAACTCAATAACCAGAAATGGTAGCCTATGCAGTCCTTGAGGGGTCACTGGTACCCCTGTTTTATTAGACATCATGCCTGAAATCTAAAATTCCATGTCGGGCAAAGTGAGCTGGCGAGTCATACAATGTACGTGGTTGAAGAACCAGGGACGTCGAGGCACACCGGTTTCACTAAGAAACTATAAACAAAAGAAAAGCACGTTCAATCAAGAAAATAGTTCAAGCAGAAAAATTGATGTACTTTTGGTTAAAAATCTGCTTGCAACTGTTGACGTGTTGTGTTCAACTTTGCGCACTTTATTCGTGATTAATTGACGCTAATCACGTGACTGTGAAGAGATGTTGAGACCATTAAAATCTTTATATGCTCTTTGAAACTGTTTACATGTATGTGGCATTATAACCAAATAACACCAGTTGCACATAAACCTCAAAACAATAAGAGCGGTTGTGTTTTTCTAATTTGATTATGCTATAACCTGCCAATTGTCGTTTTCAGAATGTGGCATGCAATGAAAAAAACGTATACTGCATTGGACAAAACTATCAGATAAAATCATCTTTAAGTGTAAACTTGACGAACCCTGTAAAAATTCCTTCTCGCGAATCGCTCGTAGGAAGGCCAAGTTTCCACATAGAACAAGATATCCCATTTTTCTGTGAAGCTATTTTATCGATATTAAGACAACCTGTTAGATATGCCTAATATTTTATCCATACTCACTCCAAAAGAAGGCATCTGTGCTCGATGCAAACGCGAGGATCAAACTCGCAGCAACAATCAATGAAGCGGCCATGTTTTTTTCTGTTTCTCTTTCAGTTGCAGGTGTGTCTTTTGGGCACTTTGTAAAGTGTACTGATATTTTATTAACTGTAGTTGTTCAACTCTACAGGGTGCCACAAACAACAAATACAGATATGATTACAGACATTCAAAACAGCAGGACAAATCTGAAAACTTTTCGAACAATCTATTGAATCAGCCAGCGTTGCCATTGCCTTGCGCGACGCAAAAGGAGTCTGTAGGAATATGTGTAGACCGTCTACTTTTAAAACGTACATAAGCCAGTTCATGTCACAATTTTGAAATCAGTGTGCTAATTCATTAAACTTTTACATCTCATGGGAGCTACATTTCCTAATGAGTGACAGGTCTCAAAACCAGCTTTGGGCAGCGCTTCTGAAGCAGTATTCATATTCTTTTCAAATACTGGAACCCAACCAATGAAACTATAATTCGTTAGTGCAAGTCTTAGTGATCTTATCTTTTCTTGAAAGCAATGCCCGGAAGTTAGTATGCAACCGTATAATTTCACGGGATTCGCCGTAACCTCGACAAATTCAGGGAATCTATTTTGTTTTGCGCTATCTTTAAACGAAGATAAAGATCTCACATGTAGTACAAGACAAAAGTAACCGGGTAAAATACCGTTGCCCTGTTATGACGGCTAGTTCTGTTAACAGTAAAAAGGACTTGCTATAACTATTATCATTGAAGAATGGCTTAGTTAATTAAAATCTTCCACGTTAATTTCCCTTCATCCTCAGTCACGAGGGAAGATTAATCCGACGGTGATTTTGGCTTCCGCCCAGTTGTCAGGACGAGGAATTCCAGGTCAGATTTTTTAAGAGTAGAAGTTTCAAATATATTCATTTTGTCGCCTGCTTTGTTTTGTCATCGTTTGTAATGTCGTGATACCGCTTCAATCAAGTTGTGCCATAAAATTGATTACAGACAGACACACGTATGTGCACGCGAGCGTGTGTGTGCATGCGGGCGTGCGGCGTGTGTGTGCGTGGGTATGTCAAATGTGCAGAATTAACCAAACGTAAATGCCAAATTGTATGGAAAAGTACATTTACGGGAACTGTACATTTTCACGCGATACAAGTGATAACATATAAGTCTCCTGTGACAGGTGGTCCTTGGCCTACACGTGACTATAAGCGTCCAGACACACTTCTCAGTTTCATCGAATGTTTTGAGAAGCTCGTGCATTACCAGTTTTCTAATCATAACAAATATTTGATATATGAGATGGACTTCAGCAAATAAAAATTTGCATTACTCCTGGATATGGAACAGCTTTTCATGTTAAGTAACTTTCCTTACGACACGATTCGTTAAGTATTAACTTAAGTTGATTTCTCACACTCAATGTGCAACAGCTGAACACGCTTTCAGGGAAAACTGCTGTCCAATGACCCATAAGTGCAATAAACTTTGCATGTTTGTAAATCCGTTTACAAGATTTAACAATATACCAAAAATGCTAATTTACCGCTGAATGAAAATTTCCATTCGGCTGCAAAAAGTTGCAAGTAAACAGAGCAGTGTGCTGAGTGACAGAAGGTGCAACACAATTTTGACACATCCTTTACACAAACACAACTGGTGAGTCACAGAAAACATTCGATCACTTGCTGAACTTTGGACAGTTCCAAATCACTAAGTAAACATGTTGTCGAAGGAACCTAACACATGTTAGTTTGTGTCAATAATTTCAAGGTGACATGTAAACGGTAACATTTACTGAAACTTACTAACATATGTGTTTTTAACGTTTTTAAAGTACAATGGCCGGGAAACCGCCTTGTACCATGCATGAAGAGCTCTTACGCGGATCTAATTCTCATAAAAACAACGTCCCCTTTAAAGAAGGACACGGTGATAAAAACAACGGGATAAATTCTATCTTTCTTAGACTGTCGAGACTCCTTCAACCCCCGGGTCGTTGGCATAGACCTCCAGACTTTGCTTTTCGGGAGAGGGGGCGAATCCCGTGGAGGCAGTCACCAGGAATTAGGGTACGTAAGTCTGCTTCAAAGGGCCATGTTTATTCCTGAGCACGATACGCGGTAACGCGTTTAGGGTACGATTTTCATTTTTTTCTTCGATAAATTTTACTTGGATGGCGCCAAAAAGATGTACTACAAAAAACATGTACTGCAGAAAACACTTTGGGGATAGAAATGTAACGTAAGAAACTCCACCGCAGGCTATTTTTGGAATAAGCTGATGGAACGTCGTCTTTAAAACTTCGGTTACAGTTTTATCATTTCCTTTGAGTGAACAAGATTAGATTTAAGGTCAAGATTCACTTTATTGAGTGCCACATTGACGACATTTTGCCAGTAGTTTCTAGTGACTGGCAAATGATGAAAAAAAAAAACGAATTTGTTCATCGTACGTCACAATTCAACGAAACATCAATTTCCTAAGTAGTTGTTTGGATTGACAAAAAATCACCTCGTGCACTTCATTTTAGGATAATATAGAGAGATTTTACAGAATCTCAGCCTGCACCCAAGTTACCCGAAGCAGTAGCTCACAAGTAATCAAATTTGTTTAGGGATCAATCTAATTTCATAGATAAAAAACGTGTAAATCAGAACCCAGGTGTCAAGATTATCAGAATAAAATAACCTGTTGGGCCGTCAGGTGGCTGCACACCACAAAATTACAGGCATTGTGAGTTAACTTCCGGTTGTAAGCTTTTTACAAATTCAATTCGTAATTCTCGGTTTTTTGTAGGAAATTCTAATGTACTTGACGGTGTAGAGTTTTAGGTAAGGCCCTTGACGTATTTTAGTTAGGGGGATCTCAGCTCTACGTTTCTGAGATAAGACAAAATCAATATGCCGTAACGTTTGCTCGCAGAGGAACGCAGCTTAAATTCGGATATAATGGGACACAGAAAGTATCGCTGACAGTACGGGGGAAAGTGTCGCGCGGAAATTACGACCGAGAGTTCGCTTGTATTTTACGACCGAAATCGTTAGATCAAATGAGAAATTGGTTTTTTGGTTACGTGAGCCCTGAAGCAATTGTGCGGTCGTAGTTTTACACTCATATTCTTCGCTCGTAGTTTTTCGTAATTTTACGCTCGTATTTTTCGCTCGTAGTTTTACGTTCGTAAGTTCACTCTCGTATTTTTCCCATGTTATGAAGTATAAAAAGCCTCCTCTAATCGTCTGCACGATCCTGTCATGTACGCATTGACAAACACCACCCGGGCGAAGTTGGCTGGGTACGGATCGACGATTACGTGAAGCACTTTGAATCAGAATTCAAAATTATCACTAATAGTCGGTGGGCCAGATCTCATAGCGTTCATCCTTGTGAGTACCTTGGGGGGGGGGGCAACTTAGCTTTTTCTATGTGGCTAGATAATATACCTATAAATCAAATTCCAAAAAGTTCCCACGTCTGCACTTGCACATTTTTTTAAAAAAAGGTGTTTTTGTTGCACAAAATATGATGCACATTCCTGCCACTTGATGGCGCTTTTCTATTGAATTGACCAATCAGAGAGCCAGATTGTATTGTTGTGCTTAGTTACTTCAATATGGCTGCTCCCATGGAGTGTGATGCCTGTATAATTCAAGGTTTATCAAACAGCACAAAATTGTGATGTCAGAGCCTAAAGAAGCTTAGGAAAGCTTCCTGACGAAAGCTGATTGACTGTGGAACTCTGTAGATCAGTAGATCAAAAAGAAGAAGAGGTGTCACAAACGTTTGTGCAGAAAACAGCTGCATGTCCTGGTAGCCTACACAGTATACTGCTGAGTGCTGTAGACTAGAAGACCAAGTGTTAGACCAGAAAATTGAAAGGACATAGAACGGCATAGCAACGTTTCAAGGCACCAACAGTAGTACTAAAGCTGAAGTTGCTGAAAGTGATACAGATGTTATCCAAGATTTCCCAAGAAAATCAATTATACTTCCAAAATCTGAAACACCCAATTAACCTGAACAAGATAGGAACATTCTGAAACATGAGTGCATCATTTGTTAGCAGGAAAAGTACATTATGGGCCACATTTCAAGAAAGAGAAAGAAGTATAGCTTTCAAAAACAGGTACGTGTTTTTGAAAAATACATCTTGGTGTTTTCCATGTTTGTTTCAGTATTATCACCAGTTGTTTTTTAACTTGTTCAGTCCCTTGGCTGCCTAGGCCTTAGACAATACTGCTGACCCAGTACAGACGATGATCATACCATAGGTACTCCATATGCCGGATACTTTTCGGCAAATTATGTTCCTATAAGTTTAGAAGTACCACGTAGAGAGATGCCTCTAAGGAGGTCGTTGATGTTTTCATTTGTTCCCAGTTTAAACAAATACTCCTGCAATCCTGTCTTTCGAACACTCCATTCAGTTGCCACATCGACACTGCTTGAGCTAAGGGATAATCCTATGACGTTATACTGTGGGTGTGATTTTAAAGCACTTTAAGTCAAAAAATTTTGAGAAGGTTAAATGGAGTAGATGGTTGCAAACAACATGCCCAAGTGGCCGTCATCCCTTGCCGTAGTCTCAATTTTTGTAAACATTAATTATTTAGGTTGCTGCAATGATAATTAAATTAATGTGCCCAAGTGGCCATCGTCGCCGTCGAAATTTCAGGACGATGAAGCCACTGTCCATTTCGTCAAACGTTGATTACCTTAAGTGTAAATCGATTGACTATGGTTTGAGCATCTGATTTAAACAAATTAAATTTCAATCACTGCACTGGTATATCAGCTGATTTATTTTCAGTTGCATCAACTGATCTAATTTAATAGACGATCAACATTTTTAGGCGACAGATAAGACGGCATGTAAATTTTTTAGGCTGGTGGTGGATCAGTTCCTGATAAGTCCGTCTGAAAAAGTTGCATGCCAACTCAATCATAGTTGAATGTTGAATTAGTGTTAACAGTTCGGGTTTTTTCAGTTGGACTTGTATCGCAAGCAACAGCTCAGTCCAGGGCCCGGAATATGCGAATGAAATTCAAAGATAAAGACCTTGTGTCTTAGAAGCCAAGTACCCTAGATCATCATGCTATAAAAAATAGAAAGACAACGATTGTGAAGAGTGACGAATTCACAGTTTTCAGAGATGTTTTTCTACAGTTTTGTTCTTCAGAAAGCTGGTGTGCATGAAGTTATTTGGACAGGCAATCTTAAGAAAGATTGTTGAAGCTACTCACTGTTGTAGTTTGTGCCCGACTAAGAGATACGAAAGTGAATTGAGGCTAGTGTTCAATAATTCACTTGCTGACTCTAATTAACACAGCCCATTATAACATATTTTGAATCAAACCTTTGCCCTAATAGTGCCCGCCTCCAAACAAGGACTTAGTGTTTGACCCTTCATTGCCTGCGGGCTAATCACCAGTGTGCAGTGCCGTACCCTCTCTAATCGACCATAGTTGGCTCCTTGGCGGTGGAGCTTTGCAGTTAATATGTATGGCAATGACCGCATCTCCATTTGACAGTACTAAACGATGAACGCTGCAAGTGCAAAAAGAACATGTGTGCTGGGAAACTGAGTTTGTGCTGCAATGCTGGGTCAAACTGTACAGAAATGTACAGCTGTGACAACTGTAGTAACATCAGCAACACTGACTGCATAACATTGGATAGTTCTTTGACAAGTGAACCCTAAATAGACCTCCAACCCCGTTATTTCCTTTGTTTGTATTAAAAAGTTAATTTTATTTGTTGATTAGAAAGTACATACTTTGATCATTGTCACGTATTTGTCTCATACTGCTTGATAAACGCTGTCAGAATAATCTATTATTTTCATACAGTTTGTGCACATTCACAGAAATCATTCAACTATATTGTTTTTGTACTATAACGTATTTCTGGTGTATTATGCAAACAAGCTGTATTTTACACCATTAGCCAATGTTTCAGTCATTGAGGCACAAATTTTGCCCAGTCTCAAGTGTTTTGTGTTATTTTTGTTGCCTGACAATGCCAGAATAACTTCTTAGTGACATTCAGACTTGGTTTGCATTTTTGCCACTAGGTGTCTCTTTACATTTTTTAAATTTCACTGTTTACAATTAATTTACAATAGTAAAACATGTAATGTGAGTGTAATATTGTTCAATACAATGGCACTGATGGGACCATATTACTTGTTTTACAAAAAAGTCACCAAAACTGTTGTTTATACAAATATGAGTTTACTAAGCTCTTTGGTGATTATTAGGTAACTTCAAACTCAAATTTCTCAAAAATGTGCAACTTTATATGTGGGAACTTTTAACATTTAAAAAACACTCTAATAAATGAATTAAAAAACACCAAAATAAAATTGCCCCCCTAAAGTACTCACAAAAGCCATTTTCTAGAGGCCCTACAAAATCTGGCCCACCGACTATAACTTGATAATCATTGTACCTAGTACTACGAGTAGCTACAAAAATTTTGTTCAGGTTGTCCATCTATATCTTACATTAATGGAGAGGCTGGGGCTTGACCTTTTTGCGCGGGGGGTTCGATCGAACCCTCCGAATCCCCCTAGTTACGGGCCTGCATAGTAAGTGTTTTAAACAGATTAAAAACTGAAAAAAATACTGTTCTTATGATGTCAAACCTGTCTGAAATAGTGGTGGCAACAACAGATCAAATAATGACGTGTATACGTAAAATGGGATGCCCAGCTGGGGAAACAGAAAATATTTTTGCACTTTGAATGGACACAATCAATTTGTTCAAACAGGACTTTTGACTATAGTGTAAAGGGGCAATAGTTCAAAATAAGTTGACCGTCGGCCTTTCGGACTACAAAAACATGCACTCCCTCTTTTAAGATGAAATATCAATCAAAAATGATATTTGGTCAATGTTCGTTAGTCCGGAGCACATATAAATGAAGACAGAAATTGGACATTCTACTATTAATGAACGTGAAGCCATGTGTCTCTTGAGGCACCATTTTTGTGTTGCAACTCGCTGTCAACAACACGCCTGGTTGTAGGCAGATATGGGAATTTGCTACAATAACCCTTTTGCTAGATTGCATAAATAGCGCATATTAAACATCACTGACTTCAAAGTTGGCCGTTCTTGTTCCATACAACCTACTTTCAATGAAACCTTGTTCATATCACCCAGTTACATGTAAGTCAGTGTTCCTCTAAGAAAATTGGGGCCCATTCCACATAAAATTGTGGCGTGTTTTTTATGTCCGCTTCCAGCTACTCTAATGACCCGGTAATCGCAGCCATAGGCGACTAGTCGCTAGTTCTCGAAAAATGTCTGCCTACAAATTTCAACTTAACGCAATATTTTAACTTACAAATCATCGTGTTCTTCGAAAAGGAATGTTTTTAAGAGGACACAAAAATGATAACACGGTAGGTATCTTCACGTGTAGATGTAAGACGCAAATAAAAAATTACAGTCTGAATTCAGTTCTTTGTGGCAAACTACAGAAGGATATACTTACAATTACAAACAACACCGTGCTTGCCGATAGTTCAGAGAAATCAGTTTTTGAAATTGACGCACGTCAAAACAATATTTTAAATCTCAGCATCCTCGTTTCCAAAAAGTAGGCCTACTCTGCATCCTCAGCTGTCAAAGCGTTTCTCACAATATCGTTGAGGCTAAACATATGAACCTTTTAAAGTCCATTTGACGTAGCCCGGTGAAAATATTGAAACATAAATGAGATGATTTAAATATCTTTGAGGACCCTGATGTATTAGCACTTGCTAAAACAAATTTTGTGTATAATTGCACTGTGTCCATGTTAAACAAATTCAAAAATAATAATAATGATAACGATACCTTTAACGAGTTATAGTAGCAATAGCGGTAGTAGTAGTAATACTAATGTGAAAGTAATACACATGATAATGGGTAGCCAGATCCCTGCCGTGTCATCCCGGAGGGCACTTCTATAGAAGAAGTATACAAAAAGTGCCGCGCAAAAGAGTGTTTTTTTTTTTCTACAATGGTGCCATTTTCGACCAAATATTACCTAAAATGGCATCTTTTCTGAGTTTCTGGAACAGAACCGTGGGTCACTTTTTTGTCCGAACCCACTCTCTAAACGGGTAGGTATAGACATTTTTCGGACGGCACCCCTCGTCTAAAAATACTCGTGTATTAGATACCACTTGTTCTTGATTTTAGTCATTTTCTTTGTAATATGACGTTGGTTTCGTAAAATGTAAGAATGGTACATTTCTCGCATGCGCATTCGCTGTAAATTGTAAC
This sequence comes from Phoronis australis, assembly GCA_002633005.1. NCBI lineage: Eukaryota > Metazoa > Phoronida > Phoronidae > Phoronis > Phoronis australis. The sequence goes on along the minus strand of NMRA01000198.1, from coordinate 168,089 downwards.
AACTACGTAAAATGTAACAAGTTGATGCAATTTACGAGAGGCTTATCAACGTAGAATGTAACAATGACGGGAAATGTAACAGTTGTTACATTTTACGAAATTGTTACGTTTTAAGGCGTTGATCAGAGCTCGCGCCCAAAGACTTTACCTTAATCCGTTATACATGCACATGTACATTGTGGCCATCAAAAGTCATAGTCTTGACAATCTAATCAGCACAGCGGTGTAGTATGACCTCCCTCTTCAACTATACTTCCATAATAAAATGCTCAAAACATACTATGTCCATTATTGGAAATCTTTTTTAAGAAACTGTCAATACTTTATCCTTTTAAGCCTTCGGAAACATTACTTCATGTATCAATAACACTAGTTTTTACCTCGTGAAGAAATGGGGTTATTACAATAAAATTTCTAGGTAGTCATTAACTGCAACCAGTGCAATGAGCTATCCATGGTACATATAATATATAGATTTTTACCCATTCTATTCCTTCAGAAAATTCTCATCTGCAAATTTTGCAGTCAGGTATGCAAAATGATAATTATTTATCAATTAAATTATTTATCTTTTGGTTCTGCTATAATAATACACCATCAAAGCCCGATGAAGGGGGGCTTTCTAATCATATAACTCTTCCAATGAAAAACGGCGAAGTTGCGAAAAGTTTTAGTGACAGTAAAGAAGGTCACACTTCTACCATTGCCCCAGTGTTAAAATGTATTTATGTCATAATTTGTGCTACGTATATGGTTTTGATATGGTGTTAGAGCTCAAACGGTGATTGAAAATATTTTAAGGAACTTGGGCACTTTCAAAATGACTTTTATACGTCCATGGCTTTAAGTTATGCCTACCAGCTAGGCATTGGTAATACCCACGGCTGGCTTCCCGGATTGACCATTGCAAGCAAATGATCTTCCGTTTTCCAATATTGGTGGTAATTAGCCCAAAATACTCCAATAAATGTACATGAGATTTGTCCAGGAAGTTTTCGGTAATAACAATTCAAACTTACTTCGTTTCCATAGCAAGGAATAAACAAATGCAAACAGCTCCCACGCATATAACCTCAGCAGCCCGTATTCGAAGTTGGCATTCCTAGAATTCTATGATATACCCAACTGTGTTTTATTGTATTTTACAATTATTGTTATACATGTAAAAGTGAATATCTCTGATACCATCAATCCTATCGCGTGGTTAGATGATAAAGCTGTCAATCAGATGTACATAAGGTCATAAGGAGGTCGGTATATACGGGCGAGATGTGTAACTATACACATGAAAAATACCCATGCTAATATCGATCGACAAGATCAGCTGTGCTCAACAAGTAGCCACGATTACATCAGTGATTTATCAGTTGAGATATCTCTCTGCTGCAGGCCACTCCCGAACGGATATTCGCTGTTTGTCAGTTACACTTCGACTGTACGTGCTAGACGACTTAATCTGAAATGAAAGGGAGAGAAATTGAAGGTTAACCTCCGGGCTATCTATGATGTGATAAGATAAAAAGCAGCGGTAATATGCAACCACCAAATGACCAAGAAAATACTGATGAGGGAGAACGCCTCGTCTCAGAATTCGTCATATTGAAGGCGTATCATTCTGACGCAAAGAGCCGCCAACCCTCGAATACTATGTGCCGTACAAAGGGAGAAGGACGCGTTTCCGTTGCAGCCTACGTCTTGGTGGTCATGTTTAACATCGCCGCCTGGATACAGAGCGATGGCATTTATGCTGAATTGCCCGTTCTGGTTCAGCGCCTGCCCGAAAGGTGGTCGCTACCCAGCTATTTCGTTATTGCCGCTAACGCTGCGTCAGTTTTACCGCTGATATATTTCGTCGTCACCTCTGCCTCATCGTTTAAAAACCGCTACGAAGTCCAGGCGGCGTTTTCCGTGATGCTGACAGGGTTAATGGCAACTGTATTGCTAATATTTTTCTGGAACGTAACAACTTTTATAGGAGACAGTGAGCATAGTGTAAGTTTTCTGTGTATAGCCTGTATTCTAGCGCTAACCGACAGCACTTCCAGCTTAGTATTTCTCGGTTATATGGCACGATTTCCCACTGAATATTTGACGGCTTATTACGTCGGTGATGGGTTGTGTGGTTTCTTACCCTCGATAGTGGCTTTGATACAGGGTGCTGGAGAATACGACTGCGTTAATGTGACGCAGCGGAGGGCAAACGAATCCCAGAGCAACCAGGCGAACACAAGCACTGAAGTGACACCATTCAACGCATCAGAATGGGAAATTCAACAAGTTCTGAAACCGCCCTTATTCTCTGTGGAGATTTTTATAGGATTTTTATCAATTATGCTTGCAACAAGCACTGTGGCGTTCGCGCTACTCAACTTTCATCCGGCGATGAAACGAATACAACTCGAGCACAGTATCAAGGTAGACAGTGCCCAAGGTCAAAGTAATCAAGGTTTTACCAAAGACGAAGGTCTTACAGAATTGAAGACTGCTGGTGATTCAAGTGCTATTAAAGAATCAGAAAAGAATAACATTATACGACAAGAAATTCAGAATAAGATCATGCCAAAATGGGAACGGGTTTCTCTTTACATGCAATATGGACTAATGCAAGGTCTTCGATACGGTTTCCTCTACTCTATTCAGTCTTATTCGTTGCTGCCATATGGTAAGTCTTTGTCGTACGTAAAAGTCCCATCCTTGAGATGCTTTAGAGAAGCAGTTTATCTGTTTAGTTTGTACAATTTTGGGGGCCTGGTCACAAAATGTACAAGGAGAAGACTCCGATATGCCTATTCGTATTCTATACTAGACTAGAATTTGTACATTCTATTCTATGAAGTAGTCGATCGATGGTATGTGATTTTTTGTGCTCGAGATGTAATGTTCATGCTGGACATTTAATAGTTATTGCCGGAAATGCACATGCTCTGGCTTATTGTTACCCACGACGGTGCAAGTTTATTACTCAGCAGATGGCGCACATATCAATCACTTCTAACAACAAGGTGTATGTAGCATGACATACTGTAGCATTTGGGTTCATAGTCACTGTATTCGAAACAAACAGTACTATTATGGCAAGCATTGAGTCAACTTACGAATTTGCCCTCAATTTACGCGACGTGATTGGATAAACCGACTATGAACCCACTTTTGGCCGTCAAAAAAACAAACTTTCGATTTAGATTACGTTCTGATTTTACAAGACATTCATCACGATTCGAACTTGTACTAAGTAGAGTATACACTGTCGTTGACTAACAAATAAAATTGCCTTTCAACTGAAATTTTGGCTTCAACTTTTCAGGTGCCTTGGCGTATAGCTTAGGGAATCGGTTAACGGCGTTGATGTTACCGCTGGCTAGCCTCCTCTCCTATTTCTTTCCAACGAGGTCGATCAAGTTATTGACCTGTCTTACCGCTTTAGGAACAGTCGTGGCTGGATACATCATCGCGCAGAGTACAATGAGTCCTTCGCCCCCGTTGGTGGGAACGACCGCTGGTATTGCGATAACGGTATTGGCCGGAATTTGTTTTCTAATATATCAAATCCACTGATGATTTGTTTTAAAGAAATCTGCACAGTGTCTTGTAATTGGATCACTGGGGTCCTTTTAATTACTGTGGTCTTTACAAGCAAACTATGTTGATAAATAGCGCGAAACGACTGTGATATCCGATCGACAACAACCGAGTAGTCACCAAATCCCCAGATTCTTTGAAACACAGTGACTCCTTAGCAACTGGCATTGTACGGAAACAGGTGTATGAATGTATGATGCACCGTACTTTGTTCAAGCACTGGTTGGGTCCAAACAGCCGAAAGTAAGCGAGCAAAAATCAAACAGGTCTGGGGTCTAAATCACTTTTTTAATTTAAGCCACTTAAGGGAATAAATATTGTCTCATAATTTTATAAGATTGGGAATGATTTCTAGACATGGACACAACTACATGTACCAGGTCATTACTATACCAAAGCCACTCAAGTTTCTTGTCATGGAGAATATGGATGCGTAGATGAAAGAATGTTGTAAAAACGCAAAATCACGCAAGACTTCGTGTCATACACTATTACAAGCGGAGGACGGGATTACACTAGCCTTATTTCAGCCCAAAGCACGCAGTAAGCTTGGTGCAAGCTGAAAAACAACAGTCAAGTTCCTGACTGTATCGACTTCCTTATTGGAAAGTCACGTGAGCCGGAGAGATGTCGTTACCTTTGCATGATAACAGGCAATACACAAAACATCGTTTGTTTTATGTTTTATTGTATTTCTGTAGGTAATGAATCCTTTAAGTATCCGATAGGCAGTAAAGTAGGAATACCTGTGTGCAGTCTGTATATGGTGTGTGCATAAGTGTTGCACATTTACTGAGAGTAAACGCCATCGCAATGTACGCTGAGAGTGAACTTGATACAGCTGGTGATACCATTATAGGGCGGACATCAACGTGCAATTAAAAGTAGATGACAACTATTTTGTAGAAGGGATAAATTTAAATAGATTGGCAACGCCCTGTCTCTGCTAGGAACTAGTCTAAAGTTTGAACCAGCTTTACTCGCGATATTCTCGGCTTCTACATGCAGCGTAGTGACACGTACCTGTGTCTATGATTTCAATCGCCAAGGCAGCACTTTGCAGCCAACCGCAATTTAATCAGCGGATTTACTTTGGAAGAACAAATACAGATCGTGAAAAGGAAAAAGGTGTTTATAAAACCAGAACACTGTTTATAGCGGATTTGATATTTTGATTTACCACAAATTTAAAGTACATGAATAGACGGTCTATATAAACCGTCCTCGTATCGTCAACTGTTGTGACCAAAACAGTAATGAGCTTTTCTTTGAAAATCTATATGTACATGTGTTGTATATAGAAGGAGTGAATTAACGTGTTCAGAAAAACCGTCTATACACTGCATTAATTTCGTCGCGTCGTAATCCACACAAAATGTTGATAGAGACAAATCTTACCAAACCATGTGATATCCATTCTACACGTGCTTCAATCATGTTTAAATAGCAATCAACCGTTTAAAACCTCCGAACATGTGCTTTAGACAAAGAGGTAAATGTAGCGTAAGGTTCTACTTTCTTCAAGTCTCCGGCGTAATGACGTTTTCATTTGATGTTCTTTGCGTACTTGCAGGTCCTTTGCTGGATCACAATGTCTGCCGTGTGGGGTTACAGCAAAGTTGGCATCGCAATGCTGCTCAAAGAGGTCGGAAAAACAGAACTCATGCTGGCAGGGATTTGTGACATCATCACCTGCTTGGTGTTCTCTGTTGCTGCGTTTTGTATCGTCAACTTTACAGACACATTCCGAGATGCGCCACCTTGCGGCTAAATACGCCGTCAGTTGGGCCTTACACGTGGAGTGAACTAAACTGAGCTATGTTGTGATGAGATGGATTGAGCTCAAGCTCATGTGTATTCACGCTGAGCGAGTTGAATGGAATCAGCGTTCCGTTTTTTTATTAAAACGGAACGCTGATTCCATTCAACATTGAAATGAAGTTGCACAGGAAAAATGTCTTTCACGTAGAACACCTATAGGCCTACTTAAATAAACAGCATACTTTATCTCTCGTGTGGTCGTTGCTAACTTTTCGGAACCTTTTTTGAAGAGTTTTTGAGGTTAGACACTATCAAACATTACTTACAGCCGTATCGATCAAACATAATAATTCTTATAATAAATTTCCTCTCAAAATAAAACAACATACAAACGATAGATTTGCCTAAACTTGTAACCTTTCATATAAGCAACTGAAACGGTTGTAAATTTCTGATCCCACTTCTGCATATAGGCCACAATTTCACAGACACGGGCTTTAAGAGCTAGGACTACCATTGGGAAAGACCAACCTTCTAATGGGAAGGACAGGTACAAAATTGGGAAGGACGAGTGCGGCGGCTTTTAAAAGTAGCGTCATTGTGTGATTTATTAAAGGTTTTACCCAGCAATCGACTCCTACTCTCTTTTTGAATGGTGGTAACCTTGAACACTCCAATCTTACCGAAAATCAGACATTTTCACATAAATCCAGCTGTGCATGCCTTTCTCAGAAAGAAGAATACGAGAACAATCTCATCCCATTAATCAGTCAACTAAAATTAACACGCTTATTTGCGCATATGTAAACAAGGACATTGTATTAATCGGTGGTTAGGTTTATTGTAAATCAAAAATTCTCAAGACAATGTTCACAATACTGCAGTAAGGTAACACAGGTCGAAAACAGTGTGTAGAGTGTTTTTACAATACTCGTGGTATGGGACGGGTACTGAGTGTTATTACGATACACCTGGTATGGTCGGGGTACTGAGTGTTATTACAATACACCTGGTATGGGCGGGGTACTGGGTGTTGTTACAATACACTTGGTTGGTATTGGCAGGGTACTGAGTGTTATTACGATACACTTGTTATGGGCGGGGTACTGAGTGTTATTACAATACTCCTGGTAAGGACGGGGTACTGAGTGTTGTTACAATACACTTGGTATTGGTGAGGTACTGAGTGCTATTACAATACACTTGGTATAGACGGGGAACTGAGTGTTGTTACAATACACCTTGTATGGTGGGTACTGAGTGTTATTACCATACTTGTGGTATGGACAGGGTACTGAGTGTCCGTACAAAATCGACTAGTGTTGTTGTTGTTGCTTTTTCGGTGTTTTGATATGAACTTGGTGTTTTCAAGCACTTTAAAGTCACCATCATGTCTTAAAGGGACCCTGGTGTACTTTAACTATTAAAAGGATGTAAAACCCGGTTTTGATTTTTCAACAGGTATTAAAAATGACATTCCCATCCAATTGTCCGAAAGAAGAGTTTGCTCTGTAACACTTCACAACGTTAAAAAGTTTGGAGCAAAATTTGAAAATTCCTTTCAAAGTCAGCTAAACGGAAAACCGTGACTTACGTTTGAGGAGAGTTGCTCGATAACTATGGGAAAAACCGGCCACGAAGAACCGTAATATCCAAGTTGTGACACAGATAGCATGAGTTTAGAGATTAATTCTGCTTTTATCACTCACGTGGACGCCAATGGTGCATTAGCATGTGACTGAACGGGGATTGGTTGGAATCAGCGAAACAGGGTTTTGTATTCTTTTAAGAGAAATGTGATGCCCTTTGTAAAATGAACGTTGCCGTTGTTTTCTTACAAAATGTCTTACGTTTTGTGAGTTCATTTGGCGTAAAAACCCAACTAAATGAATAAAGGGTAATTTTTAAGACCGTTTTTGAAAAATATCAAGTTTTCACTTAAAGGGGGTTTCACTTGTATGCTGTGAAGGTGACTTTTTTAAAATGAAATGTTGATTCAAAAAGGAAGTAAGTTATAATAGCGATGTCACATACATGTAGGTATAAAATGTATCTTTATAATATCTGATATTTCTTCTTTCAGAAAAATGTATACTTTTACTAGTTCACACAGCCTACCTTTTCTGGTAATCGATTTTGTCTTAATGTTCCTCAATAAGGTCCTTCACAACATTAATGTCATGCAGGTGAGTTGCTGTTCAATTGTTGTTTCATTAACGATGCCAGCTATACCAAAGGGTTTCTTATACCTGCCATTGCCCTTGTGAGTGAACATTAAACACCTTGTGAATAGATTATCTTCCTCGTTGCCCCCATGACTCGGAGATCTACCCCAACCTTAGCCAGTCCACGCCAATGTGGGACATGATCGCAGCTCTGACAAGTATTGCCTCATTAAAACGTAGTCTTCTGAAAAATATCCGTGTACTTCCTAACGTGCATGTGAGCCTTATATATCTTTTCCTCAGGCGTAGCTGAGTTATGAGACCCGCTTGCATGCCCTTTCTCAAATAATGTGTTCGCGTTCGTGAAATTGTATCTGATAATGACAGCTTTGCTGATAATCTCACAACGGGCGTGTTGCCAACAAGTGCTGGTAAAATATACTTTTTAATGCAACACAAGTATATAAGTCAAATACAGTAATGGGTCATAGAATTAGCCCAGAAAACGAGACATTATATCCCGTCTTATATATATATATATATATATATATAAGGTATCTTAAAGAACCTGTGGCTTCTACTATTTTCATATTTTAGCTTAAATAATATATCGCTATATATATATATATATATACTAAGAGAACTATACAGATCTGGGACATTTTTATATATGAGACCTTTACTGTGGGATTGCAAAAAATTGTGGGGTATATATAATGCCCCACAATTTCAGACCTATCAGAAACTGTTATTTGACATGCACAGTTTCTCCACGTGTATTTTCTCAACAACTTGGTTTCATAAGGACGTCCTATATATAACTGTGATAAGGCTCTCCCAAAAGATGTCACTATTATTATGAGTGCCCTGCTCCGGACTGCCATATGTGACCTACATTGGTACAGTGTTATGTAATGGCCATACAGGATATTAAGTTAATTGACCTTCCACTGTAAAAAGCCTCTGAGGTTTTGATTTTAGTGTTTTAGAGTTGGAGTGGAGACAATTTTTACTTCGTTTTATCTGAAGTGAGTATGTTTGTGTAGAAGATGGTACGTTCAAGATCTAAGTCTATGGTGAGTCTTTCAAATTTCTTAATATTTTGATTATTGAAGTTATTGGAAAAAGTTGGCATAATGGATGGCTGACATGCATCTGGCAGAGTCCTAGAAACTATTTCTAATGCAGAAGATGCGGCCAAATACTCGCATCTGTCCCTCCTAAAAACATTTCAAAATCTAACCACCCCTTTATTATGAGCTGAAGAATTCCTTTTACTATAAAACTCCAGAGAGTTTTAGATTACTATGCTTTATTATATCGCTGAGAATAATTGCACGTAGTAAGATTTCCCAGATTCACTGCGATATGGTGCCTTTTCTGAGAGAATTCCTTGTAAATGGGTGCCCTTTCAGTTGCGATTTTCCTACGAAATTCGTCCATTTTGTGGACTGGAACGCTACAAAAGGCCCTCTAAGATGGAATCCCTGTATCAAATAAATAAGCAATAATTAGGCATATAACAAATTCTAATAAGAAACAAATCGGCATATGTACATACTAGCATTTACACTAAAGCATATCTCGAGGCATTGAGATAAATCGCTCATAAAACTTTTACAGTTTGATCTGGTTCAATCCTACATGACAAGCACAAACTTTTCCTTAAAAATATTTTACACTTCAAACAAAGGTATAGATATGCTGTCAGGCCTTCATGCAGCGTACGTCCTGGGCGTCCAAATGGACACCCTAGCACTAATGTAGACGCCCTGGCAAGGACGCCCAATGTATCATTTGGACGCCCTGTCAATCAGAATTTCTCCAGTTTGGACACCCACATTGAAAGATTACTAAGACTCCCGGTTAATCAAAGCGGGAAGTTGGCCCTTTCAACTCAGAAAGAAATATACAAAGTATTTAAAATGTTGCAATATTCAAACTACTTGGTAGACCTGTCAATCATGAGCACCTGCTTGGTTGCCAGAGTGTCTGCTGTCAATAGACTCACATGCCACTGCCATTCTGTACTTTATATAGGGACATAGACCTTGCTTAACACCAAACTGGTGTTTCAGAGCTGTAATTTCATGTACTTCATCTTTTTTTAAAAATACCAAAAGCAAAATAAATGTCATTACTTTAATAATATGATGTGCCGCAAAAATATCCCCATTTAAAATGTTTGAGTTTTCGCCTGTTTCATGCTTTTCTATGTGCGTCTAAAATAGAGCAGCAGTGACACCTGTTGTCAAAATATAAACCACACATCTTCTGTGCATTTTTCTTTTGTTGGTAACTGCAGCTTTGATGACTCATTGTACAGAATATAAAGCTAGTAAATTTGATAATAAACTTTATAACAGAATTTGACTTGAGATGACCAAAAACAGTGCACTCATCGTTCAACCAATATCTGTAATNAATGAATCACTACTTTGATTTAATACTTTCATAAGGTAACTGCAGAGTCATTTGGATTCTTATTCTGCTAGCATACAGTCTGTTTTTTAGCCTTAATCAACTAGAATTGTAAAACATTGCACATTTCGTTATTTGCAACAGTTATTGGAAATTTAGAAGACAGATTTAAATAAGCCAAACAAACGAAAACAAACGTAAAAGTGCAGCATAGATCACTGCATTTATAATTTGTTTCAGATGAAGAAATGAGGAGATGCCGTTTTCGTCACAAGGTGTTCAGTTCTGCTAAAATAGCCAAGAACTTTTCTGATAGATCGTCTGGATGGTATTTCATGTAACTAAAATTACTTGTTTTTCAAATTTTACCATGCAATGTCTATTTTAATTCAAAAGTTATTTCTTGGTGATGCCAAGGATACTGTAATACCTGTTCAGCTATTATTTCTTTACTGTTTTGTGATGTGTAGGAGATGAGCTGAGATGGGGTTGGTCGATCCTGTATTCCGAAGCACCTTTGATAGTCTCCAAACCAAAGGAATTTTAGTTCGAAAGACTTTTAGTCTAAAAGTGAGTTGGCTGATGACACTGCATCAGAGCTTATAGAAGACTGATGTTTTAGTACATTTAAGCACAATTAAGAATTATTATGAATGCAAATGTTAAAGACTTTGTTTTGAAAATGCAGGGCTCTTTCGGGAATTTTTTCTTGCCATTCTAGCCCTGCCACCCACCAATCGTGGTCATGGCGATATAGTTACCTTACACTTTTTCATGCCTGTTAGTCCAGTGCCGTGGCAACCGACATAGGCGTGGTGCCGGGGACAGTCGAGAAAAGAAAGACTGCGAAAAACGGATAAGAGAGAAAATTCAAGAGAACATTAAACAAACCTGCATCAGTGCATGGATTACCTTTTGAGGACTCTGGCAGGACACTGTCGTTATGGTCTTCGGTTTTGCATCACAGGTCGCAAGATTTTTCCACAAGCATTACTTATTCTAAGTTAATTGATTAAGACAGTGAAGAAGACGAACGTGCAAGTTCATTAAGATTGACGGTAAATATAAGGGGCAAAACTAAACCTTTGAACTAGCAAGGAGCAATGTATAATGCATACACAAGTATGCAACAGTCAGGGCAAGGACTTCTGTGTACATCCTGAGGGCGCACCTGTAGTTAGGATGGAGGGAGCTTTAGTCGTGCGGAACTCTCTCCGGAGGGGAGGAGGGGGAAGGGAGAGGCGACACAACAATTTGTGATGATCGGCACTAAACATTTTAGCATCAGAAATATTACATAGATTCATTCAAGTAAGTCAGGCAAACGCATTTTAATTAATAATCCACTGGTGCCACCTGCCGCCCCTAAGTGTTGTACCAGGTTCCAGTTCCTGCAGGCATTCTATTACTGCTTATGAATTTCTCTAATTAGACACCGGTGCCCTGAAGTCGTGAACATATTATTAAGCACAATAAGCAGCTGATGGTCATACTACCCAATATCCGTTAGCAACTGCTCATGTGATGTTATGGACATATATTCGCCTTCACAAATATACGGGTTTTACCAATCTTTATCCTCGTTGTAAGCAGAGTTTTGAAATGGTCGCCGGCCAGTTTGAATGAGGCCCTAAAGTCGTGACCGTTTCGTTTAGACGGAAATGCACGAAGTATCACCACACAAGTCAACTACAATGCTTGCAGTTACTCTAGATGACATGAAAATGCATTGCATTGTTTATTAATTCAGTTTCAATTGAAATAAATTGTTATATGTGTGCACCCAACTTTGATGTGCACAGACGTTTTCAACGAGGTTGTTCACGTAAAACGCTAAGAACCCAGCATCAATTATCTCTCTGTATTTTATTGCCTTGGCCTTACAAAACTTGATCGACCCTGGGGCATTTTGATGCATTGTTCAAGCTACCCCTGGAGCGCGTGTTTGAGTAAATCTGAAGAATGAATATTTTCGAAAATATATCCTGAAAATGCACAAAAAAGTAGATTGGTGAAATATGCTGTTTTTAAGATACAATTGAAGAAAGAAGCCACTCACTCACTGTTTAATATGGTGTTGTGAATACCAACACGTCCGGGTATTCGTTTGACGTTCGTAAGCAGACGAACGCTGGAAATTTTAACGCCAGATATCGCGGGATCGCACAGATGAGGAAACAATATTGTTCACGACTTTAGGGCACTCACAACTTTAGGACCTCTGACGGGTACATCACGTTTCGACTCTTATAGTTGCTAAACGTAAATTAAAACATAAGATCGTTCTAGAAACCATGTGTAGTTAGTTGCTGTAACAATAAGGGGGTTACATATATCAAACTTGACAAATATCAGTGGCATTGGCGCATTGAATTTTGGAATCAAATGCTGAATGACGTCAATATGAACATGTGTCTTAGCACGCTGCGCAATATTGCCACAAGTCAAACTTTAATAATTCTGCTAAAACTAATGACTGCCTAAAGGTATTTCAATAAACACAATATACATTCATCGACTGGCCTTGGTGCATTACAAGCTTCAAAGTGTAAGACATATCATATCCAAATGGAAAAACATTCTGTAAAGAGTTCGTCTACTGAACTCACTGGTTAGACAAAGCACAGGCTCTATTTCATATTTTTGGTTGTACTAATTGTCCTAGATCGCTACATAAATATAGACAATCTAAATCCGTGGCCAAGACCATCATATAATAGTGCACCAAATATATAGACACTCTAAATTCATGGTCATGACCATCAATACAGAATAGCGGTATATAGGTAGACACTCTATACCCATGGTCATGACCATAAATACAGGTATAGAATAACGTGCTACATATTTAGACAATCTAAATCCATGGTCATAACCGTAATATAGAATTGCGCGCTAACCCCTGCATGTAAATACGACACTGCCAAGCTTCTACGAGGGAAGTTGAGATTCCAAATTCATCAAAAAACACAAAACATTCTTGCACAGCACAGCCATTCGACCCAAACAACCAAACAGTTAGAAAAATACAGTAAGATTGCCGTCATCGAAAGGGTGGAATTTTGACGAACGTAAAGACCACTACTTGTGAATTACACAAAAGGACAATTTCCGATGGTTAGTTATAAAATAATGATACGGTTTCACGTAGTATCACAAGAATAGAATCTCTTTTGACCATGGTCACTATGAGTTGTTTGTAAGGAATTCCCACTTGCGGAAAACACTGCTATCTAGGCTACTATTTGTGATGATCGTGTACATGTCGAAAGGGGTACTCAAAGAACTCTCGCAATCATAAACAAAGATTTCAACGTTTTTTTCTGTCAGTGGAGTTCAAGTTTACATCGTGAATCGTTATAGGTACCTTTGAAAATACACCTTAATACGAATACCCAACCTCCCATATCCCCCCGGTTACCCGTCAAAAGTCTGCGAGCATGCATGCGGAAATTGCGCATAACATTCCTGCCTGATAAACAAATTCGTTGGTTTCTGATTTACTTGTTTATGTATCTACAACTATCGATAGATTCATAGATGATTTTTGACAACTAGAAGCTAATCTTGTAAGAATTGGTGACAATTCAGTGAATTTAATTGCTGCCTGAAGTTGGAAAAACTCTGTAATCCGATCCCCAAATAGTAAAGTACACTTAGACGATTTTTGCCTATCTAAAGTAACTCTCAAAGACATTGATGAAATCCGTACCCACAAACCGTAGATAGAAAAAACGTTTTAAAATCCTCAAATAAATAAAATTAAACTCATTTCTTGGAAAGGTTGTCTTCGCAGTTCCTTGGTGTTTTTAGTTTCTAGTAGTATTGAGTAATGAATTTTTGTCCTTCAAAACCGAATTGATTGCTTTTCCTCAGCCACCAGAAACTGAACTACCGGTCGTGTTTCAACATGGGATTTTGAAACAGTCCCAAAGGCACTATACCAGGGACTTCGGTGGCTCACCTTTTCAAAAAAAAAACTCTTTCGAGGAATGACCATAATTAAATTTTTTTTTCCGAAACTGGATCACAACAAAATAAATCTTGACCTTAGAACGAGCGCAAAACGGCCGGTGAATCATAGTTGTGGTGACCAGCACCTAGCTTTAGTTCATCGAAAATTTCGTATTTTCACACTGGTAGATCTCAGCTATAGCTACTTGAGGCAGCTTCTCGCTACCGGTCAGTGTACTTGGCCCATTCTTACTTTTCGTGTTGGTTCACGGTTACACAACTCAGTCTTAATGGCTGGATCCCCGGGATTGCCGTCCCACAGGCGGATCCAGGATTTTGAGTTGGGAGGGGCGGCAGGGCAGAGTATTAGCAAGGGTTTTGCCAGTCCGAAATTGGCACCTCCAAACTGACAAATGGAATCTGGAAGAATTTTCGGAGGGTCTTGGCCTCTTGGTCCCCTAAATCCGCCACTGTGCCTACCCACGTGAGAGATTCGGTACAAATATGGTCGCATCGGAAGGACGGGTGCGAGAGTGTGGGGAGGTAGCGGAGGTGGTGGCGATGGGGGAGTTATTTGGCGACGTCGAAATGGTTTGTGCCCCCCATAATTTTTGCCTTCCTACGGACCTGTAATCAGGTTTATTTCAAAATGTAATGCTCAGTTGACCAATCAAACCAATAGCTCTTCCAACTACAGACACTTCAGAAAATCAAAAGGATGCCAAACCTGGTTTTGACTTATTAATGTATAAAATAGAATTTAATCTCCAGTTTTCTGGAACAAAATAATGACCTTTAACTCTTGACTACTCTGAAAAGTTTGGAAAAATTGAAACTATTTTAAAAGTTTGCTAAACTGCCAAGTGCGCCTACGCAACTGCGGGAAAAGACCACTCACCAAGGACCAAAATGCGAGACAGGTGTATGAGTTTTTAGTTAATTCCAGCTCTTTCACGATTGACGATAATAATGCATTAGCAAATGACATGAACAGGATTGCTTGAAATCATCAAAACACGGTTTAGTATCCTTTTTAGCAAAGTCAAATTTTCACAAACAAAGGACACATTTTTCGGGTTAACACTCTCTAGAATAAAAGTCCTTTGGTCTTGAGACCACAAACCTATAAGAAAAACAACACAAATTGATTCAGAAGCCCAAAAGGCTATTGCTCCTTAAACGTCTCTCCGACGAACTCCCCGTTGGACTATCGACCTGCAGGAATGCTAAAAGGGGACACACCTAACAGATTTGAACTACAAAGGAATCACAAAAGTATTATTGTTATCATAATTGTTAACGTAATATTATTGTTTGTGTAAGATAGTATATTTTGGTAAGAATGTAGGATCATACATGTACCTCACAGGAATGACAGCTTTTGCAATGTGTACAAGGATACCTGTCAAATGATTAAAGTTCTAAACTAAGAAAATTTTAAAAAGTGTAAAAAATATCTTGAAACTAAGTAGATACCTATCCGGCCTAAATTTAATAAAATATACAGAAAATTCCTGTAAATCCCTAAAATTAACAAAAAATGTTTTATGACAGTTTTTACAATACATGTAATACGAAATACAAAATCCTGCCCAATCTTCGAACTTTTATCATAGCAAAATGTATATTAAAAACCTTCACTTTTATTTTCAAGTGATACACTGATTAATTGTCACTAATATGGAGTCTGGAAAGTTCTAGGTTAAAGGAAAATTAACCAAGCTATGCAATGATGCTGAAAGTGATAATACGACAATCTCCATAGAGGTGGGAAAAGAGTTATCGGGATGTGTTAGTGATGCTAAAAGTGATGATCACAGGACATTTAATAAGGGTGTAGCAAACTTAACAGGATCTGCTCATTATTGTATTTTTTGTCTAAAGTTACATAGTGCCACCTCCGTTCCTTAGGGTCTTCATCATCACCATCATCACTTCAACCACAGCCTTTAAGAACCTGTCTGAGTTTTGTTAAATAGACAATACAGACAAATTGCTCTGCAGATTTTGCAGTTTAAACATCTTTAAAATAACTGCTTTCAGTTATTGAGAATGGTAATCACTATGTATAAGCATTTTGTATGAAGAAAGCAAACACGATTTAAACTAAAATTATCACATTTTCTTTAATTACATTTGTTTTTATTGGTGAATTAAGCAAGAATGTCATTCACAATGGTTTCAACGTATTTATAGAAGAGTATTTTTACCGAAGGTATCAACATACACCGTAGAGCCTGACAGTGGTAGTGTCATCTGCTCACGTTTCAGGATTATAAATAAATAAGAGAATCATACATTCTTAAGTTTGAAAGTGGTAAAATCTGTTGTGGACGCATACACGTTATTCCAGTGGCCTTTGGAAGAGTGTATTTTTGGCACATAAAGACATTAACCGAGTGCGACATAAACAAAGTTGCGGGGCTTGTATATTTGGTGGAATTCCGGGATATATAAAATACTGGAGCCATACTGTATATCTAATGGGATATATAAAGTTGCGGGGTATATATCGTATACATAATGCCCAATTGGACATACATACTTGCGGGCTATATATTGTACTGGGGTGTATACCTAGTGAGGTATATATAATTGCGGGATATATATTGTTCCGGGGCATATACCCAATGGGCCATATATAGTTGCGGGCTATATATTATATATATGCCCCGGAACAAGGTGTCAATATTTTACCCCACTTCAAGGCTTTAGATAATAACCCCATATCTGTATACAAACATATATATATATATATATATATATATCTGTGTATTTGGGTAAAAGACCTTCTTTTATACATGTTGCATTAAAAAGTAAGCTGTTCTTTGCTTTAATTAGTTTGTACAACAAACTTTCGTAGTGTCTACATAAGTGTCTTTCATCGGATGGTAGTTGATATAATAGATCGCCCAGTGTAAGTGGCATCACGAACACATATATATGAGTAAATATATAATAAAACTCTGTACAAAACATATCATAATAAAACAGTAGCGGTACTTCGACTATACATCAGT
>NMRA01000198.1:139370-150734 GCA_002633005.1 Phoronis australis | reverse complement strand
ATAGCGATATATTATTTAAGCTAAAATATGAAAATAGTAGAAGCCACAGGTTCTTTAAGATACCTTTGAGGTACTGACGACAATCATATACAATGACTGATTAACCATGGTATACCTAACTGTGGATTGAAACTTGTAAGTATAAGATCCTTTGCTAGGTCCCTATGATAGCTCAGTGTTTCCATGAGGTAGTTCTCAGTTCATCCAACAGGCGGCATTCCTGCTGGTTAACTGGGTAGTTGGTGGATTTCGGCAAAAAGTCTTGTTTGTTGACAATATTTTCACGGTTGGGTTTGTTTCCTCTTGTTTTGCTGACATTGCGCTGACAGTATAGACCTTGCTCTTATTTTTGTCATTCAACAGTGCTTGTTGAGGAAACAGATTCACTCATGTCTGCCTGCTGGTATTCCATAGGCGTTTCAGTTAAGAGTCAGCAGTATAGTTTTGAAATGACGTTTAGTGGATAGTACACCAAGATAGGTGATCAATTTATTTCAGGAAGACTTTTGTATACATTGACGTCTATGTTTTAAAAAAGACTTGACGAAAATGTGGAACAAAATATATGCCCACATGGTGATTCAAATGATTAATGACTGTATTCGTTTATAGATACGGGCAAGTGAAATTCAAGTTCTCATTTTCCGAATATTTGTCGGTTACCACATGATGTGCAACATCGTCACAGTCGTTAAAATATTTACAATTATGTCAGAGATGCTAACATCAAATGCGAGGCAATCGTCTTCGGACTGAGATGACTTTTTACAAGACGAACACTCTGGGAAAAAATCATTTTCCCACAGCTGGCCCTACTTATGGAACACTTTCCGTGCAGATGCCAAATCTGCATCATCCTTTATAACCTTTAAAAGAATTATAAGAAATAGATTACTTAATGTGGATGTGTTCTGTTAGGCAATTTTACATTCAGTATACCCACATCAGACTAATTTTATTCATGTGTACATATGTGTATGTGTGTGTATGTAGTTGCGTATTCATGTGCATGATGTTTTTTATATATGTATGTATGTATGAATGTATGTATATATGTTAGTGTGTATTTATATACGTATGTATGTATGTATGTTAATATAAATCGGTAAATAAAACAACAAGAATGGATCAACTGAAATTTGACATTTTCGGATGTACATGTACGGTATGTATGTTAATGTATGTATGTGTTTATGTATGTGTGTGTGTTTGTAAGAGTGCATGTGTATACATGCGTGTATATTTATATGTCTTACTTTTGTTAATTACTTAATGTCTATTTCACTCAAACAAGCTGGCATCATAGATACTCTATAGTCTATGCTGGCATGCAAGATGGACTGAAGTGTAAAAGTGGTCTGTTGTACAGACAAATCCGTGCTTAAAATTTATGTTCAGGAAATGTGAATCCTAGAAATTGTGGTTGCGCCTTTTCGGAATGAATCTTAATACTGTCGATGATTTTGTTCACGACACTGTCCTGTATTCATACAGTACGAATAACACAACGGTTAAATAGGCCAGATATGTGTTTATTGTACATGCATGTGCTTCAAGCAAGCTGCTGCGACGCCACTTACATGACAAGGCTAAAAATCGTTCACACTCCGCCATTTTTCACGGTGTGGTAGAGCTATCCAATAACTGCTGAGGTTAGGCCTACATCAACCGAATGTTAAAGCGCGTTCCACTGCGTGATACCTGAGTACTTGCTGGCTAGGCAGGTAGGGGATCAGCGAGACTAGGGGAATGCCCTATCGATAGAATCCCCGAATAGAATCGCGACGTATGCAGACGATATTGGAATACATGTACCTGTAGTATTAATTTTAGCAATTTTAAAACGAAAATTATAATTTGAACGGTTTAGTTATCACTAAGTGAACATGAAACACCTTGAGGCTCTGACAAAAAAACAAGTGACGGTGTGAAACGCTTGCAAAACAAGGAATTAGCTTCCAACGTGGCAAGTGTGGTAATCGATGAAGGACACATTGTGTTAGAATGGTGAGTTTAATGCAGACAAAAATACTTTCAATAATATCTATTCGTATCACACAAGGTTTCACAGCAGCAATTTTTATGTCTTTTCTGATACCCAGAATTTCCAAATCTGAGCCTGGATGTTTTACAGAAATCTGGGAAAGCTGTCAAAAAATAATCGAAAACATACATTTATTCAATGCAGATGCACTAAGTAAAAAATGAAAAATGCCTCCCAAGAGGCACAACAAGTTGGAATTAACAGGGAATCCAACAGCCCTTTTACATGTAGGTCACCCTGAACTACAAAAAATTGAGACAGTGTCGGAAATTCACATCATTAAAATAAGATTTTCATAGATTGATTTTACTGTCAAAATTGACCTTTAATTTTTGATTTTTGACAGCATAACAACATCAGTGATAGTGTTATCAAAGCAACAAATGTACAAAGAACATCATATAGGCATACATTCTCAACCTTAACTATATTTAGGAAATCCAAAATCTATAACAAATAATGTTCATATAAAAGTAATCCATTGACATTAGATTTTAAAGATACAATTGTAACGTTTCGTTATCTCGTTAAACCATTTATTTTTTCCAAAACATATGTAAACAATAACATTTTATCACATGGCACAAGCTCCTTTGGTATGTATCAGTCTAACCAATTAAAACATTATTCTTTGATCAAAACCCCCTTAAGCATAATAAGCACTGAGATCATTCAGTGGCTAGCGCACTACGCAACTGATTTTGACAACACACACACACATCATTTCTTGTGAGAAAAACACTGGTACATTATACATATCAGAGAGTCCCTCAATATTTTTAAATTAAATCATTATGTCGTGACTCTTTAACCACACGGGTACTGTCTCTATTATCATCTGCTTCAAAGTCATTATGCATTGATATTTGTGGTCACTTATGATTTCTACCTTTCGTCACTGACATTTTTACCGATATAAAGTAAAGCTGGTGTAAACTACCACACCATCACTTAAGATCAAAAAATAAACAATAAATTGTCATCACTTTTACAACCTCTTTTCTTAAACCAGATCATCTTATGAACAATAACAGTCACCCATCAGGTTTACAGTTAACTACACACTGAATTTCAAAAATTAATTACGCAAAAATTGTTTAGTTTGGGACAGTGAATAATTATTTTGATCAAAGTCAGAGCTTCTCCAAATTTTTAGAAATTCATACAATTGTCTGTCAGAAATTCAAAGGGACTGGTAACAATTGATTAAATGTTTGTCTAAGAGTCACTTTCTGTGAACTTACAAGAATATTCCTGCAATCTGTTACGCTACAACACAGCTTTAGTAATTTGAAAAGTACGAAAATATAAAAATCACTCCATGTCTCAAATTTCAGGATGAAAAAATTGAATTTCAGCAGTGATTTCTGTGTTCTGAAATGAGGAGGCTGTCTCAATCTGGAGAATTTTTAACGTAATATCACTGACCTAATTACTATCATTAACTTTGTCACATTTGCTTAAAATTGTGCTAAAAACAATTATAAGCTATAAACTTGATCCTTCTCTTGAAATGAAAAATGTTCGAGCTTACACCATTGCCAACATGATGACGAATGCACGCAGCAGCCAATAGCCTCTGTACAGCGAACAGTTGAGGTTTTTGACAAACATCTATATGTGCATGTATCCCATACTTTATGGTTGCAGTGAAGTCATTCTTAGTCATACCAATTTGTAGTAAATGACACATAATAACAGAAGTGCTAGCCCATGTGAACGATTTTCCACTTCTTTCACAATTTTCCAAGAAGCGGCTTGTCATCCAGGTCCCTCATGGGAAGTCTAAGCACACTTTTGTCTGAAGTCTTCCAAAGATCTTCCAAAGATGTACTGATTTTAAACAAGAGTTTCCGATCAATTTGCTCAGTTGAATCTTTAGACATGTTTGAGAAGAATGAGTTGCATTGTTGATAATCCTCAGATACTGAATACCCATGGTCAACTAACTCGGACTCAAAATTTAAAAATCTCTTTGCTCCAGTTGGCCTCTTCTCAGAAACAGGTGGCAAATCAATTACTACGTGCTTCTGTACATCTTCAGACTAAGCAATGACCTCCATTCTTACCGATTTCTGCAGCTACGTGAGTTTTAAACAAAACGAAATGCATGAGCTGCAGATAAACACTGGCCTAGTGTCCAGCAAATCATTGTTGAATTGAATGTAAACGGGTGCAAAAAAAAACAAGTACCTCAGTCTGCTTTAATGCAGCAATTTTTAACTTTGTGTGCGTGAGAGTCAGAGAACAACAGTTTGCCACATAATACGCATGTCTTTGACCTTGCCTTTTTCAGTGGAGTATTACAGTTCACCATCTGAAACTAAATATAAATAACAAGACTTTCAATTTTTACTAGCATGGTTGATGAAGAAGAATAATCTGTGATCAAGTGAGTTGACTAACGGCTGTAAAATTTTATTCACTGGCCAATTTTAGCACTGCAGATGGGAAATATGTTTCATTAGCTTGTGCAGAAATTCTGTAGTTACAGAATTGCAAAATAGGACTCGATCTGCTCGGATATAATGGTCCCTGACATGGATAACAAATTTCATCCACTAACAGTAACATACACCGAAAGATTTCCGGCTAATTATGCCTCACACTGGCGAGCGCGGTAAAAATAGGAGGGAGCGCAGTGTAAAACTGGCCAGTTGACGATTTGGGCAACTGAATGAAGGACTGATCGAAGAAAAAGTTTGATTACGGGAGTATTTGTTTGAGTTGGAAGAAATTGAAGACATCAATGGGCATCTAAGGTGTTCCTCTGTGCGCATGACTTTGATGTTTTAATCAGTGTGAGGCATAATTCACCGAAAATCTTTCAATGAATAAAACTCCAAGAGGAGCTTCATCGTTTCTACTGGGGCCAGCTAGAGATGGTGGTCACTGTCTTATCCACTGAATAGTAGGCTTGTTATTGAGTTGTTACATTCATCAATATTATTCCTTGTCCTGTTGTTCGTTTCTCATTTTCCCTAGTATAAAGTGACCAACAACACTAGAGTGTTACATTCGAGTAGTATAAATGTAAGGAGTCACTTCCGGTACGTCGATCGTCTGACATATACAACACACGTTAGTTCCTGATTTAATGCTTCTTTTATTAGACTAACTAACGATGCAACACTGGCGACGAGGATAGACAAGACCCCAGTAACAACGGAGAAGTCACAGGGATACGTGTTATTCCTACATAAACTGTCACGAACTGACGTTTGCAGTGTATTTTAGCTGTACTCGCCCGTACACTCCGAGTCCGTGCTATTGATATGACAGCCCTACCTGCCTTTCCCCCGTTGGTGGATGAAATGGCTAAACAAGTTTGATAACATGCTTTTAGCCTTAGACATTACTGACAATAAACGTAAGAAAGCCCTATTACTACATTACATTAGCGATGAGGGGTTCGATATCTATGATAGCATGACAGACGCTCAACAGGGTGAAGAAGATGCCTTCTCACTACTTACTTCACGCCTAAGCAAAACACTGCATATGAAACATACAAATTCAGGCAAGCGGTGCAGGAACCATCAGAGATAATCGACTCGTTCCACACTCGCTTGAGAACACTTGCAGCCACATGTGACTTTCATGACACAGATTGTGAGATCTTAACACAGATTCTTCATGGGTGTACCTCCACTCGACTCTGCCGTCGTGGCCTACGAGACTACATGACGCTGACACAAGCTCTTGACGAAGCGCACGCTCTCGAACTCACCAAACAACGTGCCAGTGACACTGAAAAGGGTGTCAACTCACTAACATTGCACAAGCACAAATCACAGTCGCCCCATCAGTTCAAACCACAGGACCAGCACAGACCCAAGAAACAATTTAACTCGCGAGTCCCGAAGCGAACGTCATCGGGGCAGACCCACACCAGTAACAACTACAAGCCCAACAACAACTGGCGAAAACGAAACCGAGTGTGTCGAAACTGTGGTGGAGATTTTCCTCATGCTGCGAACACCATGTGTCCTGCAAAAGGAAGAGACTGTCTGAACTGTGGAAAAGTTGGAAATTTCGCACAAGTATGCAGATCAAAGCAAGTCAGCCAAATCGGTCGAGAAGACACTGGTGAGCACGACAGCGATTCCGACTCCGAATAAGTGTTCACTGCTCATACTGTCGAAGGCAAGGTCCTGAGGGTCAATATTTCACTCCTTGATACATCAGTAGAATTCATTGTAGATACGAGAGCTTCAGTGAATATTATTCCAGAGTCCATGCTACAGCACTTTCCTGAGAGACCTACACTACAACCCCGCTCGACGAAGATTTACGCATACGCACAAGATGCATGCCTCGACGTAGTGGGCTCCTTCAAAACGGAAGTGGCGTATAATGGCTCTAAATGCATGGCGACCTTCTACCTGATTCGACCAGACCGTCCCACTTGCAGCTTGCTTTGTAGACAAACCGCTGAAGCACTTGGTCTCATCCAGTATGCCTTCCAGTCATCCATCCCGGAGAGCGAAGAGTATTCTCCTCAGTTTTCTCCAGGCATTGGCAAACTCAAAGATGTCAAGATCAAGCTCCACATCGATGACACCATACAACCGATAACTCAGAGGCATCGACGCATTCCATTTCACGTGCAAAAAGATGTCGAACAAGAAATTGCACGACTGACCGATCTCGACGTGATTGAGGAAGTCAACGGCCCCACCCCATGGATTAGTCGAGTTGTAGTAATACCCAAGAAAGAAGGCGTACGACTGTGTGTCGACATGAGAGAAGCCAATAAAGCGATCAAACGAACCAAGCACATCATGCCGACTATTGATGACCTTGTCCATGACCTGAATGCGGCTACAGTCTTCAGCAAGTTAGACATGTCAAGTGCCTACCATCAACTAGAGTTGGACGAAAAAAGTCGTTTCATCACCACATTTACAACACATGTTGGTCTACGACGATACAAGAGATTACTGTCTGGAGTCAACACTGCAGCTGAATTGTTTCAGAATACTATTGCACAGTTACTTCAGAACATCCCAGGTGCCAAGAACCTCTCAGACGACATAATTGTCTTCGGCAAAACCCAGATGGACCACGATGCAAGCCTACAAGCAACACTGAAGAGGCTGAACGACAGTGGTGCTAAGCTCAACAAAGGGAAGTGCCTATTCTCTGAGAATCAACTAACCTGCTATGGCCGTACGTTTGGTGTACAAGGCATATCTCCACAACCGTCCAAGACTCAGGCCCTCATCGACATGAATACTCCTTCCTCATCTGCAGAAGTTCGATCTCTACTCGGAATGGTGCAGTACCTTTCCAGATTTATTCGTCATTATGCCACCATTCTTGAACCGTTACGACGTCTCACCAAGAAAGACGTCACATGGTCATGGGGCAAAGATGAAGAGACAGCTTTCAATAACCTGAAGGATGCGCTGACAAGTACCTCAGTGCTTGCATATTTCGACCATCAGAAGAAAACCGAAATAATAGTCGATGCAAGCCCAGTTGGCCTAGGGGCTGTCATGATGCAAGATGACAAAGTCATCTCGTATGCAAGCCGTGCACTGACACTGAGACACGATTTTGCGGGTCCATTTCCTACGGGAGAATATCTTCTTGTAGTTATATATGAATACAGCAGATATCCAGAAGTAGAAATCGCCTCATCTACTTCAGCTAAGACTGTGATTCCGAAACTCGAGATGATCTTTCCTCGACAAGGCAACCCTCACAAGCTCAAGACCGACAATGGACCGCTATTCAGCAGCCACGAGTTCTCAGCCTTCGCCCAACAGTTTGGAATCGTTCACAAGAAAGTTACGCCGTTGTGGCCAGAAGCAAATGGCGAAGCAGAGAGATTCAAGCGAACTCTGAATAAGTACATACGAGCAGCAACTGCAGCCCAAGAGAATTGGAAGACGCAACTTCCCACGTTTCTCTCCCAGTACAGAGCGACGCCTCACTCCTCTACCAAGACATCTCTGTTTGAAGACCTCACTGGTCGACAGATGAACATTGGTCTACCCACCATACCTCAGTGTCCCAACAACGATTCAGTTCACAATCGCATCGTTGAGAATGACACCTCCAGCAAGGCCAAGATGAAGTCGTATGCTGATAACCGCCAACATACACAGACTTCGAATCTGCAACCAGGAGATCACGTGCTAGTGAAGCAACCCAAGTTGAACAAAACAACGCCGCCGTTCCAACCGTCACCTTTCACTGTCACTGATAAGAAAGGTATCATGATTACAGCACAACGAGGACAACAGATAATAACCCGTAATTCCTCACACTTCCGACAGATCCACGGTAACATCGACATCAACGAAGAAGACAACGAAGATGGATCTACCCCGACCGATACTACAACATCTTCTACATCTACCAAGAGACTGTCTACATCCAGTCCCAGTTCCCCAAGTGATGATATTCCAGCTACATCGCAAACCTCCGGACCCAATCGTGACCGACGTCCGCCAGGCTATTTAAAGGACTATGTACTAACCCGTTATTTGCCGTCAATCCGATTGTGTGCGAGAGACTATTACAAACAGTGTTGATCACATAGACTTTAGAGTAAGTAATTAAGTTCTTGTTCTTACTTGTTTAAGATTATTCTAGCATTCAAGTAGCATGTAGTTGTTTACTTCTGTTTTCATTTAGTGTACCAGTTCGCACTAGATCTTAGGTACCACTTAATTAACCTTTATTAGCAAGTTGTCACGTTTTGTTTAGATCTTCAGGAACTTGTATTGAGTAGGACACTTCACTCTGTAGTATGGGAGGAGTGTAGCGTTGTTACATTCGAATAGTATAAATGTAAGGAGTCACTTCTGGTACGTCGATCGTCTGACATACACAATACACGTTAGTTCCTGATTTAATACTTGTTTTATTAGACTAACTAACGATGCAACAAACACGTGTATTCGCCTGTGGTCAAGTCTAGTCTCTAGACATTTGCTGTCAATGGTGTGTTCCATCTGGCTAACGTTAACAGTCGGACTCCGTGAGGTTTAAATAGTGAACCTGCACTGAAGTTATTACATCATTCTCAAAACCAGGGAACATTATATCCGACTTGTTTCCAAAGTAGTTAGGTGGGATAAGACTGAACTCTGAAATCGAAGTCCACAAGCGGCCACAGTCACAGTCATGTCGAAAATCACCAATTTAACTTCCATTCAGACCCCTTTCAACTCACTTTTCATAAAAGTACAACCATACAGGAGTACATGGCTGGTCCAGGTTAGATTCCCGGTTCGGGGATTGATCTGAGTAGGCATTTACAACAGTTGTTCAGTAACACTTACATTCAGAAACGCGACAGGCCTACCGCTTAGTGAAATACTTTTGCAGAATGGTGACTGTTGGCCAAGACCCTTTTGTCCACCTGATGTTATCACACGTATGCTGGCGCCCCCAGTGGAGGTCATGAGAACTCGTAAACCGAGTTAACCACTGATTTAGACTAATACGAACGTCACTTAGAGGAGAATGCCACCCAAAAAACAACCTATTTTGTATCAATTTAGATCCTGCAGTTCTACTCGATAAGGGCACGTTCGGTTGCGTTACCTGACACCTGACGACAGACGGATGTATTGAAATTATGCAATGACGTGATGATTAGTTTCACAAGCAGTCTGTTTAGCAGTTCGCAACACGGGTTACTGGTGTCAGCTTATCGCATGAATTCATCGTTTAACGCCAATAAATCATCAAACTTCGATGTAAAACCCTTAAAAATATACCGAGTTCTTATAAAAACGTGTTGTTTTATTTCGCTGATTTATTGGTGTTTGGACACAGCGTAGCCTGCAAAGTTCGGCAGGCCAATTTACCAAGGTCCGTAGCAGGAGTTTGGGGTCTGTTCGCAGATAAATTCGGATTATTTTTCCGTAAAATACAGACAGAAGAACCTAGATCTTTGTTGTTTAGGCTTGTGATTTTTTGGGTCCTAAACACACAAAAGGCTCGATATCTCGGCCAGTGGATCGGAACCCAATCGACGGGCCGGCGCGGCCGGACTGACTTGTTATCCCGGCAAGTGTTTCGGAACCCAATCATGCCCGTCACGCCCGCCGGGTCTGGCGCGAACATAAACTAGCTTGAGTTGGAAACTTAACCTCCAGTCACGAAAAGACTATAATGGTAAGCCAAAAAAATAATGTGCACGTATTTATGTGAATTAGCCTNAGCGCAGCGGAATCGCGTTCTCGTTATTTATTTTTTTAGTCTTCCGGTAGAATTTGGCAACACCAGGTCAACATCGCCAGCCCCCGCGACTTTCGGGCCGCCTGTGCATACAATTGCGCTTTGCCCAATTCTCCGAGGCAACATCTTGGGCCCTCCTTATGGTATCCTAGATCCGCCACTGTTCGGGGGCGGCGAAGTCGGGTTCCCCTTCCACAGACCGTCAAGGCAAAGGTTGTACAGTAACAATGATTTGAATGATGTATTTGTATTTCTAAATAAAGAATCCTCTAACATGTGACCATAGCATATAACGTCGAGTAATTGTTTCACAACAGCTTTCTGTCAGCAAACACTGAATTAGCATGCGCACACACGACCTCGGTGACAGGTCAATGACCTTTATTGCCGGCATCAAAAGCCGGTGACGCAGTGGTTTATTCATGGCTGGCTTCTCAACATTTGCACTCACGAATACTGCAAAGGCATTACAAATTGCATCTAGTGAGACAAACTTTGTTTCAGTTTTATATAAGCATTGGTGAGGATGAGAACAATTCATTTTGAAACAGAACGCAGAATAATAGACGTCTACATAGCAACTCGCCCGGCGCCAGTCCCAACTTAATCAAGAGCTCATCCGACGAAGACTTCACGGGTCGTATCGTTAGTTCCACAGGCTATCAGTTCGAACTGGAATACACTGATTAAGAAATACTAGAGAGGCGCCGTGAACATGCACAGGCAACGGAACGTATGGATAGTTCTTTGGCAAGCAAGGTGAAGTCGACCGCATAAGAGGCGATATGGATATAGACCGATTGAGACGGTAAAAAAGACTAATTACATCGGGTGGCATTCTCCTTTAAGTAGGCTAGCATCAGACGAGTCACAGATAAATTTGGATAATTCTATGTATCATGACTATCGTCAATCCTCAAAAGGCTTTTGATAGTGTTTCCTGGGACTTTATATTCAAAGTCTTGAATAATTTCAATTTCAAAACCATTATCATTAGATATATAAGAACTTTTTATAATAAACCAATTGCCCGTGTCATACAAAATGGATTTCTGTCAGACAACTTCATACTAGAACGCGGATGTCGACAAGGTGATCCTCTCTCCCCTTATATTTTT
>NMRA01000198.1:114479-139264 GCA_002633005.1 Phoronis australis | reverse complement strand
ATTCCAGCTACATCGCAAACCTCCGGACCCAATCGTGACCGACGTCCGCCAGACTATTTAAAGGACTATGTACTAACCCGTTAGTTGCCGTCAATCCGATTGTGTGCGAGAGACTATTACAAACAGTGTTGATCACATAGACTTTAGAGTTAGTAATTAAGTTCTTGTTCTTACTTGTTTAAGATTATTCTAGCATTCAAGTAGCATGTAGTTGTTTACTCCTGTTTTCATTTAGTGTACCAGTTTGCACTAGATCTTAGGTACCACTTAATTAACCTTTATTAGCAAGTTGTCACGTTCTGTTTAGATCTTCAGGAACTTGTATTGAGTAGGACACTTCACTCTGTAGTATGGGAGGAGTGTAGCGTTGTTACATTCGTGTAGTATAAATGTAAGGAGTCACTTCTGGTTTGTCGATCGTCTGACATACACAATACACGTTAGTTCCTGATTTAATACTTGTTTTATTAGACTAACTAACGATGCAACAAACACGTGTATTCGCCTGTGGTCAAGTCTAGTCTCTAGACATTTGCTGTCAATGGTGTGTTCCATCTGGCTAACGTTAACAGTCGGATTCCGTGAGGTATAACTAGTGAACCTGCACTGAAGTTATTACATCATTCTCAATACCAAGGAACATTATATCCGACTTGTTTCCAAAGTAGTTAGGTGGGATAAGACTGAACTCTGAAGTCGAAGTCCACAAGCGGCCACAGTCACAGTCATGTCGAAAATCACCAATTTAACTTCCATTCAGACCCCTTTCAACTCACTTCTTATAAAACTACAACCATACAGGCGTACATGGCTGGTCCAGGTTAGATTCCCGGTTCGGGGATTGATCTGAGTAGGCATTTACAACAGTTGTTCAGTAACACTTACATTCAGAAACGCGACAGGCCTACCGCTTAGTGAAATACTTTTGCAGAATGGTGAATGTTGGCCAAGACCCTTTTGTTCACCTGATGTTATCACACGTATGCTGGCGCCCCCAGTGGAGGTCATGAGAACTCGTAGACCGAGTTAACCACTGATTTAGACTAATACGGACGTCACTTAGAGGAGAATGACACCCAAAAAACAACCTATTTTGTATCAGTTTAGATCCAGCAGTTCTACTCGATAAGGGCACGTTCGGTTGCTTTACCTGACACCTGACGACAGACGGATGGTATTGAAATTATGCAATGACGTGATGATTAGTTTCACACGCAGTCTGTTTAGCAGTTCGAAACACGGGTTACTGGTGTCAGCTTATGGCATGAATTCATCGTTTAACGCCAATAAATCATCAAATTTCGATGTAAAACCCTTAAAAATATACCGAGTTCTTATAAAAACGTGTTGTTTTATTTCGCTGATTTATTGGTATTTGGACACAGCGTAGCCTGCAAAGTTCGGCAGGCCAATTTACAAAGGTCCGTAGCAGGAGTTTGGGGTCTGTTCGCAGATAAATTCGGAGTATTTTTCCGTAAAATACAGACAGGAGAACCTAGATCTTTGTTGTTTAGACTTGTGATTTTTTGAGTCCTAAACACACAAAAGGCTCGTTATCTCGGCCAGTGGATCGGAACCCAATCGACGGGCCCGTCGCGGCCGGACTGACTTGTTATCCCGGCCAGTGGCTCGGAACCCAATCATGCCCATCACGGCCGCCGGGACTGGCGCGAACATAAACCAGCTTGAGTTGGAAACTTAACCTCCAGTCACGAAAAGACTATAATGGTNCCTGTGCATACAATTGCGCTTTGCCCAATTCTCCGAGGCAACATCTTGGGCCCTCCTTATGGTATCCTAGATCCGCCACTGTTCGGGGGCGGCGAAGTCGGGTTCCCCTTCCACAGACCGTCAAGGCAAAGGTTGTACAGTAACAATGATTTGAATGATGTATTTGTATTTCTAAATAAAGAATCCTCTAACATGTGACCATAGCATATAACGTCGAGTAATTGTTTCACAACAGCTTTCTGTCAGCAAACACTGAATTAGCATGCGCACACACGACCTCGGTGACAGGTCAATGACCTTTATTGCCGGCATCAAAAGCCGGTGACGCAGTGGTTTATTCATGGCTGGCTTCTCAACATTTGCACTCACGAATACTGCAAAGGCATTACAAATTGCATCTAGTGAGACAAACTTTGTTTCAGTTTTATATAAGCATTGGTGAGGATGAGAACAATTCATTTTGAAACAGAACGCAGAATAATAGACGTCTACATAGCAACTCGCCCGGCGCCAGTCCCAACTTAATCAAGAGCTCATCCGACGAAGACTTCACGGGTCGTATCGTTAGTTCCACAGGCTATCAGTTCGAACTGGAATACACTGATTAAGAAATACTAGAGAGGCGCCGTGAACATGCACAGGCAACGGAACGTATGGATAGTTCTTTGGCAAGCAAGGTGAAGTCGACCGCATAAGAGGCGATATGGATATAGACCGATTGAGACGGTAAAAAAGACTAATTACATCGGGTGGCATTCTCCTTTAAGTAGGCTAGCATCAGACGAGTCACAGATAAATTTGGATAATTCTATGTATCATGACTATCGTCAATCCTCAAAAGGCTTTTGATAGTGTTTCCTGGGACTTTATATTCAAAGTCTTGAATAATTTCAATTTCAAAACCATTATCATTCGATATATAAGAACTTTTTATAATAAACCAATTGCCCGTGTCATACAAAATGGATTTCTGTCAGACAACTTCATACTAGAACGCGGATGTCGACAAGGTGATCCTCTCTCCCCTTATATTTTTATACTGTGTGCTGAAATTTTGTCCATAATGATTAAACTGATCCTGACGTGAAAGGTATTAAGATCGGCGACGAAGACTTCGTTATAACACAATACGCAGATGACACAACTTTCACATTAGACGGAACTCCAAGATCCCTGGCAGCACTTATGAATAACCTAGAGTTCTGTGCAGGGATGTCGGGGCTGAGGATAAACTATTCTAAGACAAAAGTAGTGTGGATTGGAAGTAGAATATTCTCTCAAGAAGTGTTTCACAGCACGCGTTGGAAACTAAAATGGGGATACGTTGATTTTAAGCTTCTGGGTATTAATTTCAGCGTGAACTTGGATACCATGTCCAAAGATAACTTTGATGCAAAAATAATGGAAATGAAGAGTCTGATTAATATATGGTCTCGTAGAAAGCTGACTATCTTTGGAAAGGTCACAGTATTAAATAACACTTGTGCCTCCAAAAATTATACATCTGCTAATGCTGCTCCCAAGTCCCAATGATACTAATTTTAGGAATGTTGAAACTTTGTTTATTAAATTAAATTAATTTGGGACGGAAAACCTGATAAAATAAAAAGATCAATACTCATTAAATCCATAGAAGAGGGTGGATTGATGATGATTGATGTCAAAAAATTAATATATACATAATGGTGAATTTTCAAAATGCAACTAATTTTCGTTACAAACGAGCATCACGACGGTATTCAACTGGAAAAAAACAATCAAGTACGGTTTTCGATTTTAAAAAATCGATGAACTAATAATGTAAAAACTACAACCATTCGGTACGATTGAAGATAAACTATCGCGCGTATTGGTATACTCGGTGGATATGCAAACGCTGATCAGAGGAGTTAACAATATCACATGGATTCATTTTTTAATATTTTTTCAATCTCGTTTAACCAGATTTTTGACCAGGAAACAGTTGTTCTTAACATGTGCCCACTTTTCATTTTTTATTATTGATAAAGAGTTAGAATAGTTACATCGTAAGTGCCACCGAAATTGTTCTGAGATTCCAAATCTTGAGTTTGGTTATCATCATATTAATTGCACTTTTGTATATGTTTTATGATTTGAGTTCTAATAGAGATTAAACTTTAATGACACGTGAAATGTCTAGTGTACCTGTAATGTAGTAAGTTTATGGATGGGCTCACAATGAACCACTATTTTGGTACTTCAAGTTTTAAACTTAGATAAAAAGTTATCAGCCCGTTCCCGGTTAGAAAAAAACACTGAAGTGGCAGAAACATTAAAAAATTAAATAAAGAAAACCAATATGAAACGTATCGTTCCTTTGGGAAGTGTCCCTTTGTGAAGATACACACAAGTTAACCTTTTTAGTCATTTCGTAATATTTATAATGAACCAAGTTAAAACTACTCTCCAGAGTTGCCGGCTATAGCTCTGCAAATGTCAGAGAAAACCAAATTGGGGGTACTAACAACAACCATTGTTGAGACAGTAATGCGAGCAATTAACTTCTTTCCACTTCATTAGCTCAGATCTACATCAATCATCAATACAAAGGGCGTGCTGAATAGGCAACTACTGTGACATTGTCTGGCATTTGTGTAAAAGAAATTCCGACAAACTTGTAAAATCTTACAAATATGCACCGAAAACCATTTACAAATTTAATGGCAGAATTGAATATGAAGACTTACTAGTCCAAACAAATCATATCTCTCTCTACAATAGACGCCTACAACTCACACTGATATTCAATTAAAAAGCCCTTCATCATCGCACCACATCATACATCAGTGACATATTAAACACACGTAGCGATCCTTATAATCTCAGAGAATTAATCAATCTTCGCATTCTCAATGTCAACACAACAAAATGTGGCCCGCACAGTATGAGATTTTTAGATCTCAAACTTTGTAACTCAATCCACGACCACATCAAAAACGCAAAATAAATTCAAACTTTGAAACAAGGAATGCGGAAACTTAGAGACCTGTCTATTTTTGTGCAAATATCTTTAAACCGTTCATATTTTATTTACCAGTTTGTTTTATCTCATATACTGTTTAATATAAATTATGTCTCAACGTAGTCATCGAGACCAAAAGCGTTTTTTTACTACAAGTACATCACTATACTTTCATTACCTCGCGATCTAGATTACAGTGCTTCATCTAAGTGTGTGTTAGTCAGCTTCTCCTTTGTTAATTTAGTTTCTTTTGACGTTTTGTATATAGCTATATTATGTGCTCATTCTTATTTCCGTTATCTATTTAATATTCTGCTAGCCTTTGTCTAATGTCCGTATTTGTGAATGCACGAGTTTAATTAATATGGGGCTCACGTCAACAGACGTGTATTACTTCATTGCACCGTGTATTCAACCAGCATACATGTATACACAGCATTGAAGCTATGTGTTTCATTGTGTAGTACCCGCAACACAAGGACAAGGCATTCATGTGTGCGACTGTATTCTTCGTGGAGATCACGGATGATTGAAGATGAATAGCTTTGTCGTTTTTTTCAGGTTCATCGAGTTATTTTGTTAAACGCAGGGATAAGGAGAAAGATACTCGATGGTTTAGTCTAAAGTTATTACTGGAGTAAAAGTTACTCGCGCTCGTGTGTCCATGTTCAAGTTAAAAGTAAGCAGCGGTGATATCATGCAACCACAAACTAGAGAAGAAAATGCCTCTGAGACGGAAGGCCTCATTTCAGAGTTCGCTAGCAAGACGATGTACGACTCTGAAGCAAAGAGCAGCCAACCCTCGAGCACTATGTGCCGTACAAATGGAGAAGGACACGTCTCTGTTGCAGCCTACGTTTTGGTGGCCATGTTTAACATCGCCGCCTGGATACAGAGCGATGGTATTTTTGCTGAATTGCCCGTTCTGGTTCACCGCCTGCCCGAAGGGTGGTCCCTTCCCAGCTACTTCGTTATTGCTGCGAACGTAGCGGCAGTTTTACCTCTGATATATTTTGTCGTCACCTCTGCTTCATCGTTTCAACACCGCTACGAAGTCCAGGCGGCGTTTTCCGTGATGCTGACAGGGTTAATGGCAACTGTATTGCTAATATTTTTATGGAACGTAACAATTTGTACAGGAGACAGCGAGCATAGTGTAAGTTTCCTGTGTCTGGCGTGTATTCTAGCGCTAACCGACAGCACTTCCAGCTTAGTATTTCTCGGTTATATGGCACGATTTCCCACTGAATATTTGACGGCTTATTACGTCGGTGATGGGTTGAGTGGTTTCTTACCCTCGATAGTGGCATTAATACAGGGTGCTGGGGACTACAATTGCGTTAATATGACGCAGCGGAGGGCAAACGAATCAATGAGCCAACAGATGAACACAAGCCCTGCAGTTACACCATTCAACGCATCAATGTGGCGGATTCAGCAAGTTCTAAAACAGCCCTTGTTCTCTGTGGAGATTTTCATAGGATTTTTATCAGTTATGCTTGCAACAAGCATTGTAGCCTTTGCATTACTAAACTTTCATCCGGCGATGAAACGCATACAACTCGAACACTTTGAGGTAGAAAATGCTCCAGGATTGCGTAACCAAGATTTTATAAAAGACGAAGGCCCGACAGAGCTGAAGACTATTCATGATGATTCAAGNGGCGGCGTTTTCCGTGATGCTGACAGGGTTAATGGCAACTATATTGCTAATATTTTTCTGGAACGTAACAATTTGTACAGGAGACAGCGAGCATAGTGTAAGTTTCCTGTGTCTGGCGTGTATTCTAGCGCTAACCGACAGCACTTCCAGCTTAGTGTTTCTCGGTTATATGGCACGATTTCCCACTGAATATTTGACGGCTTATTACGTCGGTGATGGGTTGAGTGGTTTCTTACCCTCGATAGTGGCATTAATACAGGGTGCTGGGGACTACGATTGCGTTAATATGACGCAGCGGAGGGCAAACGAATCAATGAGCCAACAGATGAACACAAGCACTGCAGTTACACCATTTAACGCATCAATGTGGCGGATTCAGCAAGTTCTAAAACAGCCCTTGTTCTCTGTGGAGATATTCATAGGATTTTTATCAGTTATGCTTGCAACAAGCATTGTAGCCTTTGCGTTACTAAACTTTCATCCGGCGATGAAACGCATACAACTCGAACACTTTGAGGTAGAAAATGCTCCAGGATTGCGTAACCAAGGTTTTATAAAAGACGAAGGCCCGACAGGGCTGAAGACTATTCATGATGATTCAAGTATGGAAAAAGTGAACGAATATCGTGAGTTAGAAAAGAGCAACTCTATACGAAAAGAAATTCAGAATAAGAACATGCCAAAGTGGGAACGGTTTTCTCTTTACATTCAATATGGACTGGTGCAAGGTATTCGATACGGTTTCCTCTATTCCATTCAGTCTTATTCGTTGCTGCCTTATGGTAAGTCTTTGTTTGATTTAAACGAACTACGAATTTTTTAAACACAGCATCTGATAAAAAATTACATGAGGGTATTAAAATCAGTGTGCTCAAGATGAAATGTGGCATGCTGGTCATTCAGTCAGTGTTGAAATGCATACTCACTTCAGCCTTGAAACTGCAGCATTATATCCGGGCTTTAGACAGTGAACACACAAAAATAAATAGGAATATTAAACTGTTATCATTATACACGGCTGAGGAGTACAACTTATTACAAATAAACAGATGTCGCGAAAGTCGCAAATATAATATGAGAATTTGTTTTTATATATTGTACACCGGCTACTGCAGTACAAGAAAAATCTGGCAGACCCAATAAAAGATTTTTTTTAATGAGAGAATTGTTTAAGACTGGCTCTAATTATTTAATGCTGATCCAAATAAGCGTATATAAAAATGCATGAAAAACAATATGAACAATCAGAAAGAGAGAGGAATAGACTGTTGAGGATTGAAAGTGGAAATGCTTTTAGAAAAACTAGATTTTTGAGAAGACTAACCTATTACTCCAGTGGCGGATCTAGGATATCACAAGGGGGGCCCAAAATTTTGTCTGTAAACATTTGCTCAAAGCACGATGGTAGATGCGCATAGTACCGAATGGGGGGAGGTCGGGAGGGAGGTTTCCCCAGGAAATTTTTCTCTTATTTCCTCTAAAAATAAAGCATTTTCCTTGATTCCCGAAGTATAATCCAAGAAAGAAAAGCACAAATAAACGGAGAAAGTGTC
Source organism: Phoronis australis (assembly GCA_002633005.1). Lineage (NCBI taxonomy): Eukaryota > Metazoa > Phoronida > Phoronidae > Phoronis > Phoronis australis. The sequence goes on along the minus strand of NMRA01000198.1, from coordinate 131,334 downwards.
AAACAGGAAAACCTGCAAGCGCCACAGACCTGGCGAATAGAACGCGCGTGCTTTACCACTGCACCACCACGAGTTAACTCCGCATTCGATATCAAGAGACCTACTTGTTTATGGTACACAGCGTTTGCGCGCGACACCTTCTTTTTGTAATGCTTATTACATGTTTTATATTTTGTGCAATCAGTTCATACCAATTTTGTTGTATTTAAAATAGTCTTCAATTGCCTAAAAGACCAAATCCGTTCTTTGTGTTGGCAATAATGACGCGATTGCTTTGGAAATCGTCATGAGTTAAGGTTTGACAGAGAGAGAATTATGAGTTTCTGAGTGATTCACTAAGGCTTCGATTAAAATTGACATCTTACCAGCATCTTCTGTTTTTTCATCATCATAAAGATTCCATTTTCTTTAAAAAATGAAGTAAATTCCTTCATTGCACAGTAGAGCAGACGATGGAAACGTAGTAGTGGAGCCCAGCGCCACTGCCGGTCGCCTGAGATATCGCGGGAGAGCCTATACATGTACTTAAATAACCACGGTTCCGTATTGCGCCGTGTTCCGAATTTGACACTTGAAATTGAAGCTGCCTACCCCCCCCCCCCCAAACACTAATACTGCACACATTTAAATTTTGTTTCAGCCGCATAATTGTAATTATCGGGGTTAATTAATAAAATCAACGTTTCCCTACGCTTTTGCTGTTTTATTTTTGGCGGCAGTCAAAGGGGGGGGCCTGGACCCCCCCTAAATCCGCCTATGTAGTCACAAATCAGGTGAATTGTGTAATAAAAGTTCAGACAAAGAACTGTTTAACTTAATTAGCCCATAATGATATGTGGCATCAAGTGTTCAAAGATGTCCGTATACAAAGAAATAAATAATGGACTAATTTTTGAAGTTATTTAGAATTAGTCAAAATCAAATTCTTCAGACTGAGCAGCACTGTCTCAGTTCCGTGAGTAATCACGTGGATTAATGACACAGAAGAGAAGGCAATCAGTTGTTTGGAAAGAATGCAGGAGGTGTTGTGAAATGTGTCTTAACAATGAGATCGAAGATTAGTACCATTTACTCCATCGTTGTGAAATTTACTGCTGGAAAACTCTGACAAAGTTTATTACCAGAATAAATTAATGTATGTTATGACTCGTTTAGTATGTGTACTCATCAGCTTAGTTTCATCTAGATAAGTTTCTGGGTACTCTGCTCACCAAACACTTCACCAGCTATCTTTTCCTTAGGTTGTTTGTCCTTAGAGAGCACGAGTTTTTGTCTCCACCTATTTTCTCAACTTCGACCGAATCCACCAGTGGTCGTACAGGCTTGAAAAGCCAGCAAACGCTGGCGAAACGGTTGCCCCCTTATCTCAGTTATGTTCAGTAACGACTCATAATTTTTGCATAATATATTACCAGAATCTTTAAGGGCAGATTGTTGTCCTGAACAGATGTAAACTGTTCTGAAATGAAACGAAATCGTAGTCATAAATCAGGCGGCATACATGTATTTTTGGCAATGCAAGTACGAAAACGTTTGTTCCAAGAAGATATTTTATTGCTAATTTTTTGTTATCTCTGCAGCAAAAGGCTGGAGACATACAAAATAGTTTATGTCAGGTGTCCCAAAAAGTGAGCCACTTTTTCACAAGTAATTTCTCAACAACAGATATGTCCCTTCAAATTTCTTACAGATGTACGTTAGGATATCAAAGAGATCTGTGCCCAATTGTCCGAGTATCGTCAAATCAAAAACATCAGGTGAAAAACAAAATATCAAAAGGAAGGTTATTTCAGTCTATGGTCAATGTGGCTCTCATGCATCTTACTCCAGGAATAAACTCGTTTCATCCAAACAGAAATACTTTCTTTTAATTACTTCTTCCATCGAGATTTCCTCCCATGACATAATTATCCTGTCTTTTAACTCTCGCTCAGCCAATTTGCCTCTTATTCTTGGTAAACTTTCTCCTTCAAGAGTCCCATATGGCCTACATGTAGTTCATTGGATTGCAGTCAGGACTGAGCTTAGGTCACTCCTTTTTTGATGAATTTTTGTGTGGCCCACTCCCGGCAGATGAGCCTGAGTTTTCTTGTTCGTGCGTGAAGGAGTCCCGTCCTGCTGAAACACGTAATTCAGGATGAAGTTGCCTGCAATCCGGGAAATTATCATTAAATAACTGCATGTTGCGTTGACTGTTAACTTTGGCTCTGTCAGTGTCAATATAATGAATATCTGGTTTTCCTTCCCAAGATACTCCAGCGGAAACCACTTTTTGGAAAATCTGGAAGTCATATGATAGAGTCCAGAAGGCTGAATTTCTCGTTTTTATTTCCCATAAACAGGATTTTTGGCGATTTTTTGCGATTTCTAGCGTAAAGTATTTTTTCATCTGAATAGCGGTCATGCAGGTAGCGTCATCGAGTTTTTCTGTTCCTTCTATCATTTTGTTCGCTCCACGATACCCACATTCTTTTGGAGGATTTTAACTCCAGCCTTTCCGCCATTCTTTGCACGGAAGACTTGCTTACTTGTAAATCGCTTGCGACTTCTCTCAGAGATTTGTTATTCCCCGGGTTGTCCTAAGATCCTCAACCGATCCTCGTTTTCTGTCGAACATGCAGTCTTGGGTGTGCCACGTTTACGCATAACACACCCTGCGTTGCTTATTTTAGCAATAAGTCCATTTACAGGGGCACGACTCCATTCTTTTCCTGGGAACTCTTCTTTTTCCATAGAAACAACAAACGATCGAAATACCGACCCTAACACGTTGGCGCATGATTAGTAATAACTGAACTGTGCGTAACTGTGAAAATAACAATGAAACAAAAGTGCGGGTTAGTGCCAGGTTAAAACAAGTTTTATTGTTTACTGAGTAAGGTTGATGTTCGAGACGTGACCTGTGAATGTCTCATTGTTCCTGATGAGATGGCATCTTGTGGGAGGGCATTCCAGAGTAAAATAGTAGACGAGAAGAGTTTGCGTAGTACCGGTATGCAGTGCGAATGTATGTTCTCTCGAAGGTGTGAGAGTGGGAATTACGTGACCTAGAAATATGTAGGGGTAGGAGGTACGTCTGGGGAATGGCAACCTGGTTGCATGATGTGTACGGTCTTGTACATGAGGGACAGTTTATTCTGAACACGTCTTGAACAGTGGACCAATTTAGAGTGTCGGAGTAAGCATTGATGAAACAGAGGAGTATCTGGAGTGGCCGTTTAGGACGAACATGGCTGCTCTACGTTGAACTATTTGTTTCTTGTCAATGTTGGAGCGAGTAGTGGGATCCCAGTCGCCGGATGAGTATTGAAGTTTCGGCTGAACTAGCTAAGTGTAGGCAAGAGCTTTTGTTTTTGAGGAGCATATTTGAGGTTGCGTCTCATGAAGACAAGTCTAGAGTTCTATTTCCCTTAGAGGTGACTTTGTCTATCCTGTGAGTGTTTCATGAAAAGGTATTTGTAAGAGTGGCCCCACGCATCTTGTGGGAGTCTATTCCAGAGTACAATGGTAGACGGGAAGAAAGAATTTGCGTAGTATGCAGTGCGAATGTATGTTCTCTCAAAGGTTTGAGTGTGGGAATTACGTGACCGAGAAATATGTAGGGGTGGGAGGTACGTCTGGGGAATGGCAACCTGGTTGCATGATGTGTACGGTCTTGTACATAAGGGACAGTTTATTTTGAGCACGCCTTGAACAGTGGACCAATTTAGAGTGTTAAGCATAGATGAAACAAGAGAATATCTGGAGTGGTCGTTTAGGACGAACATGGCTGCTCTACGTTGAACTATTTCTTTCTTGTCAATGTTGGAGCGAGTAGTGGGATCCCAGTCGCAGGATGAATATTGAAGTTTGGGCTGAACTAGTGAAGTGTAGGCAAGAGCTTTTGTTTTTGAGGAGCATATTTGAGGTTGCGTCTAATGAAGACAAGAGTTCTATTTCCCTTAGAGGTGACTGTGTCTATTATGTGAGAGTTTCATGAAAAAGTATTTGTAAGAGTGGCCCCAGGCATCTTGTGGGAGTCTATTCCAGAGTAAAATAGAAGACGGGAAGATAGAATTTGCGTAGTATGCGGTACAGTATGTGTGGAGAATGGCAACCAGGTTGTGTACGGTCTTGTACATGAGGGACAGTTTATTTTGAGCACGTCTTTCTTGAAAAGCAGGCCATTTGAGAGTGGTAAGCACAGACGAAACAGGACTCGAGTATCTGGAGTGGTCATTTAAGACGAACCTGGCTGCTCCGCGCTGTATTCTTTCTATGTTGTCAATATTGAAGCAAGTGGAGGGATCCCAGGCAGAGGAGGAATATTTACGTGTGGGCCTAACTAGTGAAGTGTAGGTCAGGGCTTTTGTTTCACGGGGAACATATTTGAGGTTGCGTCTAATGAAGACAAGAGTTCTATTTCCCTTAGAGGTGACTGTGTCTATTATGTGAGTGTTTCATGAAAAAGTATTTGTAAGAGTGGCCCCAGGTATGGGACTTGATGTATAGGATTTGAGGGATGCGTTGTGAAGACTGTAAGGGAGCATTTTCCGAGGCGACGTAGTGGAAACATTGAGGTCCATTTTCTCCCTTACGATTCTTCTTCCACTCCACCCTTTTTCTTTGAAACAGGTTTCAATTGTAAATTTATCATTTACACCCAAAGGCATCCTTACGAATCGTAATATTGGACAGAACTGATTTTGATACAGATCTGACAATAAAAACCAGCACACTTGAGGCCCAGGCAGGCAATTTTTTTAACCGACAGATGCCAGCACAGCATGAGCACGAAGAATTTAAGTCACAGTGATATTTCATTTTCCCCTCGATGTTTTGAACTCGACAGTAATTCCATATTTTTATATTTCTCTGGGATACTTTGTATACTTGTTGATGACACTCTGAAGATATAGTTGTGAAAATTTTGAACGTATTTGGTTGTATCTATCTAAGCATACCTACCTACCTTTTTATCTATATTTGCCCTGTAACAAGCAAGTGTGGGCCTATAGGGTATGGCAAGCGCTCTTAAGTTTTGTAAATTGCTTTCGTGTTCTCAAAATAGCGGAGTGTCGCACTGGGTGCCCGTAATCTGATTACTGTTTGCAACACTGATGGAAAAACTAATACCATATTTGACAGGATACAGAAACAAACGTGTTCTCGAATCACGTGACGTGATTGGTTGAAGTGGCCAAAAACCCGCTTCTGGCGTGCGGTCAGAAGTAACTACAAATTTGTTGATTTAGATTACGTTCCAATTTTTTCACAAGACATTTAGTACAATTCGAACTATTGCTAAGCAAATTATAATCTGATGTTAGCTCAAAACTGCCTTCCCTAACTGAAATTTGCATCAACTTCTTTAATCTATCATTTCAGGTGCCTTAGCGTATAGCTTAGGGAATCGGTTGACGGTGTTTATGTTACCTCTGGCAAGCCTGTTCTCCTATTTCTTTCCAACGAAGTCGATCAAGTTGTTGACTAGTCTTTCCGGTTTAGGAGCAGTCGTGGCTGTGTATATCATCGCTCAGAGTACAATGAGTCCGTCGCCCCCTCTGGTGGGAACAACCGCTGGTATTGTGATAACGGTACGCCGGACCAGAACTTGCATTCTAATAGGGCAAATTAACGGCATTTGATTTTCAGAGAGGTTTTTAACGAAATCTGCATAGTTTCTCCAGGAATTATCTTGAAAATGGAACAATTTTTCTTGGAACACTTGTAAGAGAATGATGTGTTTAAACATCTGTGACATGGTTTTTATCAATATTATAAAAAATATAAAACCATGTAACAGCTGAATCACTGGAACCCTGTTGATCACCACGGTCTTAACACGAAAACTATGTTGACTGACAGCGCGTTTACGATGGTGAAATCCGATGGACAACTAGCGAAAAGTCGCTGAATTCCCGGAAACCGTTATCCACAAATGGAAATTTAGAGACATTCACCAACTGGCATTGTACAGAAACGGGTGCATCAATTTATGATACACATTGCCTATTCAAATATTGGTCGAATTATAATTAGGAGGCATAATCACACCAGACTGGTGTCCCGGATATCACAATTAACTTGGTCAAGTTAAATATACCGGTATTATCTCAGAGACGCAAGTCACTTAGGTTGCTTGTCACGACATCAGCGGCCGGGGTATAATCTCCAAAATCATCTCCGACTTTTTCTGTTCTTCTTTTGAGCGAACTTGAAATAATTGGTTATTACTCCACGAGGTCATGGTTTATACCACGTTAAAACACCCTAACCTGTGCTCCAGCCAATAATGGTTTCAAAATATAGAGTTGTTTCAGATTCATTCTTCTCGTCTCTTGTGTAGCAACACTTTGTGATGATCTTTGCGTACTTGCAGGTCCTATGCTGGATCATAATGTCTGCCGTGTGGGGTTACAGCAAAGTTGGCATCGCCATGCTGCTCAAAGAGGTCGGAAAAACAGAACTCATGCTGGCAGGGGTCTCCGGCATCGTCACTTCCCTCACTCTCTCTGTCACTGCGTTTTGTGTTGTCAACTTTACACACACATTCCGAGATGCACCACCTTGCGGCTAAAACAAAATAAACCACCAATAAGCCTACTCGGCTTTTCGCAAAAGGTTCACTCCAGCTATGGGTGCGGTCAAATGTTAATCCTGGCCGGGTGAACCTGATCAGTGTTTATTTTCTTAACAAACAAGTTTAAAAATTAAGTTGGATTAGAAGAAAAAACTTTTTACTTAAAAAACGTTTACATTTTGTTTCAAATTACAGTTCATGCGCACGCACCCAGGGGAGGCTCGAACTGTCGAGCCCCCCATTTGGCGAAGTGAGCAAAAAAGTATATTTTAGGCTGTGTACGCACATGCTGTTTCGAACTGACATAGTTTAAATAATATGTGAAGGTTTATTGGACTTTATTGTCAAGACTGCATATTTAGCCAATAAATATACTTTAACTCAATAAAAATTGGTTGAAGGCACAACTGTACGTTTTGTCACACAGCTTAATACATATACAATTCCAGGGCCGTAGGAAGCGGGGCCGCCGGGCGAGCACGGGCCCCCCAAAAAAATTTTCAGGTGTCTGGGTTAAACCGTGGCAACCGACATAGGCATGATGCCAGGGACAATCGAGAAAAGAAAGACTGCGAAAAACGGATAAGAGAAAAAATTCAATAGGACATTTAAGAAATCTGCATCAGTGCATGGTTTACTTTTTGAGGACCCTGGCCAGGACACTGTCGTTAGAGTCTTCGCTTTTGCAGCACAGGTCGTCTTAACGCACACATATATTTCGAAACATCGAGAAAATTTGTAAAGCGAAGAGGAGTGTACTAATTTACTGGATGTTTAAATTCAATAAGTCAATTTTGCGAATGCAAAACTACATGTATATTTTTCCAGAGGCCCCTCTCTGGCAAGGCGGATAACGGAGACAATTTTTGCTATATTTTTTGTCGAAACTGTATATCACTTGAGAATAATTGATGACCTGACAGATAACATCAATTGCTGCGCATTTCCTGATATTTGATAGTATAGATATTTTCATTTTTAGGAGCCCCGCCCTTGAAGGAGGCCATTGATGACATACAAGTGGCCACCTTTTTGTGTTTTTATTAACAAATACTTACAGGGCCGCTCACGGAGAGAGGGCCCAATGTTGGTATCGATTACCTCTATTTTCCTGTTTTTTGTGAAAACGTGCTTTCATGTTAAAGGAGGTCACTCCCTGCATCGTTTTGGGACCACACGACGGTGGAATGAACTGTCACTTTTTTCCAAGCTTAATGATGTTTAGCCTTTCATCTTAAGGTGTCCCAATTCAGACGGTGCCTCTCTCGGTGGAGCAGTTCGAGGTAAATGTCCCTACATACATGTATATCTGCGCGTGCACGACAGGTGTACACAGGCACTATGTCTGCGCGTGCACGTCAGGTGTACTCCATCAATTACGGTTGATAGAATTTATTACAAATGATTCTTTAAAACAGATTAATTTTAACTATTTCTAAGAATGATATGACATGTTATAAGATGTTGAGAAGAATTATTATTAACGAATGGTGTAATATAAGATCTAAGTTTTTACATCAGCCCTAGTAATTTATATGAATTCTCGTCACTGACCAAAAACGATACTAAGAATAAGGCTGTAAACGATGAGCAGACTAATATATGTGAACGATGATCAGTCTCATCAGAATTCATATCAACCAAAATGGAGGTGCGAGATTTTTACACAAGCATTGCTTACTCTTAGTTTAGAAAATACGATTAAGACAGTGAAGAAGACTAGCAGTACACAGGGTCTATTTTGTTACGAACAAGGTCATTAAGATTGACGGTAAATATAAGGGGCAAAACTAAGCCTTTGAACTAGCAAGGAGCAAAGTATAATGCATACAGAAGTATGCAACAGTCAGGGCATGGACTTCTGGGAGGGAGAGGCGACACAACAATTTGTGATGATCGGCACTAAACATTTTAGCATCAGAAATATTACATAGATTCATTCAAGTAAGATAGGCAAACGCATTTTAATTAATAATCCACTGGTGCCACCTGCCGCCCCGAAGTGTTGTACCGGAGGGTTCCAGGTCAATACCGTCCTGCAGCCATTCTATTACTCCTAATGAATTTCTGTAATTACTTCACGTTTCGTCTCTTATATTTTCTAAACGTAAACTGAAACATTAGAACGTTCTAGAAACCATGTGTAATTAGTTGTTGCAACAAGAGGGGGTTACATATATCAAACTTGACGAATATCCGGGCGATGGCGCATTGAATTTTGGAATTAAATGCTGAATGACGTCAATATGAACATATATTGCCACAAGTCAAACTTCAATAATTCTGCTAAAACTAATGATTGCCTAAAGGTATTTCAATAAACACAATATACATTCATTGACTGGCCTTGGTGCATTACAAGCTTCAAGGTGTAAGACATCAAATCCAAATAGAAAGAAATATTCTATAAAGAGTTCGTCTGACCCACTTGTTAGACGAAGTACAGGCTCTAATTCCCGCTATTTTTGGTTATACTAATTGTCGTAGCAAAATTAAATAAATATAGACAATCTAAATCTGTGGCCATGACCATAATATAGAATAGCGGTACTTAGGTAGACACTCTATATCCATGATCATGACGATAAATATAGAATAGCGTACTACAATTAGACATTCAAAATCCATGGCCATAACCATAATATAGAATAGCGCACTAACCCCTGAATGTAAATCCGACACTGCCAAGTATTCACGAGGGCAGTTGAGATTCCAATTCATCCAAAAAACACAAAACAGGGAGGGGGGTTAGCCGAGGTGGTGGCGATGGAGGAGTTATTTGCCGACGTCGAAATGGTTTGTGGTTAGATGTTCTAATCTACGGATTGTTTTAGCAATAGGATATTCCACTACAAATTGTTCCATCCCAATATAAATCTGACTTCCAAAAAGAGCACCATGAAGCCCAACTTCAGTATGCCTAATTCTCCACGCCTGGTACTGGATACCTGAGTTCTATTACTCACAGCTTTTCCACAAGTTTCCTGCGTCAGGTCTTATTTCTTAGGTAAACATGCAAATTTATCATGACAGCAAGGAAAATGATTTCACCAAAAATTCAGAAATTTGCTCCAAACTGAAAAAATGAATCATTAAGCATCAATTAAATTAATTGTTCCCCCCACCCCCGCACCTGTGATCATAAAACATGTACCCACAACAAATAAAGTACAGTAATAATGGACCTTCCATGCAATGAGAAATCAAAAAACGCAATACTGATTAGGCAAAAGGCATTTTTCTTGATTGGTCACAATCACAGTCATGCATATCACGGTTTTAATATCTTTGGCCACAATGACGTCAGAAAGGCATCTCTCAGCAATTATGTGAGGAAATGGAAAGTTGAATATCACACTTTCCGGCAGCACTGACTTCACAATGACTAGTTAAACCCAAGAGAGACTTGGTCTAATGTTAAACTAATCTTTTCAATCACGCTTCAAGAATCCTACTTGGACGGCAGGTTCCCTGCAATATACTTCCAATACTTGGCTCTGATTGTGTCCAAGTTTGTGCTGTGAGCTTCCCACAGCTGAAAGTAAAAATAACAAAATAGTAACCAAAAGAAAAGAATGTTAAATGCAAAAACAAATTATGCAGAGACAAAATAAATTGGAGTTTTATAAAAAAATAAAACTTCCATTTAATTGGAGCAGCCAAATTGTGGTAGGAATGGCCAATAATGTAATTATCTGATTAGTATTACTTGTACATGTACTTGACAACAAAAACAAAAATCCCATCATGGTAACTAAAATTTCGGTTTGTAGAGGAAAGTGGTCAAGTTCTTATCAAATAGATTTTAAAGGAGAATGCCACCCGATTTAATTAGCTTTTTTACCGTCTTAATCGATCTATATCCACATGGCCACTTATACGAGAGGTGTCGCGTTAAAGGAGCATGCCACCCAAAAAACAACCTAATTTGTATCAGTTTAGATCGAGTAGTTCTGCTCCATAACGACACGTACGGTTGCGTTACCTGACACCTGACGGCAGACGGAGGTGTTGAAATTATGCAATGACGTCATCGGTTTCACACGCAGTCTGTTCAGCAGTTCACAACACGGGTTACTAGTGTCAGCTTATCGCTTGAAGTCATCGTTTAACACCAATAAATCATCAAACTTCGATGTAAAATCATTAAAAACACACCGAATTCTTATAAAAACGTGTTGTTTTATTTCGCTCTTAACGATTTATTGGTATTTGGACACACTGTGGCACCGTAGCCTACAAAATTCGGCAGGCCAATAAGGTCCCCGCGTAGCAGGCGTTTGGGGTCTGTTCGGAGATAATTTCAAAGTATTTTCCGTGAGATTCAGACAGGAGAACCTAGATCTGTGTTGTTTAGACTTGTGATTTTTTGAGTTCTTAACACAAAACAATTGTTATCCTGGCCAATGGCTCGGAGCCCGATCAGGCCCGTAACGGCCGGCTGGATTGACTCGTTATCCCGGCCAGTGGCTCGGAAACTGATCAGACATCACGAACATAAACCAGCCAAAGTTCAGTGGAAACTAAACTTCCAGTCAATGAAATACTATGCTAGCGAGCCAAAGTCATGTGCACGTGATTATGTTGGTGAATTAGCCACGAAACTGCAAATCTACTTACTCGTCGGGCGCCGCGAATTCAGGTTGCTTTGGCCACAGCACCGTCAGGACAGAAGTTGTACATTGACAATGATTATTTGAGTACTGTAAATGTAAATAAAGATTCCCCTAACACCTGGCCGTGGGATGGAAATCGAGTTGTTTCACAACAGTTTCTGCCAGCAAACACTAAACTAGCATGAGCTCACACGGCCTCGGTGTACCGTCAATTAGTTTTATTGCAGCTAAAGCCGGTAGCGCAGTGATTCATTCATTGCTGGCTTCTCAAATTATTTGCACTCACGAACACTCCAAAGGCATTACAAATTGCATCTAATGAGACAGACTTTGTTTCAGTTTTACATAAGTATTGGTTAGGGTGAGAATAATTCATTTTGAAACAGAACGCTCAGTAATAAAAGCCAACATGGCATCTCGCAATCCCCGGGCCGACTTAGGACGAGCTAGTACTCATCAGTCCCGAGTTCGCAGGTGGATCGTTAAGTTTTACAGGCTATCAATTCGAACAGGAATACANTACGAGAGGTGTCGCGTTAAAGGAGCATGCCACCCAAAAAACAACCTAATTTGTATCAGTTTAGATCGAGTAGTTCTACTCCATAACGACACGTACGGTTGCGTTACCTGACACCTGACGGCAGACGGAGGTGTTGAAATTATGCAATGACGTCATCGGTTTCACACGCAGTCTGTTCAGCAGTTCACAACACGGGTTACTGGTGTCAGCTTATCGCTTGAAGTCATCGTTTAACACCAATAAATCATCAAACTTCGATGTAAAATCATTAAAAAACACACCGAATTCTTATAAAAACGTGTTGTTTTATTTCGCTCTTAACGATTTATTGGTATTTGGACACACTGTGGCACCGTAACCTACAAAATTCGGCAGGCCAATAAGGTCCCCGCGTAGCAGGAGTTTGGGGTCTGTTCGGAGATAACTTCGAAGTATTTTCCGTGAGATACAGACAGGAGAACCTAGATCTGTGTTGTTTAGACTTGTGATTTTTTGAGTTCTTAACACAAAACAATTGTTATCCTGGCCAATGGCTCGGAGCCCGATCAGGCCCGTCACGGGTGGCTAGATTGACTCGTTATCCCCTCCAGTGGCTCGGAAACTGATCAGACATCACGAACATAAACCAGCCAAAGTTCAGTGGAAACTAAACTTCCAGTCAATGAAATACTATGCTAGCGAGCCAAAGTCATGTGCACGTGATTATGTTGGCGAATTAGCCACGAAACTGCAAATCTACTTACTCGTCGGGCGCCGCGAATTCAGGTTCCGCTTTGGCCACAGCACCGTCAGGACAGAAGTTGTACATTGACAATGATTATTTGAGTACTGTACATGTAAATAAAGATTCCCTTAACACCTGGCCGTGGGATGGAAATCGAGTTGTTTCACAACAGTTTCTGCCAGCAAACACTAAACTAGCATGAGCTCACACGGCCTCGGTGTCCCGTCAATTAGTTTTATTGCAGCTAAAGCCGGTAGCGCAGTGATTCATTCATTGCTGGCTTCTCAAATTATTTGCACTCACGAACACTCCAAAGGCATTACAAATTGCATCTAATGAGACAGACTTTGTTTCAGTTTTATATAAGTATTGGTTAGGGTGAGAATAATTCATTTTGAAACAGAACGCTCAGTAATAAACGCCAACATGGCATCTCGCAATCAACGGGCCGACTTAAGAGGAGCTAGTACTCATCAGTCCCGAGTTCGCAGGTGGATCGTTAAGTTTTACAGGCTATCAATTCGAACAGGAATACAGTGATGAAGAAATACTAGAGAGGCGCCGTGAGCAAGCTCAGACACTGAACGGAACGTATGGAGTTATTTGGTAAGCCGGCATTCGTCAGGCACTGTCGACGTCTGCAGGCCACAAACACGAAGATGTTTCACGGCCTCATACTTGCTATTTACAGCGTACATTTCATTCATCACTACCATGAGCCACTTCCTAAGCATTTCGGACTCTCGAGGAATTAAAAACGATATACCCGCTTTTCTCGCAACTGCTTACTTCGGACAAGCGGGAAAGATGCACCGCAACATAGCGGCATTCACTCTGCCATGAACCACTGACGTCGCTAGCGTCGTTTCTCACCTTCCTCACAGATTAACGCTACACCTCTTGGCAAGGCAAGGTCGACCGTATGCGAGGCCATGTGGATATAGATCGACTAAGACGGCAAAAAAGACTAATTAATTCGGGTGGCATTCTCCTTTAACCTGTGAGGAAGGTGAGAATAGACGCAGCGACGTCAGTGGTTCGTCTGCAAATTGAATGCCGCTATATTGCGGTGCATCGTTCCCGCTTGTCCAAACTATGAAGTTGCGAAGAAAGCGGATATATCATTTTTCGACTTCCTTGAGAGCCCGAAGTGCTTAGGAAGTGGCTCGCGGTAGTGAAGAAAGAAAGGTACGCAAGTATGAAGCCGTGAAACATCTCTGTGTCTGTGGCCGACATTTCGTCGACAGTGATTTCTCTGACGAATTTCGGCTTACCAAAGAACTATCCATACGCTCCGTAGCCTGTGCATGTTCAAGGCGCCTCTCTAGTATTTCTTGATCAGTGTATTCCGGTTCGAACTGATAGCCTGTGAAACCTAACGATCCAACAGGTGAAGTCTTCATCGGATGAGATCTTGTGGATACTGACGCCATAGTAATGGATCCTAACCCATGAGTGCTGGTGCTTTAACTCTTTGACACGTGCCTCCATATCACCAAACACAGCACCCAAGTGTGCCGGGTAAGGAATTGTGGGAAATGTTGTCATGAATAGGTTGAGTCACATTTGTGCACAGCATTAATATTTCAGAAATCATGTCGTTGTTCATAGCCTCTATGAATGACATACTTGAAGTACTCAAACAATAGGCTCAATTCTACTCTTGCAGCAACGAGTTGCAGATTGGCTTAAAGGAAACCAATAATCCACTACTGACAAGAAATTCCCACCAGCTGATCAGATATCAATGTACGTACTACGGTAAAGTCGCGCGATTTTCGGACGGCCCGCCATTTTCGACCGGCCCGCCATTTTCGACCAAGAATAAATATTTCCGAAATGAGTTTTTCATAGTCCACGAAATTCGTACAAGGTCCAAAATTGTTTTTCAATGATCCTCGAATTTCGGACAATGTCATCAACGTCGAATTTTTGTCCGTGACTTTCGGCCAAGGACAATTTTAGAAACGCTAATTTGGGATCGACGCAACTCCCGTGTCAGTAAAGCGTTCAACGGATGATTACTTCTCTATAAAGGCTTGAATCCGAGAATCGGTGTAACGGGCTTTGTAATTTTTACCTTGTCTTGACGATGTCACGACCGTTACTCGATTGTCTTGCGTTTAGCTTGTGTTTGGCGCTTTAGCTATGAAAAGAATCACCGAGTCCCGTATGACGAAAATTTCCGATGAAAATACAAATGGGAAATACACTGAAGGCTGCAGTTTTTCGTTGTAGCGTAACTTGTGCTCTGGTATAATTAAACCGTGCTGTTCGACTTCCGACTGTGACATTGAACTTGCACGCCTGACATCAACTTGCGTGTTTACGAAAAGTTTTTATTTTTAAAACGTCCTGGCCTTTACAAATGCCCTTGTCAGTGGCTAAAATCTCCCGTCGACGTGTCCGGATTTTATCCTTGACGCGATGAAAAATATTTTTTGTTTAGGCCCCCATACACAATAGCTAGGCTACAGCCAAATCTGTCCTTGGGATATCGCGCGTTCAAAGTAGTGTAGATAGTGAACAGCAGCAGCCGAATGAGACGGAGCCAAAATAAAGCTGGTTGCAAATCAAACATAGTGCAAGGCCCAGCACTCAGATCGAAAGGCGCGCGGCGCACACGCAAAGAAATTGCATCCCTGCCCTATGTTGTTTAAGTCAGTGCCGGTGCACATATCAAAAACTAATGTACATCCACGTAATCACGTTTTATTGCCCTTACAAATTCTCTGTTGCTCTCTGATAAGCATCGCAGATGCAAGAATCTCGCTAAAGAAGATAGTTTGATCGTGTATTTCTCTTGCAATGCCTTACCATACGTCTCGAAGTCTTCTGTCTAGTGTGCTTGTGAGATTCTCACCCTTGCGCCCCTGGACGCAGACTAGGGTATAGTTCAGTAGCTGTCTTGGGAAATACAAAAATCTAGCCAAAATCGCGCTTTCAATTAAAATAAACAATACATCACTTAATTTCATGAATTTTTGCTTTTTAGCGAAGTCATAGCGTTACGAGCTTTACCCCTATGTAAACCTAAAAAAGATTGAACTTGCGGCGACCCAATTTTGCTTGCACATCAGTCCACCTATCTGTGAACTTGTGGTCGTGTTAATTCGCGCCCTGTAGCGTCTGAGGTATAACAACCTGGACTCCATGGTGTCCCGAAATTAAGATGAATCCCGACAAGGACACCGGGACCCAGTGGCACTCTCTGTCTCAGGTGCGGCTACTAAGAAAATCCTCCACCAATCATTTCGAAAAATGACAAGTCAGTTGAATCAGATTTGGTAGTCGTTGCTACTTATGGTCCTAGGGGTAGGCTAACAAGAATACAGGACTTGGAGTCCCATGCAACGGGCCTGGACCCTGATAGGTGCTTCCGACCCGGAGTTCCATAATATACTTTCCACAGGACCTTGTCTTCTTATCCATGTCACCGACTTCAGTTGATAGTTTTGAGACAAAAAACGCCTGATCTTAAACTATAGACCATGCTTTTTGTTTTACTTAAGATAGTTTTAGAGGCATTTCAGCTGTAATTGTGTTTAATTGTGTTTGATTCGAAAGAGATGACTGTTACATTGCTAATTATTATTGTTCTATTTTACCTGAGGTGATGCCTTACTTGCAGCAAGGGTAAATAATTTTGGGAAGTATTACCAGCGATTTCCGTATATAAGTTAGGAAACCAAACGTCTTATGTAAAAATACACCAGGGCCTATACTCAGCAACGCCGAATACACGAACACAGTATAAATACTGTAGCTCACCCTAATTATATCCTAGTGGGGATAGCATTATTTTTAGATTTCAAGCATGCATTTTAATTCTCAGATATGCATCCCAGGTATATTTTAGGGAAAAATTTAAGATTGGGCACATATTCTGCTGGACTTATTTAACTGAAATCTACGGTGGACCTTCTTTAACCTGTAAACCATGGAAATTTCATTGAGACAGTTTTGTTCTACTAACATGTTCAACTAACATTCCGTTCTTGCAAGGCGGTCAGTACCTTCGCGTTTAAGGCGTTATTGCAACAGGTAAGTGTTGTTTTGATTTTTGTTTGGTGTTTCCATATTTTATTTTGTTACGTATTCCCCTCTTCAGGTAGTCACTGTTATTCTTCAACAACATTTCTGTACTTATAATGAGACTTCAGTAAACTCGCGAATGTTCAAACTTTAAGAAGTGGGTAGTGTCCACCAGCAGAGACCTGTGGGAAGAACTATTTTCCGTAACTGTAGCAAATATATGACGCAATGAAATGAAAACGGTCGACATAGATGGATTGTAATTGGTTAAGTACATATTAAGAAAGAAATTAAGTACATAAACAGTAGACCGGTTCTTGAATTGCCTGGTTTACGTCCTTCATGAGTTCACGCTGTCCCAAATTGAATGCTTTCGTTTTTCTTTTCAGGTCGTCAAT
>NMRA01000198.1:47464-106023 GCA_002633005.1 Phoronis australis | reverse complement strand
GAGGTAACTGGTGAAGATTTCATTTAAAAAAGGTTTCATTAAAATTGACTGAGGGGTTATTTTGCGATGAATGTACCTTTCTTAAAAATGAAATTTTGACTTAAAAAAGGTTTTTAAGTAAAAATAATAATGGCACATTAATACAAAAAGTATATTTATATTTCCTGGTCTTTGTTCTTTCAGTAAATATATACTTTTACTAGTTGACAAAGCTTAGTTTTTTGATATCCGAGTTAGAATGGAGGCCACTAAATAAGGTTGGAGATAACGTTAAGTGTGTTTTTAGCATATGGAACAGGCTCAGCATCAACCTCATGTTTGATGAAAACAATGGATTACACACTTAAAAGGAAAAGAGCAAAGACAACACGTCAGCTTAGAAATAAATACATCTGAGCTAGGAGGAAATTTCACCTCAAACCACAAGATAACATTGGTGGATTTGGAGGGGGGGGTGGCAAGGGAGCCAGCCCAGAGCCCTCCTGAAATCCTCCCAGATTTCATTTGACAGTTCGAGGGTGCAAATATGTTACAGGTAAAATCTTGCTTAAAACTCTGCCCTGGCGCCGCTACCTCCTAACTAAAAATCCTGTAACTGCCCCTGAGTACCACTACATGGGCAGCACATCATAGCCTGATAGGGGGCTGGGGGAGGCTATAGCCCCCACTTTATCCAGTGCTTCGGTGCCACCCATGTACTCTTAGATCAAATCATGGCAAAAAACATCAGAAAGTAGACAAAAGACCATTTGGGGAAAACAAATCACTCTTAACATGAAGGATTTCATCATTTACGCAACAAAAACTTTTTGTAACAACTTTATTTGGAACGGCAAAGTTGCGATGCCGTTGAACTTCAAAGTTACTGTAGCCGCTCGTGGCGTTGACATGCGGCGACTTAGTGAACTAACAACTGCTGTTTGAAAAGTGCCAATGCGCAGCAGTTTGACAAAATTTCTGAAAATGAAATAATTACCAATTAAAAGTTTGATAAATTCTTCATCTAAAAATCGGCGGGGCATATTGCACAACCGCAAAAACATCAATTTCCTGACCGATCAAAATTAGGCCTTACGGACGATCGAAAACTCGCCATGAAAACTTGGCCTTGACTTCGAGAAAATAACTTGAGGAGATGCGCACACATCTAAACTACATCCTGTCCAAATTTCATGTCTGTAATTGAGAGTATAGTGCTCTTTTGGATCGGAGGAACAAGAGGCACTTTTTCGAAAGTTGATCGCATGGTGGAAAATAGTGCACTTAAAAAAGCTTACAAAAAATGATTTATCAGCGATAAGGTGTGACAAAAAGATTACAAACTTACAAATAAAGATTAAGGTAACGATTTATGACACAAAATTATCTTATAGTTAACTTTGAAGTCTGAAATCAGGTAATTTACCGACTTGGGTTTTACATGGAGGCAGATATGGAGCACTTTGACCTACTTTTTGATTATCTTTCCTACCTATACACTATATTTATATGCTAAAAGGGACTAGAAATTCCATGGGTGCTTCACTTCAGCCCTCCGTATCAAACACAAAACTCAATAAATTTATACAGAACAGGTTTTCAACGAACCATGAGCAATTGTTCTTTCTTCAATTTCATGGTGTTATGCTCCAGCGAGTTCGCAATAAATTTGCGGTCAAAGAACGAAAATCTTCCCAAAAAGCTGATCCTTACTAGGTTGTCTGTCCCATGGAATTTGCCGATTTGTCACGGAAAGTCACGGCATCAAAAGCTCCAGACTTAGCCAGATCATTTCGTAACTTTCCATGATGAACCAGTATTTGCCGTCTATCTGTAACTTATCTGATAATTCCATACCATCCTGGACCTTGAACCAACTCGCATGGGACAAAGGAGTTAGTATGCATCGGCTTTTTGTGAAGATTTTTGTGTTTTGACCGCAAATTTGTTGCAAACTCCCTGGAGCAGGACACCATGAATTGTATTACTATTAGAAGAAAGAACAATTGCTCATGGTTTGTTCAACCCCTGTTTCGTGTAAATTTATTGAATTTTGTGTTTGAAATGGATGGCTGAAGTGAGGCTCCCGTGGAATATCTAGTCCCAAGTGTCATACCTTGTAGTATGTTATATTTTATACATATACATATACGTGACTGTATATATACATGGAGTTATAGTTAACACATACCATGACTCTGGATACAATATAGTCAACATACTTGAACATCTGGTTATTGTGTACAATCTGACTCCATTAAGATCGCAATTGCTGCATCGTATGGACCATGATGAACGATTGTTCTGGGTGTAACGTACATTAATGAAGTCTCCAAGCCACTAACCAAGTAGGCCATGCCTCTGTCGCAACTAGCAGTAGAGATGGTGGCCATTCATACCCTGGAAGTTGTATAGCAAATTATACGCCTCACACTGATTGAACTATCCAAAGTCATGGAGATGTGAGGTCATATGGGTGGCGTGAACAGAGTAAAAATGTCCAGTTGCCACTAAAGGCAACTGAACGAATGGCTGCTCAAAAAGTTTGATTATGGGAGTATTTGTTCGAGTTGGAAGGACTTAAATACATCAACAGCTTCTTAAGTTTTCTCTCTATGGGTAAAAGGTATTTTAGTAACCAAGGAGCAATTGGGTCTTGGTCGAACGGTTTGGATACTTGACAATCTCGCTGACGACCTAGGATGGGTACCCGCCATCCAGACGTAGATTTTTCTACACTGTAATTTCCTGCAGCGTCAGCATGGATATGATGCGTCCTGCAATTTGCCCTCTGTGACACTTACTGTGCATCATTGCCTGCCAGGCCGGTCCTGCTTTTATATGCACCCACGTATTTATGTGTGGATGTATTATGCCGTCATCTCTGTCCGTCCGTTCATCCGGACGGCGTCCGTCCGGCGTCCACTGCTCTATCTCCGAAACTGGTTGACGTATGTTGTTTCATGAAATTTTGCACATGTGTTCCCCTCATGTATGGGATGAGCAGTTTCAGACGGATCCGACTACCGGTGTGCCTCTTAGTGGCAATTTTAGTCTTTGACGCTTACCTCTGTATCTTCAAAAGTCCTCAACATATTTTCACAAAATTTGGTCTATAGGCATCTATTAGTAAGACAACGGTATCCTCCTGTTTTCGGATGGATTCGACGTAGTTTGCGCCACCTAATGGCTATTTTTACTGTTTTCATGTCTGTTTTTAGCGTCCTCCTTTCTATCAACCAAACCACTCTAAGCATGATTGTGAAAATTGGCATGAATGTTCTTACTATGAAGAGGACGGTTGACGATGATTTTCTGACGACTTCGACTACTGTGGCGCCTGCTAGTGGCAGTTTTGTTTTTATGCGTCTATGACTATATCTCCTAAAGCGTTTGCAGGATGTTTGCTAAATTTAGTTAGTGGTATTTTATTTCATGATGGCAACGGACGACAACGACTTTCGGACAGATCTAACTACTGGTGTGCCACCTAGTGGCATTTTTTATGTTTACCTATGTATCTTCAAAGGTCCTCAACAGATTTTCATAGAATGAGGCGAGGTGACACTATCTTTCTGTTTTCAGATGGATTCCACCTAGTGTGCATCACCTAGTGGCCATATTTACTGTTTTTGAGTCTGTTTTTTTGGCGTCCACCTCTCTATCAACCACACCGCTTTCCGAATAATTGTGAAAATTGGCATGTTTTTACAATGAAGTGGATGGGTGGTGATGATTTTCTGATGACTTTTACTACTGTGGCGCCTCTTAGTGGCAGTTTCATTTTTTTCGCCCATGGCTGTATCTCCTTAACCGTTTGCCGGATCTTTAAATTAACAAGACAGTGTGTTTATAATGTTGACAATTGACGACAACGATTTTCGAATGGATCTGACTATTGGTGTGCTCCCTAGTGGCAATTTTAGTTTTACGTTTACCTCTGTACCTTCAAAGGTCCTCAATGAATTTTCATAGAATTTTGAATACAGGCATCTATTAGTGAGACGACGCTATCCTCCCGTATACGCATGGAATCGAGGTATTTTGCGCCTCCTAGTGGCCATTTTTTGGCGTCTACCCCTCTATCAACTCAATCATTCTAAGGATGGTTTTGAAAATTTGTAATATCCTCAGTGTGAAGAGGACGGTTGACAATGACAACTTTGACTACTGTGGCACCTCCTAGTGGTAGTTTTGTTTTGTTTTGCGCCCATAGGTCTATCTCCCACTGCAGGATCTTTGTTAAATTTAATTAGTAAAGTGTACTTATGTGAAGCTAACAACAGACAATGACGACTTTCAGGCGGATCCAATGAACAGTGGCAATTTCATTTTATTCTGTTTTCCTTTGTTTCTCTGATGAAGTTCCTTGTCAGATTTCTATGAAATTTGGTTTATAGCTTTCTATTAAAGAAACAATGACATGTTCCTGTTTTCGGATGGATTGTACGTTTTTGCGCCATCCAGTGGCCACTTTTATGGAAAAAATAAACAACCTTAAAAACACCATTTGCGATGCATTTGTGGGCGCATTTCAACGCTTCGCGTTGCTCTTGTTTTGGGGTGGAGGGGTAGCAGGATTTCAACCTGCTTTTCAACTCTTGTTTGTATTTCTGGTTTTCAGAATATTCTCACTGAACCAGTTCTTGCGTATCACTAGATCGACGACTTCATTGGTGATTTAAAAAATTCCTTGACACACTATGTTTAATAACTGGGCAACTGACGCATTGAAATTGTATTGACAATACAGGCTTCATTTTGTCTTTCCATGGGAGTTTAATATATATTGGCATTGCAAACCAATCAATACTTGTCTTGTTTACGAAGTGTCTAAGTCAGACCAACCAATCATTTTGTCACCATGCCTGTGACTAAGCAACAAATTTAATGACAAGTGATAGTTTTTTTTTAGTTTATCAGGACTGTGCTCCATAGACCTAAGACACTTCTAGTAAAAGCCATGTGGTCATGTGTCTGTTGTTGTTCCTTTCAGCCTCTACAACAGTTAGTAAAGCCACATATAGAGTCTTTCAATTACATGCTCCGTGAAGGACTGAGCAGAGCTGTGCAGGTATGTATGGCTTGACATCATTGTTTCGTTTAGTCACGTGCTTCTAGTTTGCCCAACCAGAGCCTTGCGTGTACATTTAACTTCTTATCAGTGATTTGTTCAATATTACGTTTTCGTAGCTAGTCTCAACATCTAGATGCAGCTGGTGTTTGTTGGTCACTCATTAAAATTTTACTGGTTCTTAGTAAGTCCATCATATCCTTACTTAAGTCATAAGGTGATGTCAGGTCAAGAAAACAATGAAAAGTGACAAAACGGGCGTTGCAGTGGGCTTTAACACTGCCTTGAACTCTGCTCTGTGTAGACATTTTAATTAAGATTTGTTGTCTGACAGTTGGTTTAACCACTATGAGTCTAGTATTATGTGATGTTTTGTCTTTTCAGAACATTCCTCCTGTTGAATTTGCTCTTTCCTCCGGACAAAGAGTGTCCATTTGTATGACGGTAGGTTGGTGTTGCTGTACTCTCTATGCTTTTCTGAAGTTTTGTAGTAGGCACAGCTCAACGTGTGATCCACTGCTGCAGGGGTTTCTAAAACGGCGGTGTTTTGGATGGCCAGAATTTTATTTTGGACGAGTTTGACTGGACGGCTAGAGCTAAAAAAGATGGGCAAAATTCAAATAATTTGCTTGAAATGATTATCACTTTCTTAATATTATCAGTTGGTCGGCCATCACTCAGGTGTATAGGCCGTCAGTCATTTCAGAAATAAGAAATTTACAAGGCTTGGAATTTTCCGCATTTCTCCTTATCACTGGCCAATCGAATTTGAGGTCATCTCATTGGCCTTACAAGGGTTTCGCTAGCTAATCCAATATTTATGGTTACACCCTGTGAAAAACTGCAGTTTGCTGTTCATTACTCTTCAATTTAGGGGTAGTGTGTGACGTTAACTGTTTCAGGAGGAGTAATTCTGGGATTTTGCACAGCCAGTGACTTCTATGGTTTCCGTCTTGGTTGACTTGAGTATTCTTCATATTTAGTCATGTCGTCTGCTGCGCAAAGACTTAAAGGCTCTTAAGGATTATTTTACAATTGGGGACTATGTTCCAGATACAGATATTGACTCAGATCCTGGTACAACAAATAATCAAGATCTGGATCGTGGTGATAACGCGACCTGTCAACGAAATGCAAATGCCCATCAATGAACGGTGGACCTTTCCAAGCATCCATCATTGGCATTTTTCAGTTCTCTCCAAATTTGATAATAGATGGTTTTTATGGGCCCACATATTTGAATGTGAGTGCATATTAGTGCCATCTCAGTCTGGATGTCTGGACATCCGTCGTCTGTGGCTGTATTTCCTAAACCCATTGCAGCATCTTATTGAAATTTGATAGGTGTGTTCCTATGTGGCCGATGACAGATGACGATGAGTTTCGCACGGACTCGAACTTTTACGCAACCTTGTGGGCATTTTTGTTATTTTTGCATCAGTTTTCTGGCGTCCACCTCTCTATCTAATTTAAAGTTTGGAAGTCAACACAAACTTTGAAACAAATTTAGTAGAAATTGTTGTCTGATATTTTGCTTCAAGATTATTTGTGTTTATTATTTTGTAGGTGGGAGAAGAGCAGCATCCTCTATATTTAATATAAAAGGCCTTCAAACTTCTGTCACTTTCTGGCCTCTCACCTGTGTGGTATGAGCCTCTAAAATTATGTTGTACTTCTGAGGCATGCGATTGAATTTCTTGCATTTGTCAATTTAACATAAATAGGTCAACCAAAATAAATAGTTAATTGTTGAAATCATTTCCTTGACTTTTTAATGAACATCCTTTCCTCTTGATAGGATGCCTCTGTTGGATTACCTGTGGTTGCTCAGGGTAACACACATGCCAATACACTCAAGGTGTTTCCAGCGGAGGTAAGACAGTTGTTACATACAGTGTATAGTGTTACGTAGAGTGTATATTGTTACATACAGTGTATAGTGTTATACACAGTGTATGTGTTAAAAAATGAAGAAAGTCACCTAGTTTTTGCTTATGATATAGTGAATATTGGGAAGAAAGTTGGCAACAGAATTGCCCACAATTGATTGAAATTAAGCTCAATTTTTTTTGATAATATTGGTGTGAACAGAAGAAAAATATTTCCTTCATATGAAAGGTGTCCAAACAAAGGCCCTTTATACAGTGTCGCCAGGTGCTGACAGAGCACTTGCTCATTCAGCATGTACCCAACTTATGTTTATTGTATCGCAGACTGTATGTAACAAGTGTATCAAGCATTCTATTGTCCCCTTCTTCCGTTTAGTGTCGAGAACGAGGCAGCACGTATCGCAGTAAAGTGCAAGGTACGGTGAAATGCACAGTGGATGGGAGAAGCTTTACCATGGAGCGTGTATTGGGGGAGGTGCCTGTTATGGTCAAGGTAATGAAGGGTCTTCACTATGAACTTGGTGTTGAGGGAGGTGTGTGTCGAGGTAATGAGGGGATGGGAGGGCTTCCCGGAGTATTGTGTTGTCTCCAAAAATCTTTTGGATGTCCAGCTGATAAGACTGCCCTGTGTCGGTCACATGGTGCATGTAATCTGTGTGTCTGTGTGTATTTTATTTACAGTTGCACCTATTAGTTGACACGTGACATTACGTTATGAGATGGTTTTGATATGATCCTGTCCTATGACATGCAACCTCTTTCACTCTAACAGTTTAAAGTTTCTTTTAATTCTTTTTTATCTATTTTAGTCTAATGTTTGTAATCTGGCAAAGCTGAAGCCAGCTGAGCTCATTCAACATGGTGAAGAGGCGGAGGTAAGAATGATTGATGTGTGTCTATTAACCCAGTGTGAAACTATGTGAGCCTTGCCTTCACTGATTGTGGAGACATATTGGAATGGTGAGAGGGCGGAGGTAAGAATGATTGACAGCCATCTATTAAATAAATCCAGTCTGAAACCATTCATGTCTTGCCTTCACTGATTGTGGAGACATATTGGAATGGTGATAGGGTGGACGTAAGAATGATTGACAGCCATCTATTAAATAAATCCAGTCTGAAACCATTCATGTCTTGTCTTCATTGATTGTGGAGACATTTTGAATGGTGAGGAGGTGGAGATAAGAATGATTGACACTCATTAGGTGCACCCAGTCTCAAATCATGGAGACATGTTGAATGGCTCGAGTCAATACTGGGGGTAATGAATTTTTTAAGAAAACTGCATTTCACTTATTAATTTCTATTAGTCGTAATTTATCCATAATGCAGATTTATGCGCAAGACAGTAGTGTTATTTGAACTGTTGAAAAAGCCAAAACATCGCCCTTTCATTGTGCGGTATGGCACTTCATGCCACAATTGTGAATTTTTAGTTCCAAATAAAAGCAGAAACTATGTAACCAATTTTCAGTTAAGTGTTAACCTTAAGTTTGTGAAATAATGTTTCATCAAAGAATTACTTAATATATGTGTACTGTGAAACCAGATTCTTCGATGACTGAAAAGTTGGAATTCATGCCTTAAAAGTACAGTAATACTTAACACTGTTTTGGTGATTTCAATTAAGGCCTCGTTCTGCTACCTGCTAGTGGATCACTAGCACCCCATATGAGTTATAAAAGTAGAATTCAAGTAAAAATTCATACCATCTCGGAATCACAAACTGGACATGGTGGTTCTTGGTGGGTGGTTTGGCCCACAGTTGTTTTTAACTTGCATTAAGTGTAGGTCAGCAGACTTAGTAAAGAGTTCACTAATTTTGCTCCAAACTTTTGAGGGTTGTCGAGGATTTTTGTTTCAGAGAAGTGGATGGGAAAGTTGTTTTTAATGTCTTTTTCATTTTCCAAAACCGGGTTTGGTATCCTTTTAAGCATCTCACAGTGTGACCTTCATTTTTTTTTAAAAAATCTAATTGATTGATTCTTAACAATTTCTGGGACAGATTTAAGTGAAGGTCCATTCATGTCTGACCTTGACATTCTCAAGGTGAATACACTGATGAGCATGCCCAAGACTTTGATTTATCCTCTAACTACAGAGGGAGCTAAGTCCTTTTTAAACTGACATATTTACAGCAAATACATCCATCATTAGAAGGTAAATAAAATTTGACACACTTGGTCATAGACATTAAAAATTTTTGTGCAAACAGTTTAAATGGATTTTCAAAATTGCAAAAGGCTGGAAAATAGTTGATATTGATTTCTCTCATAATTAATTGATTGAAGACCTCTCCAATAACGTGCTTATTTGGCATTCAAATGAATGATGTACTTTTATTAAAAATTGCCAAAGTGAGCAATGAAAAGAATATATTAAAGTTAAAACGTTCTATTTGCATTTTAAGAATAACAAATCCAGTTTTCTGAAGTTACTTAGTTCCAGAGACCAGAGTTGGATTAATATATTTTTTGCAGAAATGACAACTTTTGAAGATTAATGTTATTGTTGGTATATGCAATATCAGTTGAAAACAGACTGAATTGTTGCTGTTTCTTTTTTATCTTGTAATGTGATACATGTATGTTGCCATGTTTCTTTGTCTTGTATCTCCTGTGCCGAATAACTGCTACAAACTCTATTTAGTTCCTTGTTTTTTAGGAAATGGGTGGCTACTTTGTCATCAATGGGAATGAACGAATTATCAGAATGCTGATTATGCCTCGTAGGAATTTCGTAAGTTTTTTTCAAAATAGTAGACCTTGGGTGCTGATCATTTAATTCTACTCCATTTATTAATTAATTATGCAGATAATATTTCTGCTGGCCTATTGCATTGACCAGATGACCAGCATTTGTAACCACAGGTTTATCACAGTAATTATTATTATTATTATTATTATTTATCTAACAACTGGCAACATAACTGTGGTTCATTGTCTGCTGCACTCAGTGACTATGGCTACATTTTCTTCGCAGAATAGCAAGATCATAGATTACACAGTCATACTTGAAAATTTTCATACATACACACCTATTAGCTTAAAATTCAGTGAATTTTGAAAAATGAGTAACGGTTACCGCACTCTAGTATTAGGCTTGCTTTCATTAGGCATAGTCAAGACAACGATGTAGGGTGAGAATTGCTCAATACATCCATCCGGAAGAGATCAAGTATAATTTTGTCCCAATTTAGAATATTTTTTAAAATCCAGTTGATGTGTGTCATCTTTACTAGTCTCATGATTGATACGTTTATTGACTCATTCTGTTCTCAAAATTCTTTAAAGAATGCTGAATGAAAGGTATCAAATTAGAAGCTTAAAATTAAAGTTGGCATCTTCTTTTTGAATGGTTGAGCATTGTTACTTAAATATGTTTTTAGCATAGCTCACTCAATTTGAAAAATACACATACAGTTGCTTTGTGTTAATATCATTACTTCTAATTACAAAACACACACATCTAGTTGTGTTTCTCATTCATTTATAGGGAACATTAATTATACTGTGTGTTTCTCATACTTTACATTGGTCATTAGTATGTTTCTAATACATTTGTTGCATACATACATACCGTGTGTTTCTCATAATTTATAGTGCACATTCACACTTTGTGTTTCTCATTCATTTATCGTGTACATTCATTCCGTGTGTTTCTGACTCCTTCAGCCCACCTGTACCATCCGACCATCGTGGAGGACTCGAGGCAAGCAGTATACGGAATATGGGGTCATGATGCGGTGTGTGAAGGGTGACCAGACAGCTACGGTTCGTACTAGTTACCATACATTTACATTATGCATCGAGGTCTTTGAAAGCAAATCAAATCAAGTCTTTGAAGAAAATTTCAATTGTAAAATCAGGTTTTCTCCCACATGCATTCAAGGTGTGCTGTGTTATACATTGCTGAATTATAGTCTTTGTTTTACAAAAATTTTAGTCTTAAATTCAATTTTCACTAATCTTATATATCTTAATATTTATGTGTGGTATATATACATTGTGTTCAGAGCATGGTTAGAGTGTTTTTAAGCCTGAGGTTATTGTTTTGATCCATGATTGGTCAGATTGTCAAGAGGTTTATGAATACCACATTATTTCATGCGTGGTTACACCTTGCTATGAATACCACATTATTTCATGCGTGGTTACACCTTGCTATGAATACCACATTATTTCATGCGTGGTTACACCTTGCTATGAATACCACATTATTTCATGCGTGGTTACACCTTGCTATGAATACCACATTATTTCATGCGTGGTTACACCTTGCTATGAATACCACATTTATTTCATGCATGGTTACACCTTGCTATGAATACCACATTATTTCATGCGTGGTTACACCTTGCTATGAAGGTAGGTGGCGCATGAGTTGTCACAAGCTCTGTATGCACCAGAATGATGAACAAACGACGTGGTTTTGGAGAACCAAAACTTAATGCTACTTGAAATTTGAATCTGCCAAGAAAGTGCAAAACAATTCTTCCCATTATCAAGTAAACAACACAGTTTTTGTCATTTGAGGTGTGAATGCATTTTTGGGATCATACTCTATGCGTGTGTAGAACATCAAACCATTGTTATACAAAATTGCAATGTCCTCTGTCAGTAAATAATGAATCATGCAGCAATACTTGAATTATGGGAACTATTTTCTATCTCTGTGTTCATTTCTTTGCAGAATATGGTACTGCATTACTTGAATAACGGTACAGCCAACCTGAGCTTCAGTTTTAAAAAGGAACAATTCTTTATCCCTGTGGTTATGGTGCTGAAGGTGAGTGAAACTTGGCGCTGACATAAGGTCAAGGTCATTACAGCATGCACAGGAGTGGCTGGTGAGACCTCTGCCTACACGGAACATTAATTTTGTTTTTGCGTGAGTGGTTGTCATTGTGGGCTGCAATACTACCATTAATAGTCTTTTATAGGATCATGAAAGTGTTCTGTGTTATGTACAAATTCTTAAATAGTTGATTTCCTTTTGAAATTCTTTTTAGGTCATTTTTATTACTAGGTGATTCCAATAAACACATCCTGTAAAACAAATGTTGTTTAGAATGTGCAGAAAATGTGACTTTGTTGTGTTATTCTGTAGGCATTGGTGGATTGCACTGACCAGCATGTGTATCGGTTACTCATCCGAGGCAAAGAAGATGATTCATTCTACAAAGGGTATGTCTTGATGTTGACTTATCGATGAAGGTGCAAAACTGCTGGCAGACAAAACATTCTGATCTCATATTTGAAATTATAAGACTTCCAATTAAGGCTGGGTTGCTGGTGAGAACTATTTAGTTTTCTTCCCTTCAAAAATGAAATGCCTTGTTTTTCTGGTGATTTGCACTAATTCCATTTTCTGTTGGGCAATTGTTTTGTGCCATTTTATGAAAACTGTTAATCTAGAGACCAACAAACTCATTGTGTTGGAAGCTGTCTCCTCCTCATGACAACATCGTGATACAATTTTCAATATTTTATCGAAAGTTGGCCTCTGCACCTTTTTCACGAATATAGCATAAACCGACATGTTGACACATCTGAGTGAGGTGCTGAAATGTGATCATGTCTGATTGAAACACTGACATGTGAAAAATTGGAGATTCACATGTCACCAGAACAGGTAAATTACTCTGAGGGCAGACTTGGGAATACAACACTTCTTTCCATTTTTGTCTATGTAAAGCTGTTACCCCTGGTAGGTTTGTCATTTCAGGTGTGTGGCCAACATGTTGCGCCAGGCGCAAGATGAGAACTTGTCCCACCAGGTGGCAGTGCTGAAGTATGTTGGTCAACAGTTCCGTATCAAGCTGCAGCTGCCAGACTGGTATAGTGATCAACAGGTGGCTACCTTTTTGCTTGAGTAAGTGTTTGTCATTATGTGACTACAGACCCATGAGTAATGTCATAATGTTATTATGTAGCACTAGACACATTCTTGGTAAGTGTCATTACATGGCTATAGGCACAAGTAAGTGTCCTATGTTATGATGTGACATTAGACTCATTAAAAGTGTCATGCGTTCTTATGCTATCATATACCTTATAGTAAACATCGTCTTATTATTTTTGAACATGGACCCATCAGATAGATGTGTTTTATTATGTGTCCGTAGACCCATTATCAAATTAGTGTAGTGCTTTATTATGCGTTCGTAGACCCATTATCAGGTCTAGTATTTTATTATGCGTTTGTAGACCCATTATCAGGTCTAGTATTTTATTATGCGTTCGTAGACCCATTATCAAGTCTAGTGTTTTATTATGNATGTTATGATGTGACATTAGACTCATTAAAAGTGTCATGCGTTCTTATGCTATCATATACCTTATAGTAAACATCGTCTTATTATTTTTGAACATGGACCCATCAGATAGATGTGTTTTATTATGTGTCCGTAGACCCATTATCAAGTGTAGTGCTTTATTATGCGTTCGTAGACCCATTATCAAGTCTAGTGTTTTATTATGTGTCCGTAGACCCATTATCAAGTGTAGTGCTTTATTATGCGTTCATAGACCCATTATCAGGTCTAGTATTTTATTATGCGTTTGTAGACCCATTATCAGGTCTAGTATTTTATTATGCGTTCGTAGACCCATTATGAAGTCTAGTGTTTTATTTTGCGTTCGTAGACCCATTATCAAGTCTAGTATTTTATTATGCGTTCGCAGACCCATTATCAAGTCTAGTGTTTTATTATGTAACCGTAGAGCCATCGTGATTTAGCCTACTGTCCATGCACAGGTTTCTCCCTGTGTGATGAAGCCTGCTGTCCATGCGCACTTATCTTCACTCCTGTCTAGGAGAGTATGTCTCTTGCACGGCTCTCTGTTCTCTTGGTGAAGCTTTCTTTGTATTTGTTCCCATGTTTAGTCTATAGTACCTGGTCACAGGTTGACGAATCATGACCAAAAATACATGTTTTCAGCCAGTGTATATGTATTCACCTGGAGACCAACACGGACAAGTTCAATCTGTTGGTTCACATGACTCAGAAGCTGTTTGCTCTGGCCAAGGGAGAGTGTGCCGCTGAGAGTGCTGACAACCCAATGAACCAGGAACTTCTGCTTGGTGGACATCTTTATCTTATGGTCATCAAGGTATTACTTTCATTTGGTTTTTGTGTGCTGGCATATACATAATTCCATCATCTCTGTCTTGAGTCCTCTGCCCTATCTCCAGCACCCTTTACAAGATCATAATAAAATTTGGCGCATGTGTTCCTGAGAAGCTGACAATGGATAACAACAACATGCTGATGGATCTGATTACCGCTGTGTCTCCCCAATAGCAATTATAACCAAGTTATTGCATGTACTGTCATTCTGTATCTACCATGTTCCTTAATGGACTTTTATATAAAAATCTGAGAAATAGAATTTTTTCAGACAACGACGACACCATCCCAGTTTGCTGCGATTTTTTATGTTATTTTTTAGTTTTAAGCATCCACCTCTCAGTCTGCCAATTTGCACAAGGATATGAAATTTAAAATATGTATTGTTATTGAGGAAAGCACACCTGGTGTTGACTTTAGGATGGATCTTACTACTGTAGTGGCGCTCCCCATTTTTTGTTTCGCTTCTGTTTCAGTATCTGAACTTTTTCATGGATTTCTGAGAAATTTGGTTTACATGTTCTTATTAAAGAGAGAGAGCACAGCTAACGTTGCATCCCCTAGTGACAGTTTCTTTTTTTTCCATGTAAACGTGTGGTTATAGCAGATTTCTTTGTCAACTCTATACTTTGGTATCTTCCAAATTATGTTGTGGATGACATTTGTGACCCTATTGAGGCTGCCACTGGTTTTTGGACTTTGGTTCCATGCTGTGGCAATTTTGTGTTTTGTGCTTGTCTCAATATGTAACAAGTTAAAGTGTATTGCTCTTGTTTGGATTTTGAATATCAGTGAATCATTGCAGTATAAGATGATCACATACTTAGACACATGGTATGTTGGTTGCAGACGTTTCGACCTGGTCCGCCAGGTCTTTATCAATGAATGAGGGATTTCCCGCCTTTCGCTGGTTAAGAATGTTTGAATACATGGGAGGTAAGTCTAGGTCCTGGTTCAAGAGGGGACGCTGAATGCTGATGTATGGACTCTTTTAGCTTGCGAGCATACCAGTTCTGTTGGCGACTGGGCATTCCATCTCTCTTGCGTCATCCAGGATCGCAAGAAAGATGGAATGCCCAGTCGCCAACAGAACTGGTATGCTCGCAAGCTAAAAGAGTCCATAAACATCAGCATTCAGCGCCCCCTCTTGAACTGGGACCAAGGTCTCCACTTCCCCCCCCCCTGTATTCAAACATTTCTAACCAGTGAAAGGCAGGAAATACCTCATTCATTGATAAAGACCTGACGGACCAGGTCGAAACATCTGCAACCAACATACCACGTGTCTAAGTAAGTGATAATCTTATACTGCAATGCCTCTAGAGACCGAATGGCCAACCTATTCTCCAGAATCAGTGAATCATGTTCAGCGCAACGCCTTTCGTGGAAAGAAAATGATGTGAATTGAACCATTTGTGAATATCACGTTGTGTTATTACGTGGTAAGACAAGAAGCAAGGCCAGAGTGTGCTGATAATGTTTTCTAAATTTTGAAGTGGATGGACAGGAACTTGAATGTGTCTTATAGTTACCTTCCGTTTGGAGTTAAAAATTTAGGTTAAAAAAATTATGGTTTGCCATGCAATGTAGTCTAACTGCTGGATGGTGGTTATGCAGCGTCCGTGCTGCAGACTTGTTTACATACATTTTTCTTTGCTATAATCTTAAATTTTGTGATACTTTTTGATAGGAGAAAATTGAAGTTTGGCTGACCTCACTCAAATACTACATGATGAAGAAAAGCCAAGTAAAGGGCGTTGACTACCAGTTAGACCAGAGTAAGTTGACTGTGTTTTAGTGTCAGAAAAATGCAAATTAACTTAACAATCTTATGATATTTAAAAAATAAAATAATTAATGGTAGAAAAAAATCTATGTTGTTATTGGTTACGGTTTGAAGGTCAAGTTGTAGCCCAATGCATTGCTTATTTTTCAATGGCTGTGGTCATCTGTGTGTGTGCTATTGTGTGGGTGTCTGTATGTACCAGTGTGTGTATCTATGTGTGCCAGTGTCTGTGTTTCTATGCATGTCATTGTGGGGGGTATCTGTGTGTACTTGTGCTCGGGCATTCATCATTTGATCATCTTCAGCCTGAGTGTGCTTGTTCATTCATTGACATACCAACTCTTATCTGAGATGTTCATTTGTTCATTCGCCAATTAACCCCGGTTAAAGTGTGTTTGAATTTGTGCACAGTGGTGATGAACCCCATTCTGGGTTTCGTCAAGTGTTTCTGTTGTTACTTTAAAAGAGTGAAGCAAAAAAAAAAGAAATTGCTATAATTTGACAACATATTAGCCAGATGAACAATTCTGACATTCACATTAATTTTAATCACATGGTCATTGTTCGTGAATTTTGATTTGAAATTTCTTCTTCACGTCTCAATTAATTGGTGAACTTGTCCTTGCCACTAAATCCTCGCTGGCTTTTCACAAATGAATGGTACATTTCCATCGCACGTTATGTCATTCCAGCTACCAGGCGTGTTGTAAGCTCTCTGATAGGCCAAGCAGTGTTCCACGTTGCCATCGTTGTAGGGCTCTACTGCAAGTACAAGTAGTAATGCGGATGTGTTGCTGTTGCATCTAATGAGTATAGGATAGAACATCTAAATATTAAAGGTTAATATCTTTCATTGGTCTATGGCTGACCTGATTTTTGAAACTCTTCCCTTTGTTGGTATTTGACTTGTTTAGTCCAATATTGGATTTTGTAAGCAATGCCTGAACATTTCTTTGTTTTGACTTGTGTTCTATTTATGTAGTCTGCTCATATTTGACTTACGTGGTCGCCAGTCACTGTAGTAGAGTTTGCTTCCTGTGGAAACCCATGTCCATGTTCCCTCTTGTCCAAGGTCATGGCCTCCTAAGTACACTACCGAAAGACCGTTGTCGTTGATTAGCTTCTCGACGAACTTCTGTTCCTGTAATGACTCGATTTCCACCAAGTGAGCTCGCTCCATACGGCAGTGATTCAGAGCATCCCACCAAGGCTTGCCTGATTTAACCACTTTGTAACAGGAGTTGCCATGACGACTGTATTGAGGTGGACATACCTCTTCTTTGGGAATACTCTGCATCAGACCATCTATTTCCTGGCAGTTGCTGTTTTGACTCTGACAACAGTCGGCCTTCTTGATGTTGGATAGTTGACTTATATCCTTCTTGACTAGTGCCAGCTGTTCCTTGATGTAGGATTCAAGTGACGACTGTAGCATTTGGAGCATTCTCATGCTGCGGGCTACATCAGCACAACTTGATGGTTGTAATACTGTGCTTAGTGCGATCAACACAAAGATTATACTCGGGGAGGCCTTCATATTGAGCCACTCTCTGCAATGGACTGTCAACTTCCGTTTTAAAATCTAATGAGCAGTCCCTGGGATATCTATCAACCTATTTAATCAGCTGCTTTGTTCCACCAGATTGTCATAGGATAGTCTGAGTTGTCAAAGTTTGATAAGAGTCTGCTTGTTGCCTC
Organism: Phoronis australis; assembly: GCA_002633005.1. Classification (NCBI taxonomy): domain Eukaryota; kingdom Metazoa; phylum Phoronida; family Phoronidae; genus Phoronis; species Phoronis australis. Next base: position 88,465 of record NMRA01000198.1, on the reverse strand, counting down.
TTCCCACACGTTGTCACTTCAGATGTGCATCAGCAACCTGTAACAGTCCTTGCTTTCGTGTTTGAAAAAGTATTTGCGGGACCTTAGTTTCCAAGCGGTTTCTTAAAAGCTAGTGGTGTTGTCTAAGTATCTGCATTTGTGATTCAACCAAATTAAATACTTTCCCAAATTGTGGGTTGTTATTGATTTTCACACAATCATACAATAAAATTGTGCTTCTGTGTTCAAGCAAACTTTTAAGGAAGTGTGCCGTAATGCAGTTCTCCACCATATTCTGATTTGTCATGCAGAGTTTTGACCCTTTCTTGATTTTCATGTACACCTCCTAGTGGCCATATTTATTATTTTGGAGCATATTTTCGGTGTCCATCTATCGCCCAAATCACTTTAATAGTCATGAAAATTCATTTGATAGTTAATATGTTCTTGCTGGGAAGGGTATTGCAAGTAATGATTTTTGGACATTTTTGAGTACTTTGGCGCCTCCTAGTGTCAGTTCTACTGTTTTGCATCCATAGCTATTTCTCTGATGCCCTGTTGCTTGATGCTGCTTTGTGGAGTTATATGAAACACTTTGTTTATGTTTCAGTTAATCATCACATTTAATTATGATTGCTTCTCAACTGCTCAACTATCAGCTTGTGGAACCAGTGAAGCACACAATATCACATTTCTGTTTTCTCTTATTTGAAGCATGTTACCTACAGCTGTGTACAACTTCATGTTGTGCTAGTGGTGTTGCTCGATTGTGTGGGCTGCACTCTAAGTGAATGTCATTCTTCACACTCAGATAAGTGACTGATAGATCATTTTAAGGTAAATAATCTATTGACAATGATTTTTTCAAAATTCTATTTGACCTGCCTAAAAACAAAAAGTGAATTGAACTACAATGTAACCGTATATAATCAGCTGTGGTGTGTTCGTTACTGTGACCACACTATAAATAACGTCATACCATCAGAAACTCAACATAATGCTTCAAAATTAAGTCAATCCTAAAGTTGCAAATTTAAAAAATGAATTGCCAGTGTCTTGAGATACTGACTGACCTTTGGTTTCAATTCAACATCGGATGAGAGTGGCAGTACAGATTGTTTTTAAACCTCGGATTAGCATGGTAACATGGTAGTGGTTTTTAAACCTCGGATGAATATGGTAATATGGTAATGTTTATAAACCTCCGATGAGCATGATAATATGGTTACAGTGTCTGTTAACCTTGGAAGAGCATTTGGTAGCAATCCAGTTAAGAAATTGACATTGACATATGTTCCATTTTAGTTCCATTCCATTTCAATACAGTTCCATTTCAATTTCTTCCGGTTTCTTAAAAATTTATAAGCCCACCACGCCACTTGTTTCTCAAAACGAGGAGAACAGCTCACCTTGAAATAAAATGTAGAACTACTTGACCATATTTGCTGCAAAGTGATCGTCAATGGAGTTGTGATCAGAATCAGTCTTGAATTTGATAGCATTTAATATGTTTTCATTGGCATTTAAAATACCAAGAAATATTACAATTCTGGTATCTAATCCGGAAATATGTGAATTCCATTCAAAACTTCATATTTCATGGAATAATTCAAATTTTGTGAATACTGTCTGGTTTTAACTATCATGGAATTTTTTTGGTCCTGATAATCATTTTGAACATAGTTGAGTCAACTTTTATGTGGAAATAAACAAATTGGAGATATTTTGGTGTTGCCAAGTGACATGACTTTTTTCATCCATTGGCAAATGGAATCAGAAATGGTCAGCCTGAGATAATTTCTCCTCTGTTTGGTTGATAGTGTGTATAGTTGTCATCTTAGTTCTAGATAGCCTATCACTAGGGCGCACCAAGTCACTCACACACGCGCACCCGTTCACTGGCACACACCCCTAGATAGCCACTCCTCACATTGGTCAGTGGAGTTGCTTTCTCGATACAGAGCCATTTTGTCTGAAAACTGAATGCTGTTGCATTTCTCATAGAAACAAGAAAGAAAGAGAAGTAGATATTAGGGTACTTCAAATTCTCACAAGACTTAATGAACATGTCATCCATTCTTTCTCCAATACATCTTTATTGAATAATTCAGTATGTTGCACATACTCATTAAGCATTCATTTCACAAATGAACCCATTTATTGCTCTGTTGCATCCATTATCATTCCAAGTTCCACCTGAAGTGAATTCAATACAGTCTTCATGGCCCTCGTAGTTGTTAGGTTCTCCTGTAAAAATTGTATGACAACTGTTTACTATAAGCATTTTGGAGAATGATACTCTTTAAGAAAGATAGCCCTGGGTTAGCATTTGTGGTGCTCAGTTCGTAAAATAAAAACTGCACATCCTACATTTAACCTTACATACCACAACAGTTGAATACCATGAAAGAGCAGCCTGGAGCCTGTTGTATGCTCCCATCATGCTTTGCTGTAGTTTTTTATGACACTGTTCAACTGGAAGAATTAGGTCAAACCAATCTAAATTAATCGATATTGTGATGACAACTTGTATATTTTTCACAGTTTGTCACCCATTAGATCTAACCATGGCCAAATTATATTCTACTTTTGTCACCTGGGGAAAAATTGTTAAAAACTGTTGATAGTTCAGTCGAATTGATAGTTCTGACATATTTGCAAAATGTTACTAAATGGTAAAATGATTTCACTTTGTGCTCTGACAAACATTTCTGAATGTCTGTACAGCTGACCATCTGCCACCTACTGGTCCATCCTGCAAGCATTTTCCTTTTTTAATTTTCTATTCATTGTTCTACAAATTGAATGTCGCAAGCTCATCAAAAACATCTTGCTTTTGTTAGGAATGGAAATTTGTGGGATTATAGGTGGAGGACGCTATTAGTTCTTAAATTTTTCCTTCTCTCTGATTGTCTTGAATTTATAGCTCGATTGACTTGTAGGAACTTTCCATTATGAGGGTTGATACAGTAGTATATCGAATAGACGTTGAAGCTGTCAAATTATGATTTAGTTGAAAAACATAGATGGCGAGGATGAAGTACTGTTTGGGACACAAGATCGAATTTGAGCTGAATACGAAATATAACAATTCTACGCTCCTTTACACCACCCACTAACTTGATCTTTGTTGGTGTTGATCGTTTCTTTGTCAAACTACTGTTTTTTCCTTGCATTTTTTTGTTATTAAGAACAGTCTATACAGTGCTCTAGGCTTTGGATTTGGTTTCTTCAAAATTCTGTGACAGTTGTTTATTAAAAGTAGCCAAACTGTTCCTGGTGATTCAACTACAGTACACAGAGATCATTGAACAGTTATAGTCAGATGAAAAGTAGAATAAAAAGTGGCCATGAATACTCAGTATGCATTCATTGGTCATCATCAACTTGCCAGTAATAAGATTTAACTTGCTCAACGTGATACGAATTTGTATCTATAATTTAACAATTATTGTGCTTTTTCAACATATGTCTTAACGATGTATGTCTACTACTTACCGGGTCCCCATTTAGAATAGGTCATTGCTCTCGTCATTTTGGAGGCCCATTCATAGCGGCCTTCTTGTACTTGGTCATTACCAGCTGTCCACACTGAGCCGCCTGTGTGCGCCATCAGTCTTCTTACTTCCTCATTCTCTTTAGATGTCTGTATAGACACAAGGTCTGCACCATCTTTGTCACACTCTCTGAATGCTGACCACCAGTCAACTGGACCAGAATCAACCCTGTAACAACTGTGACCAGAGCGCCAGTAGTTTGGTAGACACCTGCTGTCTAGTGTGTTGGTGTACTTTTGCTTGAAGTTGTTCACTGTCCTTTGGCAGGTGCTAGCACGCTGAACAGGACACTGCTGAACAGTGCCTTGGACCTGCACAAGTTGAGTTTTCACATCCTTAATGTTTGATGTGACAAGTGCTTTGACATCTTGTATTGTCTTCTGTAGCTGACTGATCTGCGCCATGGTAGCTTTGTCGTTGTCGTCATTCTGCTGCGGCATTGACCAGTGGTTTTGCGTGGTCAGAATTGTGAGAGAACATAGTGTGCTAATCATAAAGAGCCTTGCTAAAGGACCCATCACTATAGCTACAGGTTGAAAAATCTCTTAATATTATGTGTCACCCTTGAATTAAGTTTGATTTTGCTGCACCTGGCTTTGCCCATAGTCTGAGCATGTGGTTTGATTATAACCAGACGTAGGTCATGGGGCAAAAGGTCATGGGGCAATAGGTAATCGGTTTGACTGGTCGTGTCACTAACTTTGTAAGGCAGCAGTAGCACCTGTCATCTACCTTTAGATGGAATTATTTTCAGATAATTACCACTATGGGTAAATTGAGGAAAAATGATATGGCTGCATACTACTGGGCACTAAAGGCAATGCTAAGCCAGGCATGGTTTTGATAACTTAGCCTCCAATATCTACGGAGCATCTCTTGGTAAAATTGAATGAAAAAGAGAAATAAGACTTGGATGACAAAACCAACAGCGCCAACATGCACTTCCTTGACAACCATGACACACAAGAAATAACAAACTAGCAAAAGTTCACTGAGTAATCGGTCAATATAAGAGCAGTAATCAGATGAAATCTTGAATAATTTGAGAGCAATTAGTCAAAATGAGAAGTGGGTGGTGGATTCCATAAGCCCCTGACAAAAAGTATCAAATTTCGGAAGATTCTCCTAATTTAAAGGACCACGGAGTGAGAGCTTTGTAACTAATCGTTCCAAAAATAGTCACCACAGTGCAATTTATTGTCTGAAATGGACCTTTTCATGTTGTGCATAAATTGTGTTGATCGGCTATAAAATGCAACCTATAGCAAGTATGTGATTGACAAAAAATTGCAGTGTGGAATCCAGTCAATAAAAGAACAGACTTCAGATCAGTAAATTTGAAATATCTCAAAAACGGCAAGCTAGAGCGAGAAATGGAACACATTCCGGATAACCCTCGAGGAGACATATCCACTACCAAATTTTCGCATCTTTTCATTGTCGTTCGCTTGTCCTTGAAGAATCATGATGAAAGGTGCCTTCTTATTGAGAACAGAATTGCTGACTTGCTTTGCGCCTCCTAGAGACCATTTTAGGTTTTACTTAATGAATATTGCTCCCTTTAGTAGATAATGATCATCCTGTGTGTCTCTCTTGTTTTCTTTTTTAATATCAACCCAGGTCGTTGATGGATTTTCACAAACTTTGGTTAATATTTTTCAATTGAGAAGGTGACAACGTCTTCTCAATGTCGATTTGATTCTTGAGTCCACCCCTTCAGTCCCATCCACACACAGCCTTCACTAGAACAACTTACACTAGTGCACTAGTGCAACTTATCCCACTTTTAAGTGTACACATACATGTCCGATAACTAGGGTAAGGCGCAAGTTGTTGCTGTGTGTGCCCATAGACCATTGGAGGTGCAGCACTGAAAAAAGTGTGGCTACAGTTCTCCTAGCCCCCATAGCGCGCGGCCCATGAAAACTTCTGTAGTTAATTGCAGCTGATGATTACTTTCGCCCTACCCCACTTTTGTGCCCACTCCAGGATTTCAAGTGGCGCAAGTTACTTTAGAACTAGTTACTTCTCCTTGGTAATGTGGAGTAAGTTGTCACAAGTTGGTAAGTTGCACTAGTTGGTAAGTTGCACTAGTTTAAATAATGTTCAGACAGCACTCAAACCTAGTGACAGCTCATTCCAGGTGCAACTTATTCTAGCTGGGAAGCTTGTGTGTGGACGGCCTTGCATTGACCATTTTTGTTATTTTCTATTCTGTTCTTGTGTCGATGTCGTTGTTGGCCAAATCACTCATAGGATCATAAAACTATAATGATTAAGTGACATGTATTGATATTGAAGTGATAGGCCACTAAACTGTGGTGTCCGCTAGTGCCAATTTTGTTTTTTTGCATCTGCCTCAATATCTTAGGGGTCCTCTTGGAAAGCAGGCGTGCTGTCACAATGAATAAATCAATAAAATTTATAAAGTTCGCTGATAGACCATCATGATATGTGTAAAGAGGGAGCATCCCTGGAGGTCATGTTGAGATGAGTGGGACTCCTCTCGTTACGCCCCCTAGTGGCAATTTAGGTTTCCTTTGTACTCAACTAAGTTCCTTGATACATCTTCACTGAGTCTGGCACTGTCTCTGGAGGAGATGACATGACGTGCCAGATTCAGATAGATTCTATCCTTTCTGTCCCCTTTCCAAGTGGTTAATATATTCTTGTTTTTTGAAGTCCACCTCTCTACACAAACTTCTTAAAATATCAACATAAAAGATGTCAGATGTGTTCAAATTGAAGAGAGTTCCATATGGCCAACATTCACATGGACAATATTCACTAATTCTTGTTAACAGTTCTATTGTTTTGTCTCCTCAAGTTCTAGTTTAATTTCTTTGTGTGCCTCAATACGTGTCAAGTTCTTTGATTAATCATAGTGAAATTTGGCATGAGGACTGAGGAGGGCATTGCTGGATACTTTGATTTTCAGTTCCAACTACCGTGGTGCCCCTCGGTGGTAAGGTTTTTACCTGCCTTGAATGCTGGCGTTCGTACTTGATACAGTTTTTTTCTCCATGACAGGTTGCCGCGACCAGTTTGATTTTGGATCTGACCTTTTTAAATAATACGCAACCCAATTGATTTTTCATTTTGAACAAATAAGTATCATTTTTGTGTTCATTGTGATGGGCACACGCTGTGAACTTTCTAAATTATCGAAGTGGCTGTAATCATGACCTGTTTGAATTTCTGACTGTGAAAAACAGTGTCATGGATGTCTGGAGAGAGAGCAGAATTGTATTGGTTTTTAGACAGGTCTGACTAATTGGTGCTTCTAAAATGTGACAAATTCTGTTTTCTTCTTATTTCCTTGAATACCTGTTATTCAAGAAATAAGTATTGGCACATGGGCTAGCTTCTTCAAATGCTTGATGGACCGAGGCCAAGATGGTCATGGGCAAGTTATTCCAAGGGTACCTGTCTTTAGTGTGTGAATGACTTTTTATGTCTCTAACATGCTGCAAACTAAACTACATTCAGTGTTGTTGGCGATAATGAGAAAGGAAACCTGACTTGACTTGCCAGTATTAACATGACAAAACTATCAGACAGCTTCATGAAGGCCTGAAATCTTAAAGATTTACTTATAATATGCTTTCTGCAACACGGAAGTCCATGTTGTGCTAAAATAACGTGATTTTATTAATTATGTTTTTGTAAGCAATTGACTTGTTTATGTTAACTTCTTCTCGCAAATGAAGGTTGTTTTGAAGCTGCATCTCAAGTCATTCCAGTTTGGTGCTTGTTTCTTGTACAAGGCCAGGCAATCTTCATTTCCATGGTAGTTATTGGGCTCTCCTACAAATACAAAGGGGGCACATGTACTTAGCACTGATGAAGTGACTTCAGGGAAATTCTGCAGTAGTTGTCCCCTCATTGTGAAATTCATTTTCACTAAAGTTTACCAAGAGGATGATTTCGTCATGTCTTCACCATGAGGTGACAAAAATGTAGGAGTTACTAGAACAACAAACTGAACGTGTACTCTCTGGCAGTCAATATTTTTTCCGATAATGAGACACATAACGTGGTATCACCCTACAAGTAATCTTCGTAAATTCAAATATCTTGCCAGCAATTTCTAATTCTCCTGTGATCCTGTTGCTATGCATATTTAGTGTAATGGCAACCATTGTTTTTCAGACTTCGAATGTGAGCGCTTCCTTTACTAGATGCTTAGGATATTATCTTAATGCAAGCTATGTTCATACCAACCTTTTTGGAAAGCCGAATACTTGATTTTGTCACCACTGTCTTCCCATTTGAAGTGCCCTTCCTTTACCATGTCTTGTCCCCCAATCCAAGCCATTTCTTTGACGTGGTCTGATTCCATGACAGTTAGTGTCAGGTACTCATTCTCTTCCATAGTCTCTATGGTAGCCAGGTGTGCTCCATCTTGTCGACATATGCGAAGAGCAGTCCACCAGTCAACTTGGGAGTCTCCAAGTTTGTAACATGTTTTGTTGTCATGGTTAATGTAGCCAAATGGACAACCATCTGTCCCTACTTTTCCTCTTGATCTCTCTGCCAGTGTTTCACATGTGTTCAGTGTGTTTTTGCAACATCTATTGTTCTGTTTAGCCAAGGTCTCCATATGAACTTTGAGCTCATCTATCTTGGTGTCCACAATATTTTGCAAGTTGTGTTGTGCGGTAGTTGCCTCTTTTACCATCTCCAGTATCTTCTGACTCGTCAGTTCATTGATGGTGTTACCACTACCATCAACTCCACCACTGCCATCTTCCATCTGCCATGAGCTGGTCACCATTAGTGATACCAGAAGAGATATTGACACCATTGAGATCATTGCTTTCTGTCTCCCTCAGTTGGAGAGCCCTGAAGTTTGAATGCTTTCATACGAGCTATTTGATAAGTTATCATACATGTCCTTGTGTACTTGCCATATGCTCCTACTCAAAAGTTCGCATAACTGCAAGTTTGCATAATGCTTTGATATTGGATTACCAACAAAGCTGTGCTTTTCAAGGGGTTGGAAAATAGTTCCAATTGTTCATTTTATCTTGAATTCTTGCCAAATGAGCAGACAACTCAAGTGATAAGTTACAGTGCCACATTTTCGAACCACAAACTCTGAAACATGTTCTTGAGACGCTGAGTTATATTATGAGACACTGAGTATGAGACGCTGAGTAATATCATGAGACCAGCTTTATGAGAGCAAAAGCCCTAATTTGATTTTTGTTTTTAGCCAGGAAAACATGGCAAAATGCAACTTTAAGTACTTAATGTCTTCAAGTGTGAACTGCTGTGATGGAGTGTGTTCTGCATTCATTTGATACATTCTGCACTGTCATGGTGAATTATACATTGGCATGATGCTTTGTGTATTGTCATCACATATTACGAATTGTAACCATACATTATGAATTGTCATCATACATTATGCTTATCTATGATACATTCTGTATTGTCATCATACATTTTATATTGTCATGCATTCTGTATTGTCATCAGATATCATGTATTGTCATCATACATCATGTATTGTCATCATCAATTATTATGCGCCCATATATTTATATGTGGACGCATTACGCTTTCATCTCCGTCTGTCTGTCCGTTCGGGCAGCGTCCGTCCGGCGTCCGCTGCTCTATCTCCAAAACCCTTTGACATACGTTCTGGAAATTTGGCACATATGTTTCATACATGAATGGGACGGCATGAGCGAACTTTCGGACGGATCAGACTACCGGTGTGCCCCCTAGTGGCAGTTTTATTTTTTTACGCTTACCTTGGTATCTTCAAAAATTTTGAACGGATTTTCGTGAAATTTGTTATGTAGGCACCTATTAGTGAGATGACGCTATTCTCCCGTTTTTGGATGGATTCAATGTAGTTTGCACCACCTAGTGGCCATTTTTACTGTTTTTTGCGTCCACCCCTCTATCAACCAAACCGCTCAAAGTATGATTGTGAAAATTGGCAATGATTGTGCTTACTATAAAGAGGACGATTGACGATGATTTTCCGCCGATTTCAAGTATTTTGGCATCTCCTAGTGACAGTTTTGTTTTATTGCACCTATGGCTGTATCTCCTAAACCGTTCGTAGGATCTTTATGAAATTTAGTAAGTATATTTATATGATGTTAGCAATGGACGACGATGACTTTTGTGCTCCCTAATGGCAATTTTATTTTTTTACGTTTACCTAGTAGTTTATATTTTCAAAAGTCCTTAACGGATTTTCATGAAATTTAATACGTAGGCACCTATTAGTGAGGTGACGCTATCCGTTTTCGGATATATGCGACGTAGTTTGTACCACCTAGTGACCATTTTTACTGTTTTCGAGTCTGTTTTTTGCGTCCATCCCTCTATCAACCAAACCGCTCGAAGGATGATTTTAAAAATTGGCATGTATGTGCTACTACAAAGAGGATGGTTGACGATGATTTTCCGATGATTTCGACTACTGTGGCACCTCTTAGTGGCAGTTTTGTTTTTGTTGCGCCTATGGCTGTAGCTCCTAAACCGTTCGCAGGATCTTTACTTAATTTAGCAAGTGTATTTATATGATGTTGGCTACGGATGACAACGACTTTCGGACAGATCTGACTACTGCTGTGCCCCCTAGTGGCAATTTTAGTTTTTTACGTTTAACTCAGTATGTACGTATCTTTAAAGGTCCTTAACAGATTTTCATAAAATTTTAATTATTGGCATCTATTAGTGTGATGATGCTATATGCCTGTTTTTGAATGGAATCGAGGTATTTCGCACCACCTAGTGGCCATTTTTTTTGCTGTTTTCAAATCTTGTTTTTGTTGTCCACTCCTGTATCAACCAAATCATTTGAAAATTGGCATATTTGTTCTCAGTGTGAAGATGACCTTTGATGATGGTGACTGACTACTGTGGTGCCTCCTAGTGGTAGTTGTGTTTTGCACCCATAGTTGTATCTCCTAAACCCACTGCAGGATCTTTACTAAATTTAGTAAGTGTATTTATATGAAGATAACAACAGACGACGACGACTTTCAGGGGATCCAATGGACACTGTGCCCACTAGAGGCATTTTTCCTTAATTTTGTTTCTCTGAAGTTTCTTCATTGACAAATTTTTATGAAATATGGCATGTACCTGTTTTTGGATGAATTGTATGTTTTTGCACCATATAGTGACCGTTTTTAAGATACAAATAAATAACCCTAAAAACACACCATTTGCATTCGTGGGCGCATTTCAATGCTCCGCGTTGCTCTTGTGTACTGTCATTGGACATATGCATCCTCATCACACATGTATTGTTGCCATACGTGTATTGGTCTTCACACAGTACATATTGCCATGAAGTATTCTGTATTTTTGACAAACATTCTGTATTGTCTTCATACATTAGGTAATGTCATCATACATTCTATATTGTCATCATACATTCTATATTGTCATCATACATTCTATATTGTCATTGTACATTCTATATTGTCATCATACATTCTATATTGTCATCGTACATTCTATATTGTCATCATACATTCTATATTGTCATCACACATTCTATATTGTCATCATACATTCTTTGTGCAGATGAATCCAGCTTGATCATCACATTCATCATCATTCCAACCTCCATTGCTGTAAATTTTGATACAATCTTGTGTTCCTTTGTAATTATTGGGTTGCCCTACAAGTAACAATTCATTAAATAAATTAGTTCATTCATGTCACATTTCTCAGATTTTCTTCAAATATCTTCGTTGTCTTATGATGTTGGATTCACAACAAGAAACATTGTATTGATATACTAGCAACATTCCAATATATTGCAGAATTCCATAATTTTTACAGGTCTGGAATTTGGCATTCTCAGGAGTCCATAATCCATGCAAGTTCTGTAGCCCTATTGGCTGAACTTGGAAAGGTCCTTGTGAAACAAGTGGGAAACTGATAACATCATTCAGTTACTAGTTAATTGACTAAGTGTCAGATCAGTTTGAAACACTGCCATTGGACTTTTAAATAATCACTCCCAGCAACACAGCCTACCATCTGGACACATAACACTATTAGAAAAACAATCGATGACATTTTCTTGTAGTAAGTCATCTTTGAATTCTCTACTTAGTGCAAAGAAAAAGAAGCCTTTAAATTTTAGTAACTTTCATGTGCAATTTACGATGTAAGTTGTAAATTGTTCATGCTTACCTTTTCTCCAATTAGTATAGTTCATTGCTGTCTCCATTTTGGAGGCCCATTCAAACTTGCCCTCCCGTACTTGGTCATTACCAGCTGTCCACACTGATTCGACCCTGTTTGTCATCAGGCTTCTCACTTCCTCATTCTTGTGAGGTGTCTCTATAGACACAAGGTCTGCACCATCTCTGTCACACTCTCTGAATGCTGACCACCAGTCAACTGGACCAGAATCAACCCTGTAACAAGTGTGACCAGAGCGCTGGTAGTTGTCTGGACACTTCCTGTCCAGCAAGTTAATGTACTTTTCCTTGATGTCACTGGCTGTCTTTTGGCAAGTGCTAACATGTGGTGGTATAGGACAATGTTGGTTTGCACTCTTGGCCTTACTAGTCTCTTCATACAGACCCTTCATGCTGGTGGCTACTAGGACTTTAAGTTTCTCCTGTGACATCTGCAGTTGTCTTATTAGTTCAATGATTTGCTTGACTTGACCCTCATCTAGCTCTGGGGTTGACCAGTGGTTTTGTGATGCCAAACTAATAAACGACAATGCCACGCAAAGCTGAAGTTTTCCGGGTAGAGTCATCAGTCCACACCGGACTGTGAATATATCTTTTTGAAAGCAGTATAGATAGCTGCGGAATTGAGTTATCTTTTATTATATGGTGGATACATCTGGTAATGCCCATGATCTCGATATCGTTTACTATCGCAACAGTTATGTTCATTCAGAATGTTTTACTGTATCAGCACGAGGAATTTAGTTAAGTCAAATTCTTGATGAATTTCAGAGAAAGGGAAATTATCAGTTTCACATTCAAAAATACATTTATTTGATTATCTTCGTTGGAATAGACTTGATGGAGTTATTAGGTTAGAGCTGTTACGACACAATACTCTGTCTTAAGTACAATTTTATTACAAGTCACCAATTCCTCGCTGTTGTCTGCTGTACATTCATAGACATCAAGACTGGTGACTTAACCAGTTAAAATTTTGTGTTTTTACTCAAATTCTAAAGTTTTTATTTCATTCTACGGGTCATAATATATATACTTGGACTTCAACTATAAAAATTCTCCAGTTTGGACAGTAAAAAATAGTTTGCTCAAGGTTGGAGCTTGTACCAAAAATTTGGAAATAGACAATACTGGCTGTCACAAATTGATCAAACGACATTTGAGTGTTTACCTCAATTTTAACACTATGGAGGCACATGAAAATTCTGCATTGTCGGCTCTTTTCTACAATTTTGTGATCTGTGAAATAATTCTGATACGTTGATCTGAAATGCTTTGTCCAATATATAATAAATATTATGAACGCCAAATTGGCCCATGTCACATTCTTTAGAATCAAGGAAATTCCAATTGGGGTTGAACTAAGGAAAATTTTTGCCATAAAAAATGTTACGGATGAACAGAAATTGTCGATTCATCACAGAAAGTCACGGCATCGATAACTTGGCAATTGCCATTCATCCGTAACTCATCAGATAATTCCGTACCCTTTGCTTGAGACCAGGGAGTTAATGCTCTGGACAAGATTTTTGGAAAGATTGTTGTGCTTTGACTGCAAATTTCTTGCGAACTCGGTGGAACAGGACACCGTAAATGGTATTGGGAGAAAGAACAATCCTCATGGATTGTTGTACCTCTGTTTTGTGTTTGCTATGGACGGCTGAAGTGAAGCACCCGTGGAATTTCTAGTCCGGAGTGTCATAACTTGTAGTATTATATATAGTGTATTGGGGAAGATCAGAAGCTGAGGATGCCTGCGAGTTCCACGAGACAATGAATATGATTTTCTCAACGACAACACCCTAAGCAAGTCAATCAGTTTCATCTATCAAATACTAAGTTTAATGTCAAGGTCAATAGATTTATCATGATTTAGACAGGATATAGTGAGATATGATGTTTGTAAACACAACCAGGTGACAATCCAAGGGTTAATCTTTAAATTAACTGGAGTCTGTATTAGCCAGTTCTTTCACAAATAAATCCATTCCTCGCTCCACACCCTTCATCATTCCACTGTCCGTTTGCTGCTGAAATCTCGATGCAGTCCTCATTGCCTCTTCTGTTTGGCTCATCTGATTTATAGAAAAAACTGTTGCTATAGTTATGGAAGGAATAGTAAAGATCTTGGTTTACTGTTTTCAAAATCAGAAATATCCATTTCAGAAAACAGATAATTTTTTTATTGTTTTGTAAATTAGCAGTTTCCATAAGAGATTTCACTTTTTTAAAATCATGATAAATTGCGTGAGAGTAATGTGGGAACTGCGTCTCTTCTGCTCCTTATAGGAGCCTGAAACGCAACAAACAAAAACTAATGAAATATTGAAAGTGGTTTGCTGCCACTGAAAGAGAATTCAACCTGCTCACCAGATATTTGTTCCTCAAAATCTTTTATTTTAATATCAAAGTATTTTTATAGTTTCAAACTTCAAAAAACAAACAATCTATCAAATACACGTCATGTGATTTTTCTTCCACAAGGCAAAGCACGTCTGCTCATTTGGTATGGCAAAACATAGACGTACCACTTTTCCCTTTCATGGAAAATGTGACCTTTGACTTCAAGCGACTTCTCAGCAACTGACTATGAACACATGCGTGAATTTATCACAAGTGGGAGGGAGATTAGAGACTGTGGTAACCACAAACTCTGTGTTAACCACAGAGTTTTCATTCATGCGTATTTCAAAACTCGTGAATTTTGTGATTTTTTCTAGAAAACTGTCAGAAGAACAGTGAGAATAATCCATCCGTTTCCCTTTATTGTGGAAAATCAAGGTATTTAGAATAGTTGCCAGAACATACTTTATTAGAAAATTTTTGGACTTGATACAATCTGCACTTGATGTATCTGTGTTTCACACTTCCGTTGTTCAGTTTTTGGTATTATTTTGTGATTAGCTTTCAATTGTGTGTTCTGTATCTAGTTTATTTATTTTTTTATTTTCGAAGATGAATCACTTACTTTGCATCCAGTTTGTGTACGTTACATTCTTGCCCGTGGACTCCCATACAAAGTTGCCTTCTGTCACACTATCATGGCCACCGATCCAGAGTTGCTTGGGTACATAGCCATTGTTGGTCTTGCCATGAGCTATCAATCCTTGGATGAAGTCTTGCTCTTCTTTGCTTTCAATGTCTACCAGATGGGCACCATCTTGATGACACTGGCTCATTGCATTACGCCATTTGTAATTTTCACGGAAGATTTTGTAGCATGAAGTCTTGAAGGGCGTGTAACCCATTGACTCACAACTTTGTCGAGAGCCTCCCGTGTTGATTTGCACATGGGAAGCCGCTTGCTTGCAGGTCTCCAGTGTTTTTTGACAGCATTCTCCCCCCTTTGATGCTGTCTCTGACAATTCTGACTTGAATGCTGATAGTTGTTCTACCATCAAGTTCCTCAGCCCTTCTAAAGCCAGTTTCAGTTGTTGAATTTCAGCCTTCATGTCTAGACACTCACTCCCACTGCCATTTGCATCATGGTGCAGACCAGCGGTCAAGACAGCACTGACCACAAAACCCAATACAAAGATTGTTTTATAGACCATTTTGGAAACAGTTGCTTCTGTCAGACACAGGTACCAAACGTAATGTCACCGTGTGCCAATATTAATAAGACCCAGTCATGTTTAAAGAAAATGATAACAAGTGTCAGGCGTTATCTTAAATCTTAATAAATTGCACTTAATTATGCTAGGATGTGTTATTGATATTTGTACTTGATAAGTAAATCCAGGAGTTGAAGAATCATACATGCAGGTATAGCTTCAAGCATAAACTTGGCCTGTACTGTACACTATGTACCTTGTTAATATATTTGAATATGCATCATAGTAGACAGAATCTTTCAATATCTTGCTTCTTTTGGGTAGAACACGACAACCAGGACAATAAATAACTGACTGAAATAACTTACATTATCATGGACTAAAGCTGATGATTTTTCAATTTATATGACTTCTGAAATTGAAATCCCAGTAATACGTTATGCCCTAATATATTTTCCAAAGAAATATCATGAATCTTAGCCAATACGATGTCATCATTTCTGTTTTGTTGACCAAGAGACTTAACTAACAAAAGGTCACTAGGTGGTGGAAGCAGCATTCAGTCATGAACTATAGATCTCCAGGGCTACAATACTCGAGCATACTACTGACTAGCCGTTACCCGTAATTCTCCGTCTTTTGTAACAAAGAAAAGTCTGTCGTTTTAAAAACAATGTTCTTGTGACCCGCACGCGCAAGTTCCTACTGAAATTTTTTTATATCTCTCGGGAAGTAGTGAGAGCTTCGCAGCAAATGGGGTATGCTGGTATTAAAATGCTAATAACTTTTAATGAAATGAAACCAATTCCGATTGTTATGACACGTACGCAACCTCGTGGAAGAAAGGAACAGTTTATTGAAGAGTCGGGGAAATTGGCCAATAGGTAATGCAATATTTCATGGCTCCGAAAGCCGACCCAAAAGAGCACACCACAATTTTAGAAGCAAACTAACGGTAGAATGCCAATTTTTCTGGAATACCTGAATTGAACAACTGATGAACTGTTCAAATGTTTGCCTGAAATTCTTCAGGAAAATTAGAAGACAGTGCATTGTGAGCTTGATTAGACCCAGTTACTTCCCCCAGGGCCCATTATTCCACAGAGATCCCCCCCACGTAAAGGAACAGCAGAGGATGACTTGTTGTCTGTGCATGGCTCATAATTGAGCCGTTCCATTTTTGACATACCGTGCCCAGAAATCACCTGTGATGTGAGTAACAAATTGAAATCAACTTTATCATGGCAAACGTTTTAATAGTTTTTTTTTTCAAATTATGCAGATTCATGTCAGATTTAATCTTGTGAATTAACTAAATATCATGTCAATTTGTGGTTTGGTATTCTTGAATCCATTTGGTAAAACATGTGTTGCGTCTGATGTACTTGGGTTGTTTACTTTATTCAAATCAGGCATTATCCTTGAATGTATTGATCAAGCTTTTCTTTTAAATATGGGATTACTTAGTACTGAGAGAAGCTTAGTCCATTACTTCATGTTCAGTTTAGTTTTTGCCTCACGTAATAATGCCAGTGTTGAAAAGGGCTGGAACATGATAAACGGACTAAATAAATTTAAAATTACATTATTGAAAGTGGTTCTCTGCCCCTGAAACAGAATACAACCTGCTCACCAGGTACTTTTAAAATTTGTTTGTAAAGATTTTAAACTTCAATCTCTTGATATTAATTGAAAGCATTTTCTTTCAGTTTCAAATTTCAAAAAAGACAATCTGTGGACTGCTCTCCACTTTGTCGATTTTTCTCTCACAAGGCAAAGCCCATCTCCATATTTGGTATGGCAAGACATAGACCTAGTACATTTATCTTATATCATGGAAAATGTGACCTTTAAACTCTGTGTGAGTGGATGCATGCATTTATCATAAGTGGGATGGAGCTTAGAAACTCTGTGGTATTTCAAAAAAGGTGAATTTGTTATTTTTTCTGTAAATTCTCTCATAGGGGAAAGTGAATTACTCTGTACTAGACATTGCAAGATTGTACTTTCTTGAGTAATTTTAAAAGATATTTTTGACAAGCTTTCGCAAGCCATGCCTCTTTAAAGTTGTATTAATTCCATGAACATTGTATATTCACCTCTTTTTGGAGTTGGCAAGTTTATTGCCCATATTTTATGACAAATCAATCCAATGTTATTCTCTATTTGTGATATGTGTACAGCTCCATTAAAAAACCGTTGTAAGGTGACAATTTCTGGAGAAGCTGTCATCAGGTTAATTCATATTCAATTACAAATTAATTTCACAAATGAAGTTGTGCTTGTTGTCACACCGTTCATCATTCCACTGACTGTTGCCAATGTGAAGTTGCAGACAATCTTCTCCTCCCAAATTGTTTGGTTCACCTGCAAGTTACCAAAAAGCTGTTATCANTCATGTCAGATTTAATCTTGTGCATTAACTAAATATCATGTCAATTTGTGGTTTGGTATTCTTGAATCCATTTGGTAAAACATGTGTTGCGTCTGATCTACTTGGGTTGTTTACTTTATTCAAATCAGGCATTATCTTTGAATGTATTGATCAAGCTTTTCTTTTAAATATGGGATTACTTAATACTGAGAGAAGCTTAGTCCATTACTTCATGTTCAGTTTACTTAATGCCTCACGTAATAATGCCAGTGTTGAAAAGGGCTGGAACATGATAAATGGACTAAATAAATTTAAAATTACATTATTGAAAGTGGTTCTCTGCCCCTGAAACAGAATACAACCTGCTCACCAGGTACTTTTAAAATTTGATTGTAAAGATTTTAAACTTCAATCTCTTGATATTAATTAAAAGCATTTTCTTTCAGTTTCAAATTTCAAAAAAGACAATCTGTGGACTGCTCTCCACTTTCATTGTCGATTTTTCTCTCGCAAGGCAAAGCCCATCTCCATATTTGGTATGGCAAGACATAGACCTAGTAGATTTATCTTATATCATGGAAAATGTGACCTTTAAACTGTGTGTGAGTGGATGCATGCATTTATCATAAGTGGGATGGAGCTTAGAAACTCTGTGGTAACCAAAGAGTTTTTCCTTCACACGTATTTCAAAAAAGGTGAATTTGTTATTTTTTCTGTAAATTCTCTCATAGGGGAAAGTGAATTACTCTGTACTAGACGTTGCAAGATTGTACTTTCTTGAGTAATTTTAAAAGATATTTTTGACAAGCTTTCGCAAACCATGCCTCTTTAAAGTTGTATTAATTCCATGAACATTGTATATTCACCTCTTTTTGGAGTTGGCAAGTTTATTGCCCATATTTTATGACAAATCAATCCAATGTTATTCTCTATTTGTGATATGTGTACAGCTCCATTAAAAAACCGTTGTAAGGTGACAATTTCTGGAGAAGCTGTCATCAGGTTAATTCATATTCAATTACAAATTAATTTCACAAATGAAGTTGTGCTTGTTGTCACACCGTTCATCATTCCACTGACTGTTGCCAATGTGAAGTTGCAGACAATCTTCTCCTCCCAAATTGTTTGGTTCACCTGCAAGTTACCAAAAAGCTGTTATCATAAATTGCATATGTTTCCTGGTGGCGTTATAACAAGTTACTTGGATATGTCAAGCTTTGTCTTGTATTGTGTCCTGACTGATGGTGACATATGACATTACGTTGGTTTGTAAAGTTCTCCAGTTCTAGTTACCTTGATGTCATTGCCGTATGACACACACTGATGAGGGATATAGCCAGTTCAATTCTACTGGGTTCGTTTCTGTCTTATAATTCATTCTTATTGTAGTGCACAGTTTCTAAGATCTCCAACCGTGTATTAGTGAATTGATGATGTTATAACCAGTTACTGTCTTTAAGGACTTTTTTCTAACCCACTGATGATAACTTGTTACTACTGTGCCGAGCTTTGTATATAAACACACTGATGATATGGAAGCCTGTCACTAACCTTTGCCTTATAATACTCTGGTAATGCAGTTCTTATTTATAATAATAATAAGCTTTGTATTTCAAAAACTGTTGCTCTCACCTGGCTGCCAGTTTGTGTAAGTATAGCCTACACTGATGCGTTCACCTGTCGACTCCCATCTCCAGACGTTCTCCACATTCTGATCATGTCCGCCTGTCCAGAAGTAGTCATTGCGGAATGTGCCGTGGTTCTTTGTTGTGTGTGTTATAACCTCTTGCAGAAATTGGTTTTCTTCAGCAGACTCCACACTGACCAGATGACCACCTCCCTCGTGACACTGCTTCATGGCCGTCCACCATGTGACCGAAGCGCTTACCACTTTATAGCACGATGAGTTGAACTTTTCATAGCCACTCGGACATATCAAGGAGGCTCGACTCTGATGTTGACTCATTTTTTCTACACCAGCTTTGAGTTGGTCCAAATCTGCTTTCAAAGCACTCAGTTGTACTTGGACGCTTCTCTCAAACCTGGTCTGAGACAACAGAAAAGCTTGAAGTATAGTTTTGACTTCATTATCACACGTTGTTGTTGTGTTTGTTTCTTGAAGTGTTCCTTGGATCAGAATACACAGTCCCACAACTAACAACCGAGCTCTAGCCATTTTTAGCCCAACTGAAACACCTGCCTTTCTCTTGGCCCGTGGTTTATCTTGTTGTTTCCCTAATCATATAAGATACTATAGCGCTGTTGTTTCACAAATTAAATAAGTTTTGCGGAAAATTCTCACAATGGTTATACCTTGATATGATACTTAATTTTAGATTTCTGTGATGACATTTACTGTAAAGTTTAAGGGATATTTTCTCCTTACCTCCAAAAGTGAAACTTGATCTACTAATTTACTAAATTTCACAAAATATGTGTCAAACACTTTTGTACATTACAACAGAAAAATAGTGCTGTTTCCGTATCCAAAATAGAGGATTTGGTTTCAAACCGCCATCGCTATTGGCAAAATGGAACCTAATCGTAGACTCGTGATATCTGAATTTATTTCATGTTTTTGGTGTTTATTTGCCAATTTCATATATTAACAAATAAAGAAATGTCTTATGTCTTTCATAAATTATCATGTTCGCTGAGGTAGAAAACTGCATTTCATGACTAACCTACTTTTCAAAGTATCAAACACTCCTTTGTCGATCGACAAGAGAAACACATCTTATACTGTCTCGTATTTCCTCTTTTGCCTGTTTCTTGAATCATTTTTGCAACACCAAATGCAATAACTCAGCTTGCTGGCATTGCAATAATGATCAAATTACATAATAACTAAGGAGGATGTGAGATGGGAAGAAACAGGACAAGTGCTAGATGTGTTGCATTGTGGGTAAATACCTGAGAATGTTGAAAATTTCCTTCAAGGAAGGTAAACATCATTCTATCTGGTGACAGCCCAGTAAAGGGAAATGTGTTGTATACTATGTGGTACAAAAGATATCTAGTAGACATTGTAGCAATTGGGATTGTGGGCACTGTAGAAAGTGTTTCGTTGATTCTATAATGCTAGGCATTGTGGACGCTGTAGAGTGTGTGTTGTGGACAATATAAAACTGGTACATGTGAACTTTAAGAAAGTGTGTTGTTGACTCTATAGTACAGACGGGTGTGTTGATGAGATTGTGTTGAAGGATGGATATATCTGTGACTATTATTCAATAAGGCCCTGACTACAAAGCACTGGAAATAGTTTCACACTTTTGAGTTCCAGTATTTATCACATTCATCAAAAGGTCTATTAACGATGTTTCGGACAATTCTAAAATTTTTAACCTATAATAAATCCACATTTACTATCAGTTAAGTGATGCATACTGAGGATTACATTAAAGTGAGATAAAATAAGAAATAAGAGGAAACAGTTTATTGTGCCAAAAGTAACACACATATTATGAACTCCTTAGTAATTGCAGTATAGAACTGTAGGAAACATGAAGAATTAACTTGCCTTATTTCATGATTTTTGTGACTTTTACAGATTTTAAATCAAAACATTCAGTACTTAGTGTTGTAGAAAACTTCCTGTCTCAAGGTAATAGTGATATAACCTTATCAGCACCCAGCATATGTCAAACATAAAATTTGTGTCTTGTTGTTGCAGGTGCTCTGTCTGAGGCATGTGGAAAGGGTCCAGCAGATATCACAAGGCCCATGGAGTACCTCA
The DNA here is from genome assembly GCA_002633005.1 of Phoronis australis. Classification (NCBI taxonomy): domain Eukaryota; kingdom Metazoa; phylum Phoronida; family Phoronidae; genus Phoronis; species Phoronis australis. The sequence continues at coordinate 67,073 of NMRA01000198.1, read as the reverse complement.
TGGCTACAGGCAATCTGGTATCCAAGACAGGGCTGGGATTAATGCAGGTGAAGTAATGTGGACTCAAAAAGGCCGGGGGTGGTCGCTTGCTTGTTCAGTGACATCTTCTTAGGTTTTGCTTAAAATACATAATTGCTGATTTCTTTTGAAATGGTGCTGAGAGGTGGATGTAGTGAAAAGAAATTTCAGCGAAGGGACGCGAAGTATTTTTGATGAGTAAGCTTCGAACAATTGTCATCGTGTTGTCTGATATAAAATGCAGTTTTGTTCAAGTTAACGTATTTTTAATGATTCACTGATGCTGGTTATGCCGATTGAATTCTACTAAATGAGTGAAACATGACTGGAATTGTTATTAAAATTTTGAGGTCTGGAAACCCAACAGTCTAAAAGTCACCAATGATTAATGTTTTATAAAGTTGCAGTATTGATGTGGCTGAACCTCCTTTCACCCTGGCAGTCTCTGATTGCATTAGACTGCCAGTCTCTCATTGTGTTAGACTGCCAGTCTCTGATTGTGTTAGTCTGCCAGTCTCTGATTGCGTTGGACTGCCAGTCTATGATAGTGTTAGACTGCCAGTCTCTCATTGTGTTAGACTGCCAGTCTCTCATTGTGTTAGACTGCCAGTCTCTGATTGTGTTGGACTGCCAGTTTGTGATTGTGTTGGACTGCCAGTCTATGATTTCACTTTTCTGTTTATTGTATCTTATTCTTTTACAATAAAGGATACATATTCTTTAGAACTGCGGATTTTTGTAGCTATCTGTGGCCATTTTTCTTTTGTGTATATTGCTTGTTAATATTTGGTAAACGAGTCACCCACACCAATACTTTTAGGCTTCTGGTCTCACAGTCGTGGCTGACAAACTAAATTTCATGCGTTACCTGTCACATTTTCGCTGCGTCCACCGTGGGGCGTTCTTTGCAGAGATGCGTACCACCACAGTGCGACGATTGCTGCCGGAGGCCTGGGGTAAGTTGTCACTGCTTGTTAGCCTGGACCAAGTAGCCATATTGTGATGAATGTAAAACACAAGATAGTCATCATGCCTGTCAAGTGTCATGAATCTATTATGCTAAATTATTGTACATATATCAGCTTAAGTCACCACTGAATGTTGAATGAAGGAATATCTGATCTTTAACTCAGTTTTTAAGCTGGGTGTTAACGTCAAGATTGTTAAAATACTGAATTTTTCAATTCAATACAAATGATTACATTAAGCTTAATAATGTTCTTTGCAACTATGTCATGTGATGAGTAAAATCCTTAATGTCTTTGCCCTGTTTTCACGACATTATCGGTTGATACGAGTTTGTTCACTTGGCACTGAATACGTGATAGATAAAATTTCAGTCGCAACGTGTCAAGTTGTAGCTGTCATTTTTTCCGTCTCACCCTGTATAATAAAGGATTTGTAGTGTCTTGTCCCTTGACGTTGAAAGTTGGTGCCCTCGGGATGTCCCAAATCTGCTTCCATTGCAACGTTTATCTACCTACATCTATTAAGTTAAACATAGTCTAATCTGAATTTCACATCAGGTGATTTGCTGTTATTCTTATGTAGGGTTCCTATGTCCAGTGCACACACCAGATGGAGCTCCTTGTGGTCTGTTGAACCATCTCAGTGCATTGTGTGAGGTGAGTTGGTACCAAGTGCATTCAAATTGAAAATGTTATCATGGCTCACTTTATCAAGGTTTGTGATGGGATTTAAGTATCATGCTGCTCTGTATTATTACTGCTGACTGTGCATGGGAGGCTGTTATTTCCTGTATCTAGACCTCGAGTGTGATGTTGGAGATAATCCCGCCAATTGCTACAAGTGATTTAGACGTGGGGAATAGCTGCCAAATTTGTGTAATATTATGTTTATTTATGTGCAATATTATGTTTATCATCCTAGACAGCAATAATGCACCAAACTCACTGAAGAAGTATGAAAATATGAACTGTCTTATAATTAATTGTAATTGAGTTTGGTCATCCCAGTGCAGTGCAGTGGATCTAATCCACCTAGGAGCGTCTTCTACAGAACATGGCTGAATGTCCATCATGTTCTCCCATCAAATCATTATCTCCTATGGGAAATAATTGACATTAGGAGTATTATGGATTATTACTCAGCATGTTAATATCTCATCAAATTAGGACACAGGATGGCAGACAAGTGAAATTTTGTTTTCCCATTCATTGTACTCCATCATGTTCATGATCTGTACCATAATAGTCTCCAACACATAATATTTTGACTAAACTGTTTGGAGTAGCCATTTACAGCGATGTTTAAGGACACTGTACAATGAGAAACTTTGGCAATTATTTTTGTGCGAAGTTAGTGAGATTTTACACTGTTTTTATTTACTGTTTAGATTCTTATGTTGTGTATTATAGGCTGTGAACTATGAGTCTCCCAATACTCACCTGCCACGTCTGTTAGCCTCACTTGGGATGTCACCGTACACAGTGCCACCACCTGGCCCTGTACGTGACTGTTATGTGGTTCTGTTGGATGGATGCCTGCTTGGTTATGTGTGTGACTCTGATGCTCGTACATTTGTCGGCCGCTTGCGCACGATGAAGGTGCGCGGACTAGAACGCGTACCCCCCATGATGGAGATCATCTTTGTTCCCCACACTAAGTACGCCAGTCAGTATGCTGGTATATACCTGTTCACTGGGCTGGCCCGTATGATGAGGCCGGTGAAAAACCTACGCTACAATGCCATAGAGATGATCGGCACATTTGAACAAGCTTATTTGGATATCTGCATCACGGCCGACGAATTCCATGAGGGGGTATGTCTACGCTTGAAATGTTTTGTTATTGAAACAATTAGTTCAAGTTTGTGCCTAGTAATATTTTTACGCAGCAATTAATCCGTTTGGTGGTAAAGACAGTAAAGTCAACTATTCCAAGGCATTTGTTTGCATTTAGTGGTTTAGCATTGTATTTTCACAGTTTATTGTATCATGTAATGAAGAAATACAATACACCTACCTGTTTTTACAGTTGACTACACACCAGGAACTGAATGAATACACCATGCTGAGTGCTATAGCCAGTCTGACACCCTACTCTGACTGTAACCAGAGTCCCCGTAATATGTATCAGTGTCAGGTAATATGAAATGTTCTGTGCTTTTCGCTAATCTCTCAGCTTAGTCTGTCTTTGGCATCTCTAGATTTGTGAGACTATACAGTATTGTGTTTACAGATATCAAAGTGTTTGTTAATGCCGTCGTGACATGGAAGGGACTGTAGCTGCTTTAAACGATAGTGTTGTAGTACAAACACAATCCATGGTTGTCTTGGGTTATACATTTGCAGTCACTGTGTTAATTAAATGTTTCTATGGCATGCATTTACTGTTACTTGAAACAACACACAGTGAATGGATAAGGGTGGTAGTCAGATATAAAGTGCACGCATTTTGAGAACTAGCTTTCTCCACTGAATAATGGGCATCTTGTTGTCAAAATGTGGCCATGTTATGTCAGACTATTTCCAGGGAAAAAAATCAACATCTTAGTTCTGTATTCACCTGAGTGCATTACACAGTATTTACAGGTTTTCAATTGATGCTTTCTCAATGAAACTGAATGCAGAAATGATAGTTGTGATGATATATTACAACGCCATCTGTGTTTTATCGCTGACTTCCAGGCTTTTTGCAAATTTTTTTTCGATGCCTTTTGCAAATTTCAACATAGATTCCTTTTTATAGCGTTGGTTGATTTGGATGAATTTGTACAAACTCGGTCACTTTTTTTGTTGTGTATCATTGAGGAAACCGAATCCCAGATTTCTTATTTGTTCGGAGTTACGCAGATATCTGACTCAAAAAAGAAGACTAACTTGTGACCATTATTTACTGTCACATTTCAAAACGCATTTCAGTTTTTTTTAGAAATTCATGCTCAAAACAAAAAATTACAATTTTCACTAAAAATGGTGGTCACATGATTATCAGTGGAATGTTATAAAAACATTAAAAGCACAAATTTTCCAGTCATTGAGGATTCACAGACTGTTACGATACTTTTATGGCAGTTAAAGAGTTATTGATGAAAGGGGAAAGACTTCACGATGGTTGACAATTACCTTTATTTAGTCCTTCCTCCATTCTCAATACATACCCTGGCTTACAAAATAATGAACAAAAAACAAATTGTTATAATTTTTCATTCATTTTCTAAATTCACCAGACTGTGTCTTTCAAGCAAGATCTTTTGTGTACAAGCTCAGTCATACTTTAGTATTTTGTTTGACAATATTATTTTACTTTAATTACTCAAATGATTGTCATGTGATTGGTGTAAAATGTCACCAATGGTTTGCTCCTTAGTGTCCATGTGGCTGATATTTATTATAATAATTGTTGCTGGAACTCTTTGTAAACACACTTATTTTAATGTTACAGATGGGTAAACAGACGATGGGCACGCCCCTGCATGCGTTCCAGCACCGGTCAGATAACAAACTGTACAGGATCCAGACTCCACAGTCACCCATAGTACGACCATACATGCATGATCATTACAATATGGACAACTACCCCCTGGGCACTAATGCTGTGGTTGCAGTCATATCTTATACAGTGAGTTGTGATCACTTGTGATTGTACTGACTGGCATGAAAGTTCCGTCAATTGATTAAGATAACCTCAATGATGATCTGTGGGTTGCCGTGTATAGACTGATGTACATTCTGTGGACATGAGAATTTCGCGAAAATGCAGTTTGACATTAAGACTTTGGAAGACATCGTCTTGTGTTGAAAGTGGAGCATGTGATGACGCTAGCTTCTGCAGCAAGATTCTTGTGTTGCAGCAAGATTCTTGCATCAATGAACTTCTATCTTCGCTCTAGGCTTTGAATTGTTAGTTCCTTTTACTTTTCATTTTTAGTAAGTCCATCGCCCTTTGACAGCTGATTAGATTGTAGTTCCTCAGAGTAGAAATTACTGGCATTCCTTTTGCTTGCATGTCCTTGTCACAGGTCTGGCATGTGGTAATGGTGCTTTAGGGATGGCATATAGTGATGATGCTTTAGGGATGGCATGGTGCTTTACGGATGGCATGGTGCTTTAGGCATGGCATATGGTAATAGTGCTTTAGGGATTGGATACTGCCAACTAGTTAATAACACACGCCCTGACTCTTGTGTCCGTGGCTGTCTCAAGTGATCATTGTGCTTTTCATCAAGTTGTCCTGACTGTGAGAAGGTGTATAATTTAATTATACAAGCTAGTCTGTGTCTTATATTGTGCAAGCTAGCTTGTATTTCATATACTGCGAGCTAGTCTGTGTCTGGTATAATGCAAGCTAGCCTGTGTCTTGTATATTGCAAGCTTGTTCGTGTCTTGTATAATGTTAGCTATTTTGTGTCTTGTAATGCAAGCTAGTTTGTGTCTTTTAATACAAGCTAGCCTGTGTTTCGTACAATGTAAGCTAATTGTGTGTTATATAATGTTACAGGGTTACGACATGGAGGACGCTATGATCCTTAACAAAGGCTCCTATGAACGAGGGTTTGCACATGGCTCTGTGTACAAGACTGAGGTGAGACTAGACAAAAAAACTTGCTTAAGCAGCCAATGTTTACGTCTGTGATATAATCTATTGACAAGTTTCTATCTGAGAGTTGCCAGCAACGGATTGTGGTTTGATAATATTTTTTTAACTTTGAATACATGTTTATCAAATTCAGCCAATACAATGGTGTAAACCTGGCTGCTGTGTTATGTAAGAGGCATGTGGCTTCAAGTGAGCATTAAAGACCTGCTCAGACTGAAAGCTCCCAACTCATGTGCATGCCTCTATTGAATGAGCTGACAAGTCACTTCCGGACAAGAATAGTTTACTGAACTAGTAATAAGTTCATTCATTCAATTTGGAAGATTCTTTCTACGGTGTTGTTGTCGTTTTTCAAATTAATGCATTATGGGACGGTTGTCAAGTCGTAATCATCAGGTGACAACACAACTAACTTGATGAGGTGTAACCTGTTTCATCGATTGCATTTTGGTTTGTAAGGTTTAACTTCAGTGTGTTCGGATGACACATAGCTCAAGCATCTTCCGCACAAGACTTGCTGATCCATGTATTTATTAGAAGCATTTTGAGGCTTGGTTTCAAGCTTTCATTTTACCATGATGATGCATTGGACACACATGGCAAGGGTTAGTGTTGTTTCATGTCATATTGTTGACTTGTCACCTAGTTTTCTGTCATGTCACCTGATGTTTACAAGGTATAAACCATGATCACACAATGTATCTGAACATGTCAGCACTGCCGTATATGAAATCACCCGACTTGTTGTGTTTTCTTGCCGTGACATGAGCTTTCAAGTTTATGAGAACTTTTGGCCATTGACGAAGTGCGGACGAGGTCATTTTTCAGTTGTATGTTGACTCATAACAGTCTGTTGACTGTCCTGAAGCGCATGATCACTGAGCTGACTTTGTGTCAAGCAAGAACAATTCATTGAAATAAGAGAGCATAATGAGACCTACCTTACCTGGAATTTTATCTCTGGTAGTAATCCCCTGGGCATACCTTTGGAAGAGGGGAAATTTCCAGTAACTCCAGTCATGTGTGCTGTGTCTGTCACAGCCTTTATGTGTCCCGACTGGCCACCAGGTGAATGTATTGACAACATGAAGAATCTTGCTATGATGTGACATGTGTCAAATGTGATACACCATGAGGGTAGACAGTCACGTGTTTATGCTATGAGATACACCAGGGTAGACATATGTTAAAGCTGTAGACAGTCAGTTAACACTATATGATACACCAGTGTGGACACGTGTTAATGTCATGTGCTACACCAGTGTAGACATGAGTTAATGCTATGTCATACACCCGTGTAGACACATGTTAACGCTATAGTGTAGACACGAGTTAACACTTCGTCTATTTGACACACCAGTGTGGACATGTGTTAATGCTATGTCATACGCCAGTGTAGACATGTTTTAAGCCTTTGCTGTTGTTTGAATCTGCTGTTAGTAAAACTACATTGTGTCAAACAAACTTACTTGATTTAGACCATTTCCTTCATCTATAAAACTGTTGGTGTCTGGGCTTGGAATGAACTGACATTTAGTTCATAATTGATCAAGACTGCCATGACAAGCTGACATGTTGAGTCTGGTCTCCACCTATAATGAACTGTCAACTTGGAAGTCTTTCTGCTCTCTAGTTTTAGTAATGGCTGCCGTGACACCAGTTTCATAGCTGCTGTAAGCGGTCTAAATCGTGTCATTTTGACGTAATGTAGGTCAAGTTGCTTTAATATGATTGTAGTTCATTGATCTTCATAACATCAGTCGGGAGCGAAGTCGGATAGCGCTGATGTTTGGGTGTAAGGCAGGGGATAAGCGTTGTGAGGGTAGACTTGGGCCAGATGGGTTACCAGCAGTGGGCACCTACTTAACTCAGGGTGACCCATACTACAGGTACAGTTTGCTTATCAATGTCAGTCTTATTATAAATAAGATTCCTGTCACAAATTGTCCAGTGTCAGTGTTGCCTCCTTTTAACCAAAGGTGGAACTGTTTCAAGCAGCATTGCCAGGAATGGCAGAAAGATTGGCCATGGCCTAGAAATACCCGCTCAGTAAAACAGTGTCTTTTACTTATTAAGAAAAGTTAATCCGTGATGAGATAATAACAAGTCATTACTTAGCATTTGAACCGTGTTGCTGACCTCAGATAGCGTCCACAGCCACCGGTGTATCCGGTCATGTGACCTAATTTAACTTCCTGTTGGAGATAGCAAATATCCCCAGTCATGAAGGATACACTGCTCTGCTCTTGGTACTTGTCACGTAGTTACTGTCCACAGATGTTGTCCACAGCCACAACTGCTGTTGCTTGTCCATGGATGATACCTTTTTCAATGAAAATGCTACTCCTGAATGTGTTAAAAGACAAATGTTTCTAAATTAGAACATCAACAATGTATAAAATGAAAGAAGAAAAAATGGCGTAAGCTGTACGGCATTGGATGAAGATCCAAACTGAAATGCAGTAATTTGGGCATTTTGCATAAAATCATATTTTAAAAAGTCAAGACTTTTTATTTTCAATCCTTACCAAACCTGTTAGATAGTCAATTTTGGTACCAAAACCTTTTGTATGTCATGAATTCAGCCTTCATCTAATGAATATTGTTGCACACAGCCTTTTGACTGCTATGTCTGAAGTAATTGAGCCTGTTCTGTCCAACATATAGTTACATCAATGTCCAAACTGGTGAGGCAAAGGTGGAGAAATACAAGAGTCAAGAACCAGCATATGTTGACCAGATTAAGGCATGTGGTAATGACCTAGGGACTGAAGAGCTACAGAGGATCTGTATAGTGTTGAGGATTCAGGTATATCTTGTGTTTGTACCATGTGATGTTACTGTCTTGGGCAGTGAGCATTTACACAGAATCTGCAATGTGTTGAAGATTCAGGTCTATCTTGTGCCTCTGTCTTTAGTTGTAACATTGCTGGCTTGGGCAGTGAGGATTTATACATACTGGGATCTGTATAGTGCTAAGGATTCAGGTATATCTTTTGCCTACGTCTTTAGTTGTAACATTGCTGGCTTGGGCAGTGAGGATTTATACATACTGGGATCTGTATAGTGCTAAGGATTCTGGTGTATCATGTGTCTGTGTCATGTGATGTTACTGACTTGTGCAGTCTTGATGGCTCTGGAATATAGGTGGAGCCGGTGACAGTATTGATCTGAGGAGCTGTGGAATATTTGTAGGATCATCCTAGATAAGCTTGGCTAACTTTGGAACATCATATCTCAGGCATGGTTGGTCAGATTGACATGAAATGTTGCGATACTTTATGTACTGTATGCAGTATGCTGTTAGGAATTGTTCCATTTTTACATGAGAGGCTATCAAAAATAACTTTTAATTTATGGTGTTTGTGAAAAAAAATAAAAAGCTACATCAGACAAAAACAGTCTGTGATAGTTTAGAAAACTGTAACAACATTTTTGAGATTCCATCTTGAACATTTAATATTATTATATCAAACAAAATTAATTCCAACGTCATTGTTTTGTTATCGATGTACCTTTGTCTAAGTTTCATTGAAAAGACATGGTCATGTGACCTAATTAATGGCAGAGTGGTGAAAAAGGTAAAATCAAGTTTTGCAGGTTTTTTTACTTTCAAACAATACATAGTTTAGTGATGATCCAGGACATGAAGAGTGAAATTCAATGTATAGTTTGTGGTACATTGTATGACTGTCTTGTATATGAAGCATGTGATTTTAATGTTCTAAGGATCTGGAATGTCTGAAGTGTGTGATGGTTATATCCTAACGATCTGGTATGTCTTGTATATGAAGCATGTGATGGTAAAGTCTTAAGGATCTGGTATGTTTTGTGTATGAAGCATTTGATGGTAATGTCCTAAGGGTCTTGTATGTATTGTATGTGAAGTGTGTGATGGTAATGTCCTAAAGGTCTTGTATGTCTTGAATATGAAGCATGACCTGAGGAATGAGGAGATACTGAGGACCTGTATTGCATTTGATAGTTTAATTAACAATAGTTTGTTGACTTTGCAGAGGAATCCTATAATTGGTGATAAGTTTGCCAGTCGTCATGGACAGAAGGGTATCTGTAGCCAGAAGTGGCCATTGGAAAACATGCCCTTCACTGAGACTGGGATGGTTCCTGATATTATCTTTAACCCTCATGGCTTTCCCTCACGTATGACTATAGGTAAGTCATAATGCCTGATATCCTTCACACTAAGTCTTATGTCATCTCATCATAAGTGAGCCATAATTTCTGGCATCGTCCATCACACTCATGGCTTCACATCATGTATGACGGCAGTCAGTGAGCCATAATGCCTGACATCATCTTTAAAACTCATGTATATTTACTAAGTAAGTGACTCCTGCATCGCAAGGTGCTAAATATCCCACCGGAGTCATTCCGTCATCTCCGTGGATACGAGGGTGCATTGATTGAGAACACTCATCAGAAGCAGTCGTCTTTTAAACATTTGTGTATCTCATACTGCAAAATGTGGAATGTTTTCACGATAAATTGTGGAGCAGGTGCACATGTTTGTCCCCTTTAGAACAAGATTAACTTCCTGTTGGCAATGTTTGCTTCTCAATAACACGATAAATTGCAAACTCTTGCAACAGAACGTAATCCTCAGTTGTAACACTATATGTAGGTCAACCCCTCTGTATTGCTTCAGTTCATCGGGTAAGCTAGAGGTAATAGAAGTAACATTCTTCGTTTTCACCAGTTGATAACTAATGATCTCTTGTTAGGAATGATGATAGAGAGTATGGCTGGGAAGTCAGGTGCCATGCATGGTATGTGTCATGATGCTACACCGTTTACATTCTCTGAAGACAATCCTGCCATTGACTACTTTGGAAGGTGTCTCACAAAGGGTAGGTCTACTTGCTTTTTCATGTGCTAAAAAAGTGTCTATGTTTGTATTTTTATGCGCCCACATATTATGTGTGGACGCAATATGCCGTCATCTCCGTCCGTCCGGCGTCCGTCTGTTTGGTGTCCGGCGTCCGCTGCTCTATCTCCAAAACGCCTTGATGTATGTTCATGAAATTTTGCACATGTCTTCCTTCCATTGATGGAACAGCATGAGCGAATTTTCGGAGGGATCCGATTACCGGTGTGCCTCCTTGTGGCAATTTTATTTTTTACGTTTAGCTCTTTATCTTCAAAAGTCCTGAACAGATTTTCATAAAATATGGTATAGGCACCTATTAGTGGGATGACGCTATCTTTTCGTTTTCAGATGGATTGGATTTGACGTAGTTTGCGCCACCTAGTGGCAATTTTTACTATTTTCAAGTCTGTTTTTTGCGTCCACCCCTCTATCAACCAAACCACTCAAAGGATGATTGTGAAAATTGGCATGTATGTTCTTACTTTAAAGTGGACTGCTGACGATGATTTTCGACGATTGCTGTGGCGCCTCCTAGTGGCATGTGTTTGCGGCTATGGCTGTATCACTAAACCGTTCGCAGGATCTTTACTAAATTTAGTAAGTGTATGACGTTAACAGCAGAGGACGACGACTTTCAGACGGATCTGACTACTGGTGTGCCACCTAGTGGCAATTTTATTTTTTTACGTTTACCTCTGTATGTTCAAAGGTCTTCAATGTATTTCATAAAGTTTGGAATAAAAGGCATCTGTTAATGTGGTGATGCTATCTCTCCGTTTTCAGATGGATTTGACCTAGTTTGCGCCACCTAGTGGCCATTTTTACTGTTTTCGAGTCTGTTTTTTGGCATCCACTCGTCTATCAACCAAACCGCTTTCAGGATAATTGTGAAAATTTCCGTGTATGTTTTTACTATGAAGTAGACGGCTGACGATGATTTTCCGACGAGTTCCACTGCTGTGGTGCCTCCTTGTGGCAGTTTTGTTTTTTTTTGCGCTCATGGCTGTGTCTATTAAAGCGAGTTATTTTATATGATATTGACAATGGACGAAGACGACTTTCAGACGGATCTGACTTCTAGTGTGCCCCCTAGTGGCAGTTTTAGTTTATGGTGAGATGACGCTACCATTCTGTTTTTGGATGGAATCGAGGTATTTTGCGCCACCTGGTGGTCATTTTTGCTGTTTTCAAATCTTGTTTTTTGCGTCCACCCTTCGATTATGGTTTTGAAAATTGGCGTATATGTTTTCAGTGTGAAGAGGACGTTTGATGAAGGTGACTGACTACTGTGGCACCTCCTAGTGGTAGTTTTTTTTTTTTTGTTTTGCTCCCATAGCTGTATCTCCAAAACCAACTGCAGGATCTTTATTAAATTTAGTAAGTGAATTTATATGAAGATAACAGACAACAACTTTCAGGTGGATGGAACGGACACTGTGCCCACGAGTGGCAATTTTGTTTTGTTCTGTTTTCCTTTGTTTCTTTGAAGTTCCTTGACATATTTTTTATGAAATATGGCATGTTCCCGTTTTTGGACGGATTGTACATTTTTGCGCCATCTAGTGGCCATTTTTATGATACGAATAAATAACCCTAAAAGCACATCATTTGCGATACATTCGTGGGCACATTTCAATGTTCCGCGTTGCTCTTGTTGTTTTCACCAGCTACAGTGTCATCCAAGATAAAGTCACAGGTTGTCCAAAGGTAATGTTTCACATATCACAGAAGTACCATGATCTGAAACACTTCCCAGATCTCATTTTTTCATAATGTAACAGGTGAAAGAACTGCTAATGATATCATGTTACCAAAGTCTTTAAAGAGTATTGCATTATTTGAGAAATGGTGAATTTACCAAGTTTGTTTTGTGATGCCTTTTGGTGGTGCTTTGTAGCGGGTTACAACTATCATGGAACTGAGCGCTTATACAGTGGAATAAATGGGCGAGAATTTGAAGCAGACATCTTCATCGGGGTAGTGCACTATCAGAGGCTGCGACACATGGTATCGGACAAATTCCAGGTAAGCAAACCTTGATCTCACGACTTGATGTCATGACAAACAAATTCCAGTTAGGCATGCTGTGATCTCACCACATGGTGTCATGCAAATTCCAGGTTAGCACATCTTGGTTTCATTTTGTTTCCATGCATGATGGAAGTTTGTCCTTTCAAAGGTATAAGCTTCATTGGTTTCATGAAATGATGCAATACTAGCTACAGTAAAATACCAGTTTCAGACAAACATAATTGTCAAAATTGACCTCTTTCATTTTCTAAGGACTACTGATATCTCAGATTGCATTTATGTAGTGAATGTCGTTGCTGTGTTGTGTTTCTAATGTTTAAAGTTTCATGTCACCCTGTTTTGCAAGTTAGCTAATAAATTAACAAAGATCCACTCATTTATTTTACGCACTCACTGCATTTTGCTCACCAAAATTATTTGGAAAATTTCTTTTTGTCCCTCACTTATTTTGCACGAGGCTAAAAGTATATACCTGGAGAGAATTTTCTGCTTCCCCAACTCGCGCACTTTGGAAAATATCAACGCAATGCCCTGCTATTAATACTAATTGACACTTCTTTAACTCTGTTAATTCGATGCAAAGCTTGAATATTCACCATTTAATTCATTCATTCATACCAGATATGAAGGGAAAGGGTGCCTAGATGGGTGCTGTCAGTCATATGCTCAAAAGAGTGTTTATCACCAGTGATAAAATAAACCTCCTTTTATTTTGAAACAAGATAAAATTAAAATAACTTAAATAATAACTACCTGTTTACTGGATCCCATTGGTGGCCTATGGGTTGTAGCTTTAAATGTTATTGACTTGACCATCACCTACTGAAGATGTACACGTGCACGAAAAAGTAAAGTTTCATACAAAAAATAATTTCAATTTCTGAAAATGTTTGACCCTCATACAATTCAGTTGTCGTGGTTTTACTGAACGATAAAAGCTGACATTCACAACTGACATCATTTGGTGTCATTCTCATGAATTGAACAATGGCATTATTTTCACAGCCAGCCCATTCACTATCTGTCCTTTTCATTTTTTTTGGGTCTCCATCACATCCAGGGGTACATCCTTTCATCTGTAATCTGTGCTTTATGTTGGATGATGAAGCTACGTTTTCCTTACAGCTAACATTGTCACTTAATAAGCCTCCATTAAATTGAAGGCATATCCTGAAATGTGGTTCTTGCTCGTCCACCCATCAATAAACAACTTAAATTGGTCATTTTTCATGGATTTTTTACACTTATATAACTTTACTCTTATCACGGCCTTGTTGGTTTGTGTTTAAAACAGACTGTAAATTATTGACATGTTCCGTGCGTGCAGGTAAGAACTACTGGACCCATTGATCAGGTGACTCATCAACCAGTCAAAGGTCGCAAGCGAGCTGGTGGAATTCGGTTTGGTGAGATGGAGAGGGATGGCCTGCTGGCCCATGGTACATCATTCCTGCTACAAGACAGATTACTCAACTGTACAGATAAGTCATTGGTATGAAAGGCATTCAGAATAATCTCTTCCAGTATTAATTTTTGCGTTTTATTAAATGCCAGAAAACTGTGATGTAAAATTTGTTTTTCATTAATAATACTTGATTGCATAGATCACATGTAGTGAAGGCAGCATAATAATTAAGATGGCGCATCATGTTTCATTGATGGACAAGTTTTAAACTTTGAAAACAAAGTTCTTGTTTGCAGAAGTTTTTCACTATTTTTGCTTGGTCCTTAGTATCATGAGGCAAATTTAAAATCACCAACTTGCCAGTGACACTGAAAAGTGAAGTGGAACTTCATACAACAACTCACTGTTGTTTACTTCAGCTGATACTGTTCAAGTAGGACAGAATTGTCATCTACTCTTCTCATATCTCAGTTTGGTATTGGTCCAGCCGTACATGGATGTGCTTGTGGACAGTTACTACCAGAGTGTATATTTTATACAGTTACTACCAGAGTATATATTGTTGACAATGTAGACTGTCTGAAACTTGATGCAACTTTTCAGTCTTTTGAGCCTTTTCAGCTGTTTTAACCAACCTCGTATATTTTAAAGTTCACAATTCTTGGCTGTGTATTCCTTTTTAATTGCTTTAGACAGATGACTTCAATCAATTGAAGCTTAATCCAGATAATCATCCGCCCCTTTGTTATTAAATAAGCAGTCTGTGCATTTTGTCCACCATCACGACTTGCATGTCAATTATTTACCTCGTTTCAAGGAGTAACTAAAATCAGACAGAAATACTTTACTAGGTTCCAAAGAACTGCAGCCTAACGCATCTATTTGGGCCAATTTTTATTGTATGACAAGTAAAAAATCCTAACTTTTTATCAGGAATTCCAATTTTAGAATCAAGGTAGTTTTAGTCCATGATATATTGATTTATTTTAGCCAGTGTTTTATTGCCATGAAATCATGACTATTGTGGAAATTGCTATAGTCCTGATGAAAGGAACTTTGATCAGTGTTCCCGTTTAGCAGGCTCCTTGATGACAGCAGTTCCACTAATCCATCAATGCACTGCACGGTGCTGTGAACAGGCTGAGTTTGTGATGGGTATCTGAATGTTTTATATGAATCTACTTAGTCATGTCCAAATGCTCACCATATTAGATCATTTCTCTAAGGTCTTACAAAACCTTACTGTTGCTGTAGGTTGAAGTACTTCCTCTTCATTTTAGCAAACACATCCTTGAAGATGTTTGTGGTTGTCATGAAATCATGTATCAAAACGTTTTTGGTTGTCATGAAGTCGCATCTCACCGTATTTATTTACTTCTTGTAGGCTCGTGTTTGCACAAAGTGTGGTAGTATCATCTCTACTCGTCTGGAGAAACCTGCGTCAAAACATGCTGCTGCCACATTTGAGGCCGGCCCCAAGTGGATGTGCTCAGTTTGTAAAACGCGCAATACAGTAGAGACTATCGCTGTTCCTTACGTATTCCGATACCTGGTCGCTGAGTTGGCTGCCATGAACATAAAAGTTACTTTAGAAGTCAAGTGAAAATCATGTGAAGTGTATTACCATGAAGTGGGGGACGTATCATACGTGAAGCATCGTATGTCGAACAATGCTGTTGACTGCATATCTAGGGAATAAAGCACTAGATTTTTCCATGTTTGTATTGACTACGTGTTTGGAGGCAGCTCTAGGCAGCAGTCGAGAGTTTGGTTAACTTGATTTGTTGTCAGTGCAAGTTTTGACTCAGGGGAAAATGGTGTTGACAACATATCTCAAGAACAAAGCTTTGTTCATGTTTTTTACCTCCAGTTGTTTCTGGTGATCTCATTTTCAATATGGCAGTGGGAAAATCAAATTTTTACTTCAGGAAAGTGTTATTGACAGTATATTTCAGAGCAAAGCAGCTCTAGGCACCATTCGGTTCTCGTGACTTTGACATCATTCTCAAGGCCAAGTTTTGACATAGGGAAAATGTTATTGATAGCATATCTCAAGCAAGAAGCTTTGGATCTTGTTCATATTTTGTACCAAGGTGTAGGGGAGACAACTCTCATTTTCAAGGTTATCATTAAAAAATCAAGTTTTGACTCAGAAAAATTGGCGTGATATCTCCAAAGATGGAGATTTTCCACCAACACTGACGGTATCGCTTGGGCTATGCCAGGTGCCATAATTCTTTTTGGCGACTTTCACCTCAACTCATTGTCAAGGTCATAGTGAGAAACCGGATGAAATTCATCATCATTCAAAGCAAAATTAACTACAGGTGTCATTAGTTCAAGTTTAAGCTTTGTTAGAACTCAAATCATAAAATATATACTAAAGTGCAAATGTGGCAATTGAAAATTTGGAATCTCTGGACAATTTCCCTTGCACTGACTACTTATTAGTAGCTTTTTGTTAGTCATAAAAAAGAGGAGTGGGCACAAATTAAGTTCAACTGTTTTCTGGTCAAAAATGGTTAAACGAAATTGAAAGAATGTTAAAAGTATAGTACATGTGATATTGTTAACTCATGACCAGCCTTTGTAAATCCACAGGGTACCCTGTATCAATACCCTAGGTCGTTTATCTTCAATGGTACCAAATATTTATAGGCAGAGATGTCTACTACTGAGTTTATGGTGGGTACATTGGACAATGTGATTAGCACAGCTGTGACCTGCCCTGTGCTCTCTTACATAACAACATCAGTTATCTCCAGAAGGTTCATATTAGGTATATGAATATTTATTGAGGTTCCAATTCTCTGAATTACAAAATAATAAACATCTGTTATAAATAGTTGTATACATACAAGTTTTATTATGGGCTTTTGTTACATTAATGCCAAGGAATGCTGATCGAGTGGTCATTAGGAACACATAGTGTATTGTAGCCTCTTGGGTGATGAACGTTGTGTCCGTATGTATGAAGTTGCAGTCATGGGGCCAACAGAGGAATATAGATATTGTCTTTGCGGCTTGTGCGAACTTGTACACACAAGACCAATCAGATATTCTCCAGGTTTCAAAGTCACATGACTTGCTGTATGTGGGACTGAAGTTGGCTCACGCGAAGATAACGCTCACCTCCCAGGTTACCAATATTCAAAGTGTACTGGACTCCCCAAATCATCCGAAACACCGCGGGTATTTTCGTACCCTCAACGTGCGGGTTTCACTATCATAACATATGGGCGGCGCAGCACTGAAAAAGTTGGGGGCTATAGCCTCTGTGGTCCACCGCCCATAGACCACGGTCATCGCAGTACCGAAAAAGTGGGGCCTGTAGCCCCCACCCCCCTATGGTGCACCGCCCATGTAACAGTAAAGAGATTGTTTCAGCTTATCAGATGTTGAGTCATCGCGACGGCCATTCTCAATCCTTTGTCTGGTCTCCTGATGTATTTAAATCTGTTATCGCGACGGGCATCCCGGTGCATTCATTGAGAGTCACATAACTTGTTGGCACATGAGCAGATATGAAATACTTCTGAGGGATAATTTGAGGCTGCCAAAATATCCAAGAGTTCCGGATAGTCTAGTCATGCCTCCCGTTCGTCATCACGTTTGTTCCAAAACTTTCACCGTCGAAAATGCCACGCAGATTAGCAATAAGCCATACATCGACGTCACCTGCAACCCCTCGTTACAATAGTCAGTGTTGCACGTACAGTCAACTTGAGCGTTCTGCACGTCATGGCTTCGACAAGACGATTGTGCTGGATACTCGGCACATTTTCGGTTTACTTCTACGTAACCCCCTGGAAATGGAAAGTTATGCGTTAGTTTAACCCTAGATTGTAATTTCTGCTGCTTGACGAAATATCTCGTACTCTAGCCCCGAGGTACTTTTTCTTTCTATTTTTAGTAGGACAGGCATCTTGAAGGTATCAGCTTATAAACTGAAAGTTTCTAACTTCTATATGCCCTTAGAGCTTATCGAAACGAAAGATCACCTGTCAATGAAATGAAGTGACTTCACATTAAACCTATTTGCCAGGAGCTACCGAATCGAAATGTTTCGGCAATCTTGTGACCACCTGACGGATCGATTGGTTTGTTTATAGACAATTTTCAGTACAACATCACTGGTGCTCGACTTATTTGAGAATGGAAGATAATATCAATGAGGAATTTGAACAGCATTGTCATTCAGCATGCTGTTTTAGAGGGCTGTTCATATTCGAAACTGTTTCGGGGATCACCTTGATCTGTCAGCGTATAAACAGTTTGTACTGACTCGTATAGCATCTAGGCCTAATAATAAGAACTCTCTTAATTCTGACGTCAAGTGTTGTAAAGTGGAAAAGATGCACCTATAAACTTCCGAAATGACCCTACGCGCATGGTTTAACATGAAAACTCTTGAAATGATACATCTGCGTAGTTCGGACGGGTTGCATGCACGCGCCATTGAGTCGCATAGCACACTATACCACCGTCTTTTCCAAAAAATGAGAGTGCATAGACAGACAGAGCTTTTAAGCGGTGTTAAGACCGTGCGACGCATTTAGCTTCCCCGATCGAAGTCAATGATTTCCCAAGCACCGTGAACGGGAAACCGATCCGGGCAGTGCATCTAAATATCCGGCCCGTAGGCCCATATCTTGACATTGAAATATTTGCAGATGCCCGTTACGTTTACGCAAGACTTCGCGACGTATTGCCATAAAGTATCGCGATTCGTGTTGCGTCTGGCGTGAAATGGGTTTAAAAGAAAAATATAAAAAGACAGAATTGTTCTATGTTATATGTTGTAAGTTCACAACTTAAATTGCTCCCGAATTTCGGCACCAATTTATGTTGTGAACTTACTACATAAAACAACAATTGCGTCTTTTTATGTTTTTCTTTCAAACCTTTTCACTCGAGACGCAACACGTATGCATCGCGAATTCTCGCTTCAAAGTGGAGTACGTGATCACACTAGCTCTACTGGCCAGAATTTTGCGTCTACGAAACTCAGCCCGAAGGACTATACTACGTCTGATTCATGTTACAAGCACTATTCGAATTCATTGGTCTTTTACATCTCAGCTGCTTCAAAGGTAGATTAAAGACTGAGAACAGCTAACTCCCCTATTCTCGGTCGCTCCCATTAACATCATTCGTTTCTCGAAAATACAAATATGGTCTCGTATCGTACTTTTGTTAAAAACAAATTTCAATATTCGTGAACTGACGGAGGTCCGCTTCGTTCATAAAACAGCTTAGATCATTTTACCTAAAGGCCTGGTAATTTTCGCTTTGAAACATCCGTATCTACATTCACGCCCAAATTTTCTCCTGTTGTCTTCACTGCTAGTAAAGGGATCGTCGCAATCGACCACACTTCCGTCCCTTGATATACAGTTATAGCACTTAGTGCCTAGCGTTGAGTGTCCTGGAACAAGAGATGGTAAATAGTCATTCTGCCGACACACGGTCTAAATGTCTGTTTACTGTAGCATGGCGGTGTGGAGGTGTAAATGTTATTTGTCTAACTAAAGTGTTTCTGAACAGGTAGAACAAGTATATAAACAAATAAGTGTAGAGGGTCTAGTACACATTGTACCTGGCATGCGCAGGCCACTTAGGTGGGCCCATTGCACTGATCACCTGAAACAATTTTATGCTTTATGCAGTGGCGGATTTAGAGGGGGGCCAAAGAGGCCGTGCCC